>JBAMMX010000025.1:7378432-7698519 GCA_037126225.1 Dillenia turbinata
AATTTTGGGATCGAGGTCTAGATTGTTATTATTGTTGTATCCTCTTTAAAAATTTCTTTCCAATGATATGCATTTTTTAGAATAATTTTTTTCAATGATATGCATTTGCATGTCATATTTGCATGTCATTACTCTCCTCTTGGACAAGAAGTTTGTCCTCAAGCTCGAATTCAAGACAGGCCTTCTCATGTCTTCAAGAACTCCCAAGAAGCCTCCACCCTAATCCTCTTCTTTGGACTTTATCATACCCTGCTTAGCCTCTTTCCCGAAGGGAGAAGGCCCACTGTTCCATAAATTCTTGCTCAACAGCTCTACCAGCTATAGTCTCTTGTTCTACAGCCACTTTCCATCTTGTAATCTCTTCTTCGACAGCAACAATGACCATCATAAGTCCTTCAACACTTGCACCTATCACTCTCTCCTTTTCTTCAAGTTCCTTGATACATAGCTTCCTTTGTCCGAGATCCCTAGCATGAGCTTCCACTTGATCTTTAAGTGAAGTTGACTCTACCATGAGAATGGTTGTCCTTCCTCGGCCCACCTGGCAATTGAAAACAAAAGCATGCGTGATAAAACATTGATGACATTTCCATGCTCATCTACTTCCCTAGCAAGAGCATCTAGATGAAGAGGGGCCTTGAATGGCTAGATTGCTAGATCAGTTGTTAATTGACTTGTAAACATATTTATAAGATGCTAACTATCCGGTACCAAATTGATATGAGTTCTAGTGCGTGACTATCAATATATACTTTTAGGAATTCCTCTTTTTCCCTTGCCAGAGTTTCCTTTCTTAGACCCTAGGTTTGATGGCTAGGAATTTGTTCCCGACAAGTTTCTCATCTCACTTTTTTGCGAGAATTAGATTATTTCTTTATTGATCATAACTTTAAATAGGAGAAACTAGGGTTTTCAATATAATAGATTTTTTACTAAAAAACAAATTGTTAAAATCATCTCAATAGGAAATATTCCAAACTAAAAATAACTGCTATTTAAAAAAAAGAAAAAAAGATAACTATCAACTAAAAATAAGAAAACTATTATTTTTCTAAAATATTTTTTTCTTATTAGTTTCTAAATATAATCCCAGAAGATCTTTTCAAATGGTATGCATTTTCTAAAATAATTTTCAATGATATGCATTGTTCATATTAATTTCTTCACTAGTTAGAATACTATAAGCTTTATAGTGTTGCTAATAGTAATATTTGCTTTCAAGTCAAATTTCTGGGCTTGGAATAACTTTTTCCAGATTGATATGTAGGCTACACCCAAGTTGTCAACCTTGATAAAGAGGAGTGATCAAGAGGCTGAATCTCCATTTCGAGGGAAGTCACTCAGAGCATTTGCCTTTGTGGGAGCTGGTGTTTCTTGGCTGCTTGCTTTTGGTACAGTAGCCTCTGCTGACGAGTTTGAGCATGGCTTAGAGTGTCCAAGCTATCCCTGGCCTCACCAAGGTATTCTCAGCTCTTATGACCATTCTTCGTAAGTTGCTTCTTCAAAATGCATCCACCTCACAGGATCTTTCTGAAAATTTGAACCTGATTTGGCCGAGTTTATCCAGGCTTCCTCACTTATGTTCACAATTGGTTCCATTCCAGGAACTTTCCAGCTTGTGGTGTTCCTGATCTTTTAGCACTAAAGATTTGTATTAATTTTCAATCATGACATATCATCAAATTGTTTTTGGCCTTATGCAAGATGTACTTTTCATTATGATTGTACATTTTAATTTCATGGGTGAAAAGTGGGTTGTGTATCTTTATGCTTGTGGATGATGGGGTTCGGTGAGTTAGATCCCGCCGGCACCAGGTGTACCAGCAAGTTTGTGCATCATGCCATTCTATGTCTCTTGTTGCATATCGTGATTTAGTTGGTGGGGCATACACAGAAGAGGAGGCAAAAGCATTGGCTGCCGAGATTGAGGTAGTTGATGGGCCAAATGAGGAGGGGAGAAATGTTCACTCGCCCCTGGGAAATTGAGTGATCGTTTCCTCAGCCTTATGCAAATGAACAAGCTGCTAGGTTTGCAAATGGAGGGGCATACTCCTCCTGATCTTAGTCTTATTACCCGGGTTATTCCTGCTTCTGGTCGTAAATTCATGCTAAACCTTTGTCCAGTTGTCAAAGAAATTTATAAATCTTCTCCTTTCAGGCTCATTACAATGGCTGAACTATGTATTGCCCTTCTGACAGGTTATCATGATCCTCCAGCTGGTGTTATGGTAATTAGCTCTCCTCTGATATCATAATATCTTAGACATGGTACTAGTTAGATAACATTGTTACGTGAATACTGAGATTATATTCTACTCTGTATGTCACTATTTAAATAGTAATCATTTGTTTTAGTGATATAAGATAACATTCTTTTCCTGGTCTGTATAAAAACTAGCAACAGCATTTTCTTACTTGGACTTGGGAGCTGCTCCTTTCAGGCCACATGTTTCGATCACTAGCTGGAGTCAATTGGTTACATTGCTAGAGACACTTGCCCCTGACTCCAGCCAACTAGTTATATCTTTTCTGTATATTATGCTTATTGTACCATTATCACAGGTGTTTGTTGCCAGCGCTTTGAAGCCTGAATTGCTTTGTGTTGCTTTTGTTTCTCTTATTTGGGAATTTTGTTTCTTCTATCTGTAAAGATACAAGGTTAAGAATAAGTGGGACATACCAGAATTCAAAATAAGTTGAATTAATGAACTAAATAGTAGTAGTAGTAGTAGTAGTATTATGAGGGTTGCTCTGTTACTTTATTCAAATGATGAAAAGAATTATCCATTCCCAGCCTGGATGAGACAAACTTTGTCTATTGGTGACATTTATATTTTTCTGATAACATGGTCTGACATTTGGAGTGGTTTGAAACCAGTGGAAACTTTATTACCTTGGTCAACCTTTTGCACTTAAATATTTTCTACATCTTTTGCTTTGTTTTCCTTGTTTTGGTGATATTTACATGGGATTTAGGCCTTTACTTCTGGGTGTCATGTATGTATCCTCGTCCCTCTTGTATGTTCTCCGTATGTGAGCTTCTCATGACTGTGGATGGGAGATCTTGGAAATGATTTAGATTTTAAAATTCTGCTTTCCTGGAAGTTATAGCCCTGTTACCTTCTAACAAGTTGATTGTCTTTTGAATTGGAATTCTAGATCAGAGAGGGCTTGCACTATAACCCTTATTTCCCTGGTGGTGCAATTGCAATGCCTAAAATGCTTATCGATGGAGCAGTTGAGTATGAAGATGATACTCCTGCAACAGAATCTCAGGTGGGTCCCTGTTTTTGCTTCCATTGCATGTTATTGTGCACATAAGTCTTAAGTATGGAAAGCTCAGCCTCTGTTTCACGATGTTGCAGATGGGGAAAGATGTGGTAACATTTTTGTCCTGGGCCGCAGAACCAGAAATGGAAGAGAGGAAGCTGGTATACTAGAGCTACAACTTCCCTCTCTCATCTGTCTCCTTCCGTGCAAAATTGATTAATTTCTGTCTTGCACGCTTATGAATGCAGATGGGCTTCAAATGGATATTTTTGCTTTCATTGGCACTGCTTCAAGCTGGTTATTACCGCCGCTTGAAGTGGTCAGTTTTGAAGTCAAGGAAGCTGGTCCTCGATGTTGTAAACTAGCCTCCTGTGTTTTTCTCTTTCAACTATTGCAGGAAGACTTAGATCGGCAATAATTGTTTCATCCGGTGGTCTTGTCCTCTTACCGTGGCAGTGGTCCAGTGGCCCTCTGTTAATGAGGTGACCTGAAGGGGCACTTGTTAAGATATTGTTTTGATGGAGATATAAGCTACTCCATACACATATACAATACATTTTTGCCGAGAACTTTTATTTCTATTCAGGTTTTAGTGCAAAGTTCCATGCTCTTCGGATGCTTAACTATTCATATTTTATGGTAAATTTTGTTTGTCATGTTGTAGACATGTTGGGTGTAAACATTTCAATAATCAAGGATACCTCTTGTTGGATTTGTTTAGCCGTGGCTGCTACAAGAATGGAATATTCCAAAGCATTCACTTCTGAAAGAATTTGAACTAATTGTGCCACAGTTAAGTGTTTCTGTCCAATCGTTACATAGACACGATATAATATCTCATTCTCAAAGGTGGCCCTTTAGTTCACTTGTTTTTGGTTTAATATGGTATCGATAGCAATAGCTATTGTTTTCCCAGTTTGTCGGTCCCTGATATGCAATAATTACTGGCTGGTTTGGCTACTTAGCTTAATATACTTCTGCAGTAATTACTGGCTGGTATGGCTACATGGTAGAGTTGAGGCTGTAGTGATTTTGCAGTGGTTTTTGCACTAAAAGTTGTCATTAACACGTACTTGAGAATAATCCAGTTTCTGAACATTTGAAACTTAAGCTGTGTAGCTTCCTGTAGATTGCTCTTGAACTGCTTTCCAAATTTATCGAAATGGGTTGCATGGACCTTATAAGCAGCAAAGAATTGTGAAATACTGAGAGCTCTTTCTACAAAACATCATTTTCCAATTTAAGAACTCCTTGTTTGTATCGAAAAAGAGATCAAGATTCCCATGGTTCCGATAACCAAAACCACAATTGGTCATGTTTTTGTCTCTCCCTTTCCTGTTCGAGGCATTTATAATTTCTTGACAGAACACCCAATAATATTAAGAGTGAAATATATAAGAACAGAAGCTTTAGTTACAATTTCATCAGTACAAGAGATTTTTTGATGAGATATACTTTATTGACGATCATGATTTGGGGTACAAAAGCGGTCGTACATTCACCGTAGACGACGTGCTCTCCAGGCTAGTTGCGATTGAAGGTGAAGAAGCAACCAAACTGATTTTGCTGTCACCAAAAAGACATTCGTCATTGATGTTTTGCTGTTTGGCAGTTGGCATGGAAGACAGTTGAATTTTCTCTAGTTCCACGGCAGCTTCTTTCATTGTTGGACGTTTCTTTCCACTCAAATTCAAGCAACGTTGTGCAAGATTAGCAACAGCTACAATCTCGTCCTTGTCATCTCCTTCCATTATTTGAGCATCAACGATATCAAAGAGAAAATTCTCCTCCATGGACATGAGGAACATTGTTGCTAAACTTCTTTTTTCTTGAGATTCAATTGTGAAAATGGGTTCTTGACTTGTTAGTAACTCAACAAGAACTACTCCTAAACTATAAACGTCACTTTTATCAGTAAACTGACTTGATTGAAAATATTCTGGATCTAAATATCCAATTGTACCTTGCACCATAGTCGTTAAGTGTGTCTGTTCTATGGACACTGTTCTTGATGTCCCAAAATCTGAAACTTTTGCCCTATACTTGCCATCTAATAGTATGTTTGTAGATTTGATGTCTCTATGATAAATGGGGGTAGAAGTTGATGAGTGTAAGTAGGCAAGTGCGCTTGCAATCTCTGAAGCAATTCTCAATCGAGTGTCCCACAACATTGGAAACTCGTCAGATGGATTTTGAATATGTTGAAAAAGATTGCCATTTGGAACAAACTCGTAAACAAGCAATGGAACTTCTGTTTCCAAACAACACCCTAACAACTTAACTATGTTCCTATGGTTGATTTGTGAAAGAATGACTACTTCGTTTATAAAATGGCCAAGTTGACTCTCATCTACTTGTTTCGATTTTTTCACAGCCACGATTCTTCCGTCTTTTAACATACCTTTGTATACTGTACCTTGACCTCCTTGTCCAAGAACGCGGTCAGCACTAAAGTAGTCAGTTGCCTTCTCCAATTCTTCAGCTGTGAAGACTTTTGCTGCCTCAATGTTGCAGTTATCACTAGACAGCTTTTGTTGTAAAATCAATCCACCATTGCGCTCAAAGAACTTCCTTTTTTCTGTGATCTTTTTTCGTATCAGGATTTGTTTACGAATGATAAAACCTCCAAGAAGTAAAACAAGAAGTCCACAGCTTATTGTTAGACCTGCATTTGTCAAAAGCTAACTGTCAGTGTATTGGAGAAAAAGAATGCTTTGACACTCATTTGATAAAAAGTTGTTGGAAAGTCCCTTACCGATAATGATCCCCATGGCCTTTGTCTTTCTGGCAGCAACATTACCAGGAAAGCAAACATGGCCCATTCCTTTCATTGCTATGCATCCTCCATCACAACTATTGGTCGAGCATTGGTCCTTTCCTAAGCACAAGAAAGAAAAGTTTATATCAAGCAGTTGCCCTATGACTAATTTCTTTTCTTGCAGCAACTCCAGGAAAGAGTTTACCTTTGCAACCTCCTTGGATGTAAGGGTTCCCTCTGTAGTCGGCGGGGCAATAACAGGCATATCTATTGTTCAAATTAAGATTTGGGGGTGTAGAGGCAACATCATCACACATGGTAGTCGTATCCCCATATTTGATCCCCCAGTCCAAAACAACAGGAACATTAGACACATTTCCTATGGTGTTGCGAATTGCAGCAGTACCAGGAAAAGGCCAGCTCTTCGATACCATAAAAGCATAGCTACAATTGTCCCCTACAGGCTTCTGAATTCCCTTATTAGTCATGTTCACCCAAAAAGATGTGACATTTTGGGGAACTGGAGTTGAGCAACAGTTGATGCCATAGCAATCTTGTGTGCTACCTTCATCATCACAAACAGAAGTACAACCACCTAGTATTCCCCGATCATTGTAAAAATAAGCGAGGATGTCACAGCCCGCTAACATGAAGTTGTTTCTCATAGATGAGAATCCAAAATCACCTGATTCCCCTAAAAAGATTCCTGAAATTTCGGATTCGCAGCTAATAAATATCTCACTGTTCACCATCACAGTCGTGTTCTCTAGCGAAATATCAAACACCTCCAGATTTATAGTGCTAGTGACAGAAGCTATTGACAGGTTGAAAGTCAAGTAAGGTGTTGCTATTGCAGAACCAACCAAAATGGAAGTGTACTTATCACAAGTTACCTTAAACCATTCATTGTAGTAACAGGATGGTGAGTCCATTCCAAATGGAAAAGGAATGCTGATGTTGCCACATCTGTCTGAGCAGTTGTACCTCGCGATAGGTGGATCAAATGATGCTCCAAAAGGAGTAAAACAAAGTATAAGAAGAATTACTAGATTTTGAACCATCACTGAAACCTTTTTTTTTCCCCGTGTTCTGCTTCTTTTGATGGATGTTGATGAGGAAGGTGGAGTATTCTACACTATTAAATAAAACCAGACACCCTCCGAGAAAGTGCAATGTATGGAACCAATTTTATATACTAGAAATGAGGACGGCCGTTTCAAAGAAGTTTTGATCTGCATACTTGGCTCACTGAACTGCAAGACAATTAGGGAAGCTGCTGACTCTGCTACTCTTCCTCGCCAATAGAATATTTAAAAAGGACAAGTAGAAATTCCAAGAACAAAGAACAATGCACTAAAAATAAAATATGCTTTTGGATATTTATGGATATAGGAGAATATCTGATGCTTACTGATCAAACCACCCTGCAGTATGGTTGACCTATTCTTCAATGGATCATATAATTAAAAAATGCACCAAAATGAAAAATACTATGCTTCACATGCTGAGACAAAGAGCAGAACAGGATTAGTTATTGTATTTTTCTCAATACAGGGAATATATCTGATGTCCTAGTCATCAAACCACCCTGCTTCACCCTTTCTTTTGGAGTCTTTCTCGAATGACACTCACTTTGATTTGGTCTTCTGGACTAACTTACAAGTAAACTTTGGCTTTCTAGTTATGACCAAAAGAATTGAGAAGCTCAAAAACTAGCCAGAGCCATTCCTGCAGCATTGCCCTGACAAGAAGAGCAAAAACTGCACTAAAGCATCGGGAGGGGGTCTAGACCTTGGATTGGATAATGATAATAAATAACTTTTTGTTTTCTTTTGTTTAGCTACAAATGAATGCAGCAGCAGCTTTAGCAATTGAGGTCATTGAAACTTCAGTTAAAGCTATTATTCCGCTGCAGACAACTTATAATTGAAGAAAGAAAAAATGATTGTGAGGAACCAGATTGAACACATATGTTGTACGAATAGTAGCAGACCGATATGTGAAATAGATGAAACAGAACCGCTTCAGAGGATTGAACACTAAGATAATAGAGACAGAACAGACTCCACCACCACTTAAGACCTCAAATTTTCCTGTAGTCTTTGCCCGCAACATATATAAAATGACATGTCAATAGAGAATGCCTTGTAAGTTCACAATTTTGTAAGAAGAACAAATTTTGAGGCAAGACCTATATAGTAGGAGACAAATACATAATGTGTGCAAAAGAAGCGGTTGGACATCTGCCAAAGAGGATGAGCTGTAAGTGAGGCTAAGTAGAAGGCAAAGCAGAATGCCAAGATACTGTACTGTTGTTAACAGGAGCTCTCTCTTCAACAATTTGTCCTTTGGCAGTTGACATGGAAAGCATTTGAATTTTCTCTAGCTTCATTGCTACTTCCTGCTTTCTGCTCAGATTCAAGCAGCATGTTGCTAGTCAAGCAATGGCCACAGGCTCCTCCTTGTTATTCTCTTTAATTAGCTGAGCATCAAGGATGTCAAATACGGGATTCTCCTCCATTGACATAAGAAACATTGTTGCCAAGCTTCTATGTTCTTCAGATTTATTCATTGAAATTGGTTTTTCATTTGTGAGTAGCTCAACAAGAACTACTCCAAAACTATACACATTACTCTTTTCCATATATTGGCTTAATTGGAAGTACTCGGGGTCTAAATATCTGAATGTACCTTCGACACTTGTTAAGGGTGTCTGATCAATGGGAACTGATTTTGATGTTCCAAAATCTGAAAATTTTGCCCTGTAATTGGCATCTAATGGTATGTTGGTAGACTTAAATGTCCATATGATAAATGGGGGTAGAAGTTGATGAGTGCAAGTAGGCAAGTGCACTGGCAACATCAGAAGCAATCCCAAGTTGTGTGCCCCACAGCATCGGAAACTTGAGTGTTGAATTTTGTATATGTTGAGAAAGATTTTCATTTGGGACAAACTCAAAAACAAGTAATGGAACTTCAGTTTCCAAACAACACCCTAACGGCTTAACCATATTCCTATGGTTGATTTGTGAAAGAATAACTGCTTCATTTATGAATTGCCCAAGTTGGTCCTCATTTACTTGTTTCAATTTCTTCACCGCAATGATTCTACCATCTGTTAACATACACTTTTAAACTGTACCTTGACCTCGATGCTGGAGAACTCTATTTGGACTAAAATGATTTGTTGCATTTTCTAGCTCTTCTGAAGCGAAGAATTTTGCTCTCTCAATGCTACAGTCTCCACACCCGAATCACCTAAGTTGATACTGTTAGAATATTCGGTGACTCTATCACGCAACGAAAGTAAAGAAAAATATTTTCGGATTCACAAAATTATGGTTTTAGGTATATCTCAATAAGCAGTATCGAATACTCCGGGAACCGCAAATCCTTCGTCTCAATCTCTCTCGCAGTCGGGTGATATTCACGATTTCCGAACTATCGCTACAATTCCACGACATGGCAACTCTAAATCTAGTGATTCAATTGTTCTATAAATTCCCTACTCAGAATTTCTCGAACTCTCTTAACATTGGTGTATTTTTCTCTCTCAAAAATACAATTGTGCAAGCTCCTTCTCAATTGTCTATCTTCTAGATCCGTAGGAATTCTTCCTAAGACCTAGAATAGGGTTAGACTTTCCCTATTCCCTTATTCCCACACAAGGAAGGGAATTAATTGATTACTACACATAAAGGGAAGTTTTCCATAAGTGGGGACTTATTCAGGGTAATGGGAGTTATCTCATTCCCATTTTAAATTCCAATAAAGGAATTTATTTTAGGTAAAAATGCCCCAACTTGTACACTTACCAACATCTCTCACTTGTACACGAGGACATTTTACGATCATTATAAAATCACAACTCATGTGATCTCTTTAAATCACCATGCCAGACTTTCATACAGAGTTGAACGTCATGCAACTAGTGAGTATACCTGCAAATAAAAGACTTCCTGATACACCTGTTAGGATATTCGAGTAGTCACCGTTAGTACCAAAAGAAAGCTCTCTGTATCCTAGATCTAAAACTAATTACATCTATCGAGTTACTTTTCTCATCGAAAGTAATCTCCAGAAATCGCTCAACTATTTATTCACTATTATATTCAAATCCCTACATGGACGAACATAAAAGACCGATCGGTAAATACAATACAGTGATGCAATGTCAATTGGTCTTCTTTTTTCCAAACTTGAATCATCGGTCTCAACTCAGCTGCTTTCTTAAACCTGTCCCTCAAACCTTAATTTATCTTCTGGACCATCGGTAAACAAACTAAAGTAGCAAACACTGAATCACTGCCTCAAGAAACAGCCGAAAATAGTAAGGATACAAAAGATCTCACCCAATGGATTTCGGGTCTCACACAGTGAGGTTCGAGGATAATTTCAAATTATAGGCTCAAGCAATACAGCTCCCACTATCCCAAGTCATCTACGGTATGAAACACGTGTCATAGTATTATTCCCTCATCTCTCAAAAGGGCATATGTCAGATTTCTCTAACACTGTGCAGATATGGGACTCAGTCCACACATAGGACTTTACCCAGAGATCTCAGAGACAATATCTCAGAGACAATATCACAAATCGCAGGTGATATCTGAGATTTCAAATTTGGCTACTCATAGGTAACATGGATGTGGGTATATCCATGTCAGTCACATTGCATATGAACTCATCCTGAACACATATCAGGGCAATTAATGTTCTAGCAGGGCTACTCTCAAAGCCTCTTACAGTTAGAAACCGTCTCATCCCCACTCACTCAGAGTTGGAGGTGGTCACTCGTGTGAGAGAGTCGACCAAACCTGCTTGAATATCTATTATTACATTACAGAGTATATATATGACAATAAAAGTAAGTGCATTAAATGAAATATAACACAAGTGTGACTGAATAATGCACAATGATCATATATATAGAAAAAATCAATAAGTATCAATATCGTCATCAAGTACCTACTGAGAAATGTCAAAAAAGACCCAAACCCAATGACTCTCTATGCCTGAAGGAGTCTCTAGTGATGGGTTTGGTGAAGGGGTCAGCCACCATATTGTGTGTAGAAATGTACTTGACGGTCACCTCACCCTTCTTGATGATGTCTCTCACAAAATAGTATCTGGTGTCGATGTGTTTGGTCCTACTATGAAATCTAAGATCTCGAGTGTAAACGATAGCGGCCTGATTATCATAATAAATCGTTACTAGCCTCTCACTATCTACTATAATCCCTAAGTCATCCAGTAGTCTCCGGAGCCAAATACTCTCCTGAACTATAACTGAACAAGCCACGAACTCAGCCTCCATCGTAGATAGAGCAACACAGGTTTGCTTCTTACTGCACCAAGAGATGGCCCCGCCATTAACCAAGAAAGCAAAACGTGATGTCGATTTGTGCTTATCCAAATCGTCTCCCCAGTCGGCGTCTGAATAGCCCACAAGGCGCAAATTATCTCCTCTGCAATACAAGAAAAAGGTTGTAGTTCCCTTAAAATATCAGAAAATCCTTTTCACTGCTTCCCAGTGACCACTTCCAGAATTTGTCTGATATATGTTCACCAGACCAACTGTATAACATATGTCCGGTCAAGTACACAACATTGCGTACATTAAGCTTCCCACTGCACTGGAGTAAGGTACTTTACTTATTTTCCTTACTTCTTCTTGAGTTTTTGGACACATTTTCAGGCTTAGGCTTTCACTTTTGGCGATCGAAATATCTATGAGATTGCAATCACTCATCACAAAACGCTTGAGAATTTTCTTTATGTAGAGAGAATTAACATCTTTCTCGAGCGATCCATCTAGATTTGAACTCCGACGATGAACTCAGCTTTATCCATGTCTTTTATGTTAAAACTGGATGATAACCATGTTTTAATGGTCATTAAATACTGAATGTTGTTCCCACCCAATATTATGTCATCCACATACAACGACAGGATCATAAAAGAGTTATCGGACCGTATCTGATAGACACAATGATCCTCCTCGATCCTCATAAAACCGTAAGATATCACCTCCTCGTGAATCTTAGGTACCACCACCGGGATTACTGCTTTAGGCCGTATATCGACTTCCGAAATCGACAGACTTTATCCTCCTAACCTACTAGAATGAACCCAAGGGATGGTTCCATGTAGATCTCCTTATCTAGATTCCCGTTAAGGACGACGGTTTTTACATCCAACTGGTATAACTCCAAATCCAAACTAGCGATAATTGCCAAAAGTAAACGGATCGATATAAATTTGACTACTGGAAAGAAAGTCTCCTCGTAGTCAATGCCCTTTGTCTGCGTGTAACCCTTGGCTACAAAACGGGCCTTGTACCTCTCAATCGATCCGTCGGCCTTCCTCTTGATTTTGAGAACCCACTTGTTTCCAATGGCCTTTCTTTCCTTAGGTAAGTCAACTAGTTCCCAGACTCCGTTGACTCTCATTGATTCCATTTCTTCCTTCATGGCCTGTAACCATTGATCTTTTGTTAGACCCTCGAGAGCCTCTCTAAATGTCCTCGGCTCTTCATCGTCTTCGGGAGTCGCAATGAGGACCTCATTCTCAATCGAGAAACGACGACAAAGTACATATCCCCGACTACTCCTACGAGGAGAGAAAGTCACTACACCTTTAGATGGACCACTTCCACTAGGATCAAGATCCGTAATTGGGTCTTGAATCCCGTCACTGGGCACTGCTGAGCTACTAGGCTCATCCATCTCATAAAAGGTGTAGTCTCGATAGATTTCACCTCTCTTAGAGAAATCATTCTCGAGAAATGTGACATCACAAGACTCAATTTCAGTGACAGTGTCGTCCATATGTTCTCTTAGGAACACATGTCCCTTGGAGTGTTCAGAGTATCTAATGAAGATACACTTCTTTTCTCGCGGGCCTAACTTACCGTTCTGATGCGATGAACGTGAACATACACGGCACAACCCAATGGCCTCAAATGGCTAAAATCAAGTTGCCTCCTTGTCCAAAACTTGTATGGGGTGCTGACTACGAACTTCATCGGAACATAGTTAAAGACGTAGGCAGCAGTCAATAATGCATCCCCCCAATTGGAGATGAGTAAATTGGCATGCGCCATCATAAACCTCACCGTCTCTAACAGAGTCTTATTCATTCTCTTGGCTACTCCGTTCTGCTAAGGAGTAGCAGGAATAGTCAACTGTTTTGTAATACCTCTCTCGAAACAGAGTTCTTTGAATTGCTCAGACAGATACTCGCATCCCCAATCGGTTTTAAGAATTTTCACCCTCAAGTCTAGCTGATTTTCAATCTCGCTTATAAATCTCCTGAAACACTATAGTGCCTCAGACTTGTGCGAGATCAGGTAGACGTAACCAAAACACGTGTAGTCGTCTATAAACATAATGAAATACGTGACTCGGTTTCGGGCTTTCACATTCATGGGTCCGCAAATATCGGAATGAACCAACTGCAATGGAATCCCAGCTCTCATTGTTTTTTCAAATGGTTTTCTAATAGCATTGCCCGTAAGGCAAAACTCATACAAGAGCAACTCGACCTTGGTTAGCGGGCCTAACAAGCCACTTGCAGCTAACCGGCCCATCCTCTCTTGCCCTATGTGGCCAAGTCTATTATGTCATACATTCACATTATCCACTACACTATCAGATGTAAAGGCAATAGGAGAAGAATGATAAATCTCTTAATAAGAAATCAAATCCAGTACATAAAGTCTCTCATAGACTAAACTAGAACATATCAAAGAACTGTCATATGATATGGAAACTCTAGAGTTTCCCAACAAAACAGAGTATCCTAACTGGTCTAAATATCGGACAGATAAGAGATTCCGTCTAATCTCAGGAGCATACAAAACATCATGAAAATATAGGACTTGGTTACTTTGCAGCAACAGCTTACACGTGTCAATCCCTCTAACTTCCACAAATGCTCCGTTCCCCACATACAACCTCTTCGCATGGGGACTCAAACTGCGGAACTCCACGAACGCGCTCCTATCGCGAGCTACATGGTCCATGGCCCATGAGTCTACAATTAGAAGAGTTAGCGAACATTACGCTAGATGACACATAACTCAAACCATATAAAGAAGAAGGACTAACCTTTCGCTCGCATACTTGCGTGCAAAATGCTTGGTCTTGCCACACACGTAGCATTGGATCTTGCTCTTATCGAGCTCCTTCTTCTTGTGTTTCTGTCCATTGTTGTCGATCTTGGCAGATTGCTTCTTTTTGCCTTGACCCTTGGTCTTCTTCTCATGCTTGCACCACTTACACTTTACTCCTCGGGATCCCTTACTCAACTCCGCAATGTTAGCATGAGTAGTAGAAGAAGACCTAGCCACCTCCTGGCGCTCCTCCTTGAGCTCATAATGCCTACTCACATCTCTGAAAGTATGAATACTCTCAGCGTGCGTGAGATAGGTCTTAACTACATCTCAGGAATCAGGCAAGGACTGGATCACACCCACAACCTGAAACTCATCAGACATCGGCTCCCCCATACTCTTCAGAGAGGCAATCATACTCGACATGTGCATTATGCTACTTCATAATATGATCAGGCCTCTTCTTGTAAATGATGAACTTATATATCAGCATCCTCAACTTAGGAGTTGATGGGGTAACATAGTGCTCTCTCAAAGTATGCCAAACCGACATTGCAGTAGGATACTGCTCGTAGAATGAGATCAGGTCATCGTGCATGCAACTAAGACGGATTACTCTGGCTTGGCCATCCTTTTTCTTCTATGCACGATACACCTCCTGATCCCGCCTAGCTTGTGCCGTGGTACCCTCTCCGGGGTCCACCATCTCGTGCTTAAGAACTTCCCCAAGCTCTTGTTCCTCGAAGACAAACTGAATCTTCCAGTGCCAAATATCATAGTTGTCGCCGTTTAACTTGTCTCCCTTTACGAGATCTAGAACGACAATTTTTTGTTGCAGCCATATCTCTGTTATACAAAAAAATAGAGACATTAGTGACAATTAATGCATAAATTCACAATTTTTGTACACCCTACGAATCATTAAATCCCAAACGACTCGCATACAGATCCCAAGACGAGCGTATGAGTCAACGGATACCATACACCACAATTCAGGATTGCATCTCACCATTCAGATTAAAATTCGGTATACAAAAATCCATATTTAATCAAATTTATATCATAGAACCCCCAAAAAATTAAAAAATTCTAATTTTAAGACAGTCTACGCACCGCCGGGAGGGTCCACACGCCGCCAGACCCCGACGGCATGTCTCCATGCGCTCTCACGCGTCGGGGAAGTGTCTAGGAGCGTGCAGGACGCGCAGTGCGTCAAGCACGCGCCTGCGTGCTCCCTATGTGCGTCAGTGCACGTACTTGACACGCGGGCGTGCAACCCGCTCACGCAGGTCGGTTTCAGTCCGCAGGTTCGGGACGGAACACAAAACCCCAGATCCGGATCCGAATCCGGTTCACGGGTTGGTTCTGACCAGGGAGCTCACGTGCCTCAGAGCGCATGACCTCCACTCGCCCGCTCCTTCTTGCACTACGCACCTTCACGTGCGTGTTGTGTATGCGCCTGCACGTCTGGGTTCGTCTTCTTTGCCCGAATTCTTCTGCAACCAGGTCTTTCGACCCGATATCCGAAAAACCTATTTTCTAGCACCATTTTCACCAAATTTTTTGGGAATTCTCTAATCCAATTTATTTCAATCATCCTTGACTTGATTTTTGAAATAATTACGTGCTAATCTCGGCGTATTTTGGATCCAAATTTCCAGCCCTTCGTAGCCAAATTTAAAACCTCACTTTCCGGTAATAACAATATACAATATGCATGTAGATCTCGACCTCAGCATTCTATATCTACCATTTTCATGCTAAAATCTACTCTAAAAGTCGACAAATCTGGGGTTGAAAGGTTCAGTCACTATTCATGACCGAAAGTTTCAACCGAAATTTTCATGATCTAAACGTGCTCAGAAAATAACAAAAAAATTATTTTCGTGATTTACGTGATTTGAGTAATGCAGTGGTATAATCAGATTCACGAAATTCATCCGTGATCCGAACCCCAAATTTTTTGTACCCTATATTTTTATACCAAAAAATTTAATTCCAAAAATTATTTGAATTAAATCTAACATGTTCTCATACCAATGTTAGAATATTCGATGACTCTATCACACAACGGAAGTAAAGAAAAATATTTTCTAAATCACAAAATTAGGGTTTTGGGTATATCCCAATAAGCAGTATCGAATACTCTGGGAACCGCAAATCCTTCGTCTTGATCTCTCTCGCAGTCGGGTGATAATCACGAGTTCCGAACTATCACCGTAATTCCACGACGTCGCAACCTTAAGTCCGGCGATTCAATTGTCCTAGATATTCCATACTCGAAATTTCTCCAACCCTCTCAACAATAGTGTATTTTTCTCTCTCAAAAATACAATTATGCAAACTCCTTCTCAATTGCTTATCTTCTAGATCCGTAGGAATTCTTCCTAAGACCTAGAATAGGGTTAGACTTTCCCTATTCCCTCATTCCCACACAAGGAATGGAATTAATTGATTACCACACATAAAGGGAAATTTTCCATAAGTGGGGACTTATTCATGGTAATGGGAGTTATCCAATTTCCATTTTAAATTCCAATAAAAGAATTTATTTTAGGTAAAAATGCCCCAACTTGGGCACTTACCAACAGATACCTATCAAAGAATTCACTTCACAGCTTATAAATATGAGATTATTAACAGTTACAATTGAGTTTTCTAGTAAAATTTCAAGTACCTCTATTTGCTGAGGAAGGTTTGGAAGCAGAATCCATTTGACAAATAATTATGAACCATCAGTGGTAGTAGCAGGAGGGTGAGTCCAAACCAAATGGGAAAGAAAAATCTGATAATGCATGGCAAGGAGTAAAGGAGGTGATGGTACCCTATTTAATAGATCTCCAAAATTATGCAGGGTTATCCGATAATAAAGGCAATCACCATCAAGGTCAAATTGAGAAAGTCTAAATCTTTCAGAACTCTTTAATTACAATCCTAACCATCTTGAAAGATTTTAAATAAAAGGAAATTAGGGTATTCTACATCCCTGGAAAGGCTATACATACAGAGTATAGATAACCCTCAAAGGGAACTCAGCTTTTACACATAAAAGAAAGACGATTCTATACATTATTCAGAGGGGGGTTCTATACCCAATCATATACATCATTTAGAGGGGGTTCTATACCCAATCCTATATGTCATTCAGATAGGGGTTCTATACCCAATTCTATATGTCATTCAGATGGGGGTTTCATACCCATTTACATATACCACCAAAGGTATGATATCCACGACTACTATCAGTCCTATTATTATTCATACTGACTTGAGCGTAGGAGTCCCCCCGCCGGACAATCCCAGTGGGGTTTTTACAGGTTTCTCATCCATAAAGAATCGACGATCACCACTATCATCGGCTCCCTATTCAAGTCGGAAGAGCAGGTATCTGTGGGGCGAAAATCAATTCTAACAGATTGGCGTCGTTCGTGGGAAATGACTGACTGACCAGTTGTAGAAATCTTAAACCTGGCTTTACTTCTTCTTGACAGACTGAGTTCATTTGATTATGCGACAATCGGGATGAAGGTACATTATCTAACGAATGGGCTCGTATCGTATTGATCTACCGATGGGATCTATCTCCCCGAACAAGCCATTTTGCCCCGATTTACCGATGGAATTTATCTTCCCGAATAGATCTATGCCGCTCTCGATTATCTAACCTGTCGGTTTCTTCATCGTTCGGCCTATCTACCTCTCAGTCTCTTGTCAGTCTCCTGACTCCCGAATCATTTGATTTTTCGACCTGTTGGTCTCTCCATCGTTCGACCTATCGACCTCTCAATTTCATGTCAGTTTCCTGACTCCCGATTCATTTGATTTTTTGACCTGTCGGTCTCTCCATCGTTTGGACTGTCGTCCTCTCAATCTCTTATCAGCCTCATGACTCTCGAATCATTTGATTTTTTGACATGTCGGTCTCTCCATCTCTCAGCCTATCAACCTCTCAATCTCTTGTCAGTTTCTAGACTCCCGGATCGTTTGATTTTTCAACATGTCAGTCTCTCCATCGTTCGGCTTGTCGGCCCCTCAATCTGTTGTCAGTCTCTTGACTCCTGGATTTTTTTATTTTTTGACCTATCGGTCTCTCCATCGTTCGGCGTATCGGCCCATTTATCTAAAGTATCATGTCATTCGGAGGGCCTAAGTCACCAAACTTCTATCGTTTGGAGGGCCTGAGTCGCCCAACTCTTATCGTTTCAGAGGGCCTGAGTTATCCAACTTCTATTGTTCGTACGCGTCATCAACAAGGGATAGAACTCCCTGGACAGGTAGACGTGGCCCCACTACTTAAAAACTTCCTATTGTTCGGAGGGTCTGAGTCACCTAACTCCTATCATTCAGAGGGTCTTAGTCGCCCAACTCTTATCGTTTGGAGGGCCTAACTTGCCTAGCTCCTATCGTTCGGAGGGTCTGAGTCGTCCAGCTCCTATCGTTCGTACGCATCGTCAATAGGGGATGGAACTGTCCGGATGAGTGGACGCGACCCCACTACTTAAAAACTTCCTATCGTTCGAACGGTCTGAGTCGCCCAACTCCTATCGTTTGGAGAGTCTTAGTCGCATAGCTCCTATCATTCGGAGAGTCTAAGTCGTCCAACTCTTATCATTTGGAGGGCATGAATCACCCAACTCTTATCGTTTGAAAGGCCTGAATCGCTCAGCTCCTATCATTCGTACGCGTCTTCAATAAGGGATGGAACTCTCCGGACGGGTGGACATGGCTCCACTACTTAAAAACTTCCTATCGTTCGGAGGGTCTGAGTCGCCCAGCTCCTATCATTTGGAGGGTCTTAGTTGCCTAACTCTTATCGTTCGGATGGTCTAAGTCGCCCAGCTCCTATCATTCAGAGGGCCTAAGTCACCCAACTCCTATCGTTTGGAGGGCCTTAGTCGCCCAACTCTTATCGTTCGGAGGTGCCTGAGTCACCCAACTCCTATCGCTCGGAGGGATTAAGTCGCACAGCTCCCATCATTCGTGCATGTCATTAATATGGGACGGAGTTCCCCGAACGGGTCTATGACACCCTGATCTATAGTTCAACCTGTCGGTCTCCCAATTGTTCGATCGTACGACCTGTCAGTTTGATATTCTCTATCGATCGTTTGACCTGTTGGTCTGGTATTCTCTCGATCGTTCCCTGTTGGTCTGGTATTCTTTCTCGATCATTCAACCTGTTAGTCTGGTATTCTCTCGATCGTCCGACCTGTCGGTCTAATATTCTCTCGATCGTTCAACTTGACGGTCTGGTATCCGCTCAATCGTTCGACCTCTGGATGTCACGATCACTCAACCTATCAATCTATCAACATCGCGATCACTCGAAAACTCAATTTCTCGATCACTTGATCTCTTGACCTTTCAATCTTTTGGGAGACCTCTTACAATCCACTCTATTCCTAATACCATTTCTTCAAAATGTAATTAGGAGTGGGGGTAAATGATGGTACCATATTTAATCGGTCTCCAAAATTATGTAGGGTTATCTGATAAGAAAGACAATCACCATCAAGGTCAAATTGAGAAAGTCTAAATCTTTCAAAACTTTTTAATTACAATCCTAACCATCTTGAAAGATTTCAAGCAAAAGGAAACTAGGGTTTTTCATACTCGTGAAAAGGCTATAAATACAGAGTATAGACAACTCACAAAGGGGACTCAGCTTTTATACACGAAAGAGAGGCGATTCTATCTATTGTTCAGAGGAGAGTTCTATACCCAATCATATACATCATTCAGAGGGGGGTTCTATACCCAATTCTATATGTCATTTAGAGGGGAGTTCTATACCCAATCTTATATGCCATTCAGAGAGGGTTTCATACTCATTTACATACACCACCAAAAGTATGATATCTATGACTACTATCAATCCTATCATCACTTATATTGATTTAAGCGTCGGAATTTCCCCGCCGGGTCAATCCCAGTGGGGTTTTTGCAGGTTTCTCATCCGTGAAGAATCGACAAACACCACTGTCATCGGCTCTCTATTCAAGTCGGAAGAACAGAAATCTGTGAGGCGAAAATCGACTCTAACCAGAGGTTATAATCAAAAGCACCAGTCTTAGAACCATTTCTTTGCTACTCAGTTCTGGTTCTCTGTTGATTTATTTTGGTGCATCCAATCGGATGGATGGCCAATGGCGTTGAAGAGAATATATGATTCGCAGATATTAAGAATGCAGGACATACGGCTCTAGTTGTCTACTTATGGCAAGCTAGAGGTGCAAGTTTTCAGCAATTAGCCGAGGGGAGATTTCTCTTTATCCCATTTTTTAGGCTGCATGTGTACACGTATGGTTCAACCTCCCAAGAAATAGTTTGAATGATTCAAATTGGAAAATGTTTCTTATATCGTTGTTTGCAGCCCCATTGGATTTCTCTGGGGTCAGTCTTTTAATACTTCTTTATAATCCCCTGTTTTTGGAATGATCTTTCTGGGCATGTTTTACTTGGATTAAGAGAGAGAGAGAGAGAGGGCACATCTCATGGGCACGAAAAATTCATGTTACGAGAGTTATTCCTGAATGACTCGGTCTTAATTAAGCAAAATGAAATTTTAATACTTTTTTATAATCCCCTGTTTTTAGAATGATCTCGTGCACCTTGGGTCTTTCTGGGCATGAGTGGAGTGAAATTTCGGGTAGGCGATGGATCAAAGTATGCACCCTAGGAAGGTGCTTTTACAGTTGAAGGAGCCAGGTTCCAGAAAGTTGAGGCGAGAGAGATATTACACTGAATTGAGAATAAATAATTTTTTAAAATAAATAATTATTAATATCTACAATTTAACTTTTTATTAAAAAAAGTATCTTCTATTTATAATATTTTTTATTTTTTATTTTAATTAAAATATTATAAATATAAAAGTAAATTAAAAATTTTGGATTTTTCTAAACACGGGAATGCCAGCCAGTCGGATAAGCAAAACCCGCATCTGTGTTTTCGGAGAAAGTGAGGTGGGCCATGAGGGAGGGTGTTCTTCATATATATATATATATATATATATATATATATATATATATATATATATATATATATATATATATCTTGAGTTAATTCCATGTTTAATTTTAAAATTTTATTTTATTTTTAAAAATTAATTTTTATAATTAAAAATATTATTTTATAATTTTTAAAATTATAATATATTAATCCATTCGTTATCGATATAGAGTGATCGTTAAGATGTAGTAGTCTACATGAATGATGACATATCAAAACCAAGTCAGAACGAGAAGACATATCATGTTATCATGTGCGCATAATATTAATGTGACAGTACCACGTAAGGAAAAAACTCCCCCTCGCTCCTCTTTTCTCTCTCCTCTCTGGTGGAAAAAAAAAAGCGCGCTTTTCTCTCACTCCTCCCCTCCCTCCTCTCCTCCCTCACTGAGAAAAAAAAAAAAAAAAAAAAAAAAAACACCTCTCTCTCGCGGTTGCGTTGCCGTTGGATTTCAACACAATCCGGCAGATCTTGACCTACCGGCGGCAGTGATTTTTCTTTTCCCCTTCCCTTCCCCCCTCTCTCATATCTCTGTCTCTCTCTCTCTCCTGTCTGCAAAAGCTTCTTTGCAGAAAATGGAGCTTATAGGGTTTACAAAAGCCTTGCCCCCAAACATGGAAATCTAAACCCCCCAAATTCAATTGATCATAGCCAAAATAAAGAAAAATAAGAAATGCCCATCATTTGTAACATGCTAAGGGATGCAACACAATAGAGAAGCTTATAGGGATGCTGATTTGGGCTCCGAGCACGGTCGTGCCGAAAATCTTAGCTGGGATGCAAAAATTGGGAGAATCACCGAAACCGAAAGCAAGAACAACATGAAAACCCCAAATCCAATCGGACATCGAGGCCTTTTTCGAGCGATTCACAATCGCTGCTTCACAAAGCCTCCTTGAATTCATCGAATCCCAAATCCAATCATCCAATTTAAATCCCCCCAAGTTCCTCATTTATGATTCGGCAACGCCATGGGCTCTTCAAATAGCCCACACATTTGGGATTTAAGGGTCTCCGTTTTTCACTCCCTCGTTGTTTGATCAAATTGCCTCTGGCATTACATGGGGTTTCTTCTGATCTCTCTTTTCCTGGGTTACCTTTGTTGGGTTTGTAGGATCTTCCTTCTTTTGTTCAGGATGTGAGTCTCTACCCTTCCTCGCTCAAGTGGATTTTGAGACGATTTTCTAATGTTGATGAGGCTGATTTCCTCTTTCCCAACGCTTTTGATGACCTTGAAAACGAGGTAACTATCATTTTTTTTTTTTCCATTTAACCTTCGTCACTACTCTTGAGAAGATACAAGATAAAGGCTCGTAGGAAAATTGTCCTTTCTTAATCGAAGCTGGGATGCATAAAATACAGGATAAAGACTGAGTGCCTCTCCCTCTCTCGCTCTCTCTCTCTGTAGTGTGAATAGGTATAGAGGAGAAACAATTTTTTTTTTTAATTTGGTTTTTTGATTATTTTAATAATATTTTATTATTTACTAAAAAATTTATAAAATGTGAACATAAGTACTAAAATTATAATTTCTTATAGTTGAGGGAAATTATATATATATATATATATATATATATGGTGGTTAGGAGGATTTTTTTTTTACATTTTTTTCTATTTTTTTTTTAAATTATTAATATATCGAGTGTTTTAATTTTTTGAAAAAAAAATATTTATATTTGTAAAATTTTTCATTTTTTTTAAAAGAAAAATAATTTGGTTAATAGTACAAAATAGACACAAATCGAGACAAATTGAAAATTTTCCACAGGTCGATAGAGTGGAAAGGTAAAACAACAATGGAAAGACCAAAAAGTCCTTGTATGCTACGTGTTATTGTGACGTCAACAATTAAAAAATGTAACACTATCACATCAGCATATTACTAACGTAACAACATGAAATGTTTTTTGGTCCTAACTTGGTTATGACACATCAACATTCGTATGATCGCATTCGTATAACCACATAAATTATTACGTCAGTATTTAACGATCACCTTATTATCGTCAATAATAAAAAAAATAAATACATTATAATTTTAAAAATTTAAGAACTATAAGATAATATTTTTAATTATAAGAATTAATTTATGAAAATAAGGCAAAATTTAGAAACTAATTAACTCTATATATAATTATATATATATTATAATTTTCTGACAAACCAAAATCTATATATTGATTTTTATACTCAAAACTCAAATGTTCAATTTGAATATCTAAACTCCAAATTAAAAAACTCTAGGAGCGTATATCTGTAATTTTAATTTCTTTTGTTTCTCTTAAATTCTTTATTTCATTAAATTTCGTATATATTTTTTTCATTAAATTAAAACTTTTACATGAAAAGGCATAGCATTTTGTAAAGTCATAAATTATCCCTTTTTTGTTTTTTGCTTAGCCAAGAGGGGGAAAGATATGAATATGAGTAAAATCTCCAATAATTAATATTATATATTTAAATTACTTAGTTCAGGCATTAATAAGCAAATAAGAGAGCAGGAAAAAAAAAGCTTTTGCAAATAACCCATTTTTATTTAGTTAAATTAAAACAATTTATTGAGACAAAGAAGCTGTTTAATAAATAGGGAAATGAACGAGTTGATTAAAATACATAAATGAATTAGTGCGTATTTTTAAAATTAATTAAATCTATAATTATGTAAAAATTGAGGTATTTTAGAATACCTCAATAAATCAATATCTTCAACATCATCCATCCCACCCACTAGTCCTCATTATCCCACCCACTAGTCCTCATTAGGCTCGAGCCTATGATCCAATGGATTGGGGAACCCTCTTGATAGGACATGATCTAAAGGCCCATTGCGGCAATACTTTACCTTGTGAGCCCATGATCCAGGAGGTATCTTACGCATAGACGTGTCAACAGTTAGGGATTTATCTCCCCAAAAGGTGAACTTGGGTCGACATATTGAGTAACCTCCATCGGTAATAAACTAATCGGTCTGTGACTCTCCAAGGCATTCGACACATTAAAAACGACATGATCCTCATCGTCTCAGTAAAAGGCTAGTCGTTTATCCTCATCAGCTAAAGGTAACACATGTATTCTTCTGATAAGGAAAGAATCTTTTGAAAACTAATCGATAAGGGAAGAAGTCTCCATGCTTGGCAAAATTTCCTAAGGGATGAATTTATATATCTTTTGAAAATATTTGACTGTGGAGTCCCAAGATTCTCAGGATTTCTCATAAGGAAACTAGAGTTATAACGCTCCGAGAACACATGACTCTTAAGAGATGACCCTATATAAACATACTATGCGCCAAAAACCAGGTACGCTCTTTTGATACTATACACCTAACACACAAAGGATAGAGCTCTCATTTCTTAGCCCTCTCTCTTTCTTGCTTAGTATGTTTTATTTCTATCGAAAACCGTTCTTTCTGACTTGAGTATCAGAGTCTCCCTCGTCAGAACACTCTCCAACAGTCTTTTACAGGTTTCTCATCTTTCCTTCATAGCAATTGTTCGAGTCAAGGAACTATAATCTATGAAACCAAAACTCACCTCCAATAGATGGGCATAGTCCATAGGAAACATACTAGAGCAACCCCTGCAAGCACCCTAAAGCTATCATGCCTCCAAAAAGAAGGACTAGGACTTCCTCGAAGGCTGCGTTTGTTGTGGACGGACATATCGCCACCCCAACTGATGCAGCGCTACCAGCAGTGCCCCATCACCCCTGTCGGCAACCCTGTTGCTCATTCACAACTCTCTCACCTAGAGCTGGCCCCATAACCTGCGCCTTAAGAGCATCCAGTTGCACCTCCTGTGCCAATGTCTCCGAAAAGATCCAATCGCCCTCAACTGGAGAGGTTAGAATCCCGACTACAGAATATGAGCAAACAGTTGGGAGGACTCAATTGTGCTATCAGACTAGAGGGACAATCCTCTTCAGAAGGATCAAGGCATACATGCTCTAGACAGTTTGCACATCGCCTGAATTATGAACCATCAGTAACCTCTCGTTTTGATCCTAATGATCTGAGAAAGCAAGTCAAACTCGTTTTCGATGAACTCAAACGAGCCAACACAAGAAGGGACGAAGCTCTTCTCTATCCATCCAATACGTCGCCTTTCAATCCAAAGGTCTCCTCAGAACCGATGCCCCATGATATACTTCTGCCTCACATGGAGAGGTACGATGGCACATCCGACCAACGAGATCATGCAGCCCACTTTGTAACAATAATGATTTCAAGAGACATGACAAATGTTGTTATATGCAAATACTTCCCTACTACCCTCAGAGGCAATGTGCTAACGTGGTTCAATTCACTTATACCACTTAGCATCAAAAGTTTCTTCCAACTCTGACAGTAGTTTGAAGCTCATGATCAATAGGGGAACCAAAAGAAAGTTTACATCTTTACTATCACTCTGGTAGAGGGATGATGAGCTCTTGAGGGATTTTTTGGATAAGTTCAAAACTGAGATGATGAAGGTCTCAACCCTAGAATCATTCCATCTCGCTAGCTGCTTTACTTATAGGGCTACGCCCCTCAAGTATGAAAACGTCTATTACCAAGAATTCCTTTTCTATCATCCAAGAATTCTATGCCCGCGCCGAAAAATATATAGCGGCTGAAGATGCTAAAGCATTCAACAGATGCCAAAATTGATTGTCTTGAAGAGAATGTAGTCTGTCACCTCGACAGCCATCGCAGAAGAAGAACATCAGGGACCCCCACCTCAGCGAATGTTTAACATCTATACTCCTGGAATGAGACCCCTAGTCAAGTCTTACTCTAGATCAAAAATAAACCGTACATCAGATGGCCTCCCCGATCTATGAAAGATAACTCTAAAAAAGACAAGACCGAATATTGTCACTTTTATTGAGATTATGATAATACGACCGACGACTGTAGGAAGCTCAAAGATGAACTAGAATTTTTGGTTCGAAGCGGAAAGTTGTAGAAATTTATCAGTACGAAAGGGAGGGATATACCCTTTTCTAATTGGCACGCTTCGTAGTGAGGAAATGAACCGAACGAACAACCGAACTTTCGACCACCACACAATTGATTGGATGGAGTGATCCTCCAAATCTATGACGAACGAGCTCTCCATGAGCCTTATGTCCCAACCAGTGTCTTCCCCACCTACAACTCAGACCCTTTAGATTACCCATGGAAGGACGAAACTGAAGGTCTGATTGCACCCATCTTTTACTTGGTCAAGATGCCTCTCCCTACTCCACAAGAGATACTAATGACTCACGTTGACAAACAGCTTAAGAGCAAAAGACGGCTTCACCGATAAGGACTTGGTGGAAGTCGATCCCAATCATCATGACTCTCTCGTCATTACTGCCAAAATCAGTCAGTACGAGATTAGAAGGATTTTCGTTGACCAAGGAGTAGGGTATAACCTTCTCTACTGGGACACCTTCTAGCGATAGGTTTTGGTCCGATGTACCTCTAACCCCATATAGGTCTTATCAAAGAACTCTCTAGTGAATAGATATACCATGATGGTGTTAGCTTACTTCTAGCTACTTTCGGCTCCCACCAAACCATGCAATGACTACCATTATATTCAATATAGTCAAACTTCTTTCGCTCTATAATGCCATCTTGGGCAGACCAGGTTTGAATGCCATGGAAGCCTTGCCTAGCACTAAACACATGAAAATTAAATTCAAAACTCTTCTCAGTATCGGTACGTTGTCTTGCGATTTGGAACCCCCAATATCTATTCCCAAGTAACAATGATCCTTTCGTCTCTCCAGGCTACGCTTCGATTATTTTACCTTAAGCTTTTACATCATTACAATAGTATTTTTTATTCAGTGACTAATGCATATGACATCCTATCATTTGTACTCTATCGTTTGATCCTATCGTATAATTCTTAACGAATGAAGCATGTCATCAATAAGAAAATGACTCCCCAAAGGGTAGGCACGACCTATCCTTTCGTATGATTCCTAATGAACGAAGTATGTCGTTAATAAGAGATTTGACTCCCCAAACGGCATGCATGACCCATCCAGTCATATGATTCCTAACGGACGAAACGTGTCATCAATAAGGGACTTGACTCTTCGATGGGCAGGCATAGACCATCCTATCGTATGATTTCTAATGAGTGAAGCGTATTATCAATAAGGGACTTGACATCCCGAAGGGCATAGCCCATCTTATCGTATGATTCCTAACGAACGAAGCATGTTGTCAATAACAAACTTAACTCCCCGAAGGGTAGACACGGTCCATCCTGTTGTATGATTCCTAACGAATGAAACATGTCATCAATAAGAGATTTGACTCCCTGAAGGGCAATCACGGCCCATCCTATCACATGATTTCTAATAAACGAAGCGTGTCATCAATAAGGGATTTGACTTCCCGAAGGGAAGGCACGACCCATCCTATCGTATGATTCCTAATGAACGAAGCGTATCGCCAATAAGGGACTTGACTCCCCGAACGACAGACATGACCCATCCTATTGTTTGATTTCTAACGAACAAAATTTGTCGTCAATAAGGGACTCAACTCCCAAAAGAGCAGTTACGACTTTCCCATCCGATCATCTCCTAACGAGTACTGTCTATACGATAAACAAGGCTCCCATCAAGCAAATGCACTTAGACTTATTGGTTGGTCCCCTAATGAAGAAAAGGTGCTCCCAATAGGGCCGGTATTTTTTCTTCAATCGAGTAATTCGAAACAAACGAGCATGATATATGACCTAGCCAGATCCTTTGAATGAATCCTACCGAAAGTACACAAGTTAAAGTTTACCTTCACCATCCAAACAATTAGGGAATATCCCCCCAGTATCAACAATGACAAGACATAACAATACGAAAGGTTTTTTTATTAAAGAACGCTACAGTATCGAAAGTTCTCCACTAGACAGTACAAACTATGTAGAATTAGGAGGAATAGGAGGAATTGTCAGAACCTCCCAAGGAGGCAACTCTATGTCTGTCCAAGCCACGACCAACTTAACCGGAATGACAGGATTAACAGGGACTGGATCTAGCTCCATTGTCCTTCGGCCGACAGCCTCTTTAAGGGGGCAAAGGCCCATCTAAATTGGATCAGCAGATTATCTTTTCGGCACACCTTAGTCTCTTAGTTAGCCTACGCTGAGAGCACTTAAAAACTTTGCTCTGTCTAACAAAAGACTCCCCGATCTCTGTCAGTTTTCGTTTAACAGCCCGAACTGATTCCACATACAACCAAGCCAATATCTCGGTAATTGCAAGCATGCCTTGTGAACTTTAACATCGGCTTCGAGCCTCTTACAACATTTCTGGGATGAGGCTAAATCAATCTGCAAGTGCCTTATTTCCTTGTCGTTCTCGGTGAACAACATGCTAGAGGACTTTGCTGCCTTTGCATCTTTCTTCCTTTGTTCTAAGGTGTCTTGCAATGCCAAGATTTGATTGCCTAACTGATCGATACCATTAAGCCCAGCGACTGAAGGGCTTTGTCGACCAATTCTAAGGACAATCCATTTAACCCTAGCTTCGAATAATGAAAATCGAACCAAGTAGCTATCCGATTCGCCTCAGCCATATCAACTTAACTGTACAAGTTACCTTATACACAAATGGCAACTGTTTCCTTTTCCAGAGAGCCCTCCTTATTGTCAAAGGATTGAACAAAAAGATAAGGAGCGGACCCATCCCATGTCTTACGTGGAGGCTGCCGAGGCTCCACAAATAATGAATCAAACATCTCATCCACACTAGCGGTAGGAACATCCAGTTCCCTTAGTGGTCCTGCCTCCGCGATAGGCATACAGGCACCCTCGAGTTCCTCCACTTCGGGCACGCCCCCTAACGAGTTGTCTTCCTCAGCCTCACCATTCGATGGGGATCCAATATTATCAGAAAACAAACTATCAGTCCCCCTGGCCTAATAGTCCTCAGTTCAGAATACCTTGACGAAATAGGAGATAAGTGCCCCTAGCTTCCTTGGCCTCCTCTCTTCCTGTAGAAGACTCAAGCAATTGAACCTTCCTCCTCTTTGACGAGGGAGAGGGAGCATTTAACCAAGTCTCAAACTCCCTATCGGTTTCTCTCAAAGGCCTCTTGGTGTTCGGTCTCACCTACTTCTCAGTCGAGACTTCTCTTAAAATGACATCCCCTGAAGAAGATAGAACATCAACTAACTTTATCTCCCTCCTTTTGATCAGAAGAGACCTATCAATCTTCTTCTTCTCTTCAATTAGCAAACCCGATAAAGACAACATCTAATCATCCACGAGGGAATCAACCCAAATGTTCCTCTGAGTTGATTTACTGCAGTCGCCGACCGAATGCACGAATCGGGAATGACAAAAGGAGGGCAAGGACTTTAACCCCAAAGATAGCCCCTCATCGGCACTAGGCAATACAGGTATGAGATCTCTATTCAAAAACTCAACAAAAAAGTATTTAATGCATCCAACTCTTATCGATCGATTCCTTATAATAGAACCCCCAGTTGGATTCGGGCCAAATCTACAATCTGTGCCAGCCTCGAGTGGACCCTGTACTCCCACACCTCCTCAATGAAAAAAAAAATAGCAGTCAGTATCTCGAAATCGAAGCAATGATGACAAAAGCATAGTAAAGAGATCATGGTGACGACCAAGCACCAAGCTCTAGGTATGAGTAGTGTCGGGAATATGTTCCAACAAAGCATTACCTCACCAATCGGGCCGATGTACGATATTCTTAGGCCATATTTCACTGCTTGTTTATACATGGGAGTGCAACCCTCAGGTGCCATGTTGGCCCTGTCTTCATCGGTGGCCGACACCAGGACATCATCATCTCCTAACAACATATCAGTTTGAATTTCTTGAAGTTCCTCCCTGGTCATTATGCTCCTCATATCACTGATACTTGGATGAACTTGAGAATAAGAACCCTTAGCCATTTTCTTAAGAAAGATTTTCCTTATGAAAGACTAAGTCGCAAGAAGGCAAGTCTACAAAAAGAAAAGCATGGGAGCATCTGATCCAGTCGAGCATTTGGCCTTATAAAAGGTACACGAGATGATTCGTGAGACTCGAAGCGGCACATGCCGCATTGAATGTTTTGTATCTTTTCAATGATCACTACTCATGGTGCCCTTTTTACAAAACGACACTCTGAGTTGAGGGAAAATGATGAAACATGATCTAAAGGCCCATTGCTGCAATACTCTGCCTTGTGAGCCCATGATCCAGTAGGTATCTTAGTATAGACGTGTCAACAGTTAGAAATCTATCTCTTCAAAGGGTAGACATGACCCGACACTTTGAGTAACCTCTATCGGTAGTAAACTAATTGGTTTGTAACTCTCAAAGGCATTCGGTACATTCAAAACGACATGATCCTTATCGTCTCGGTAAAAGGCTAGTCATTTATCCTCATCGGCTAGAACTAACACATATATTCTTCTGATAAGGAAAGAATCTTTTAAAAACTAATTGATAAGGGAAGAAGTCTCACCGCTTGGCATAATTTGTTAAGGGATGAAAATCACAAATCTTCTGAGAATATTTGATTATGGAATTCCAAGATTCTCGGGATTTCTCACAAAGAAACTAAGGCTATAATGTTCCGAGAATACACTACTCCTAAGAGATGACCCTCTATAAATGTACTACACGCCGAAGACCAAGTACTCTCTCTTGATACCATACACCCGACACACAAAGGACAGGGCTCTCATTTCTCAACCCTCTATCTCTCTCTCTTGCTCAGACTATTTCATTTTTATCGAAAACTACTCTTTCTGATTTGAAAGTCGAAATCTCCCCCGCTTCTGGAGCACCCTTCAACAGTCTTTTGTAAATTTCTCATCCTTTCTTTAGAGCAATCATTCGAATCAAAGAATCGGAATCTATGAAATCAAAACCCATATCCAACACCTCCTAAACATAAGATCTGCCTACTGAGCCAGAGGATGGTGGGTGCTTGCAAAATTCTTATTTTGGAGGATTTTCTTTTCCAAGAGTGAAGTGCTGATCCTTGGATTCATGTGGATGATAGTCCCAAAACGTTGCAACACCTTTTGTCTTTGTTTGTTTCCTTTGGTGAAAATATTTTTATTATCTTATTTCTTTCCCATGCAAATGAAGTTTGAGCTAGATGATAGGCGTGACTCTTCCTTTTCTTTTTTAGTCTTATAAATACCCCTAATTCTTATATCGATGAAATTTAAATTTAAAATCTTTTCTTACCATATTTGATATCAATAGTTTTTATCGACTGATTAATTGTACTTTATCATAATCTAGAAATTTATTTAACTGCAAAAATTAACACAAATTTTTTTATAAGATTATTTTCCTTTCAAATGCAGAATTTAATTCATAAATTATTGACTGAAATTTTGAGTGCATTGACATAATTGGGTTAACCCCTCTTATTTACCTTTCAAATATGGCAAAAATCTCTTTAAGCGTCACATATTACGAAAAAATTATTGACCGAAAGTTTCAGTGCATTGACATAATTGAGAGTTAACCCCACTTAACTTTATTAAAAAAATTTGAATATGTCTAAGATACCACATGAATGCAGCTTTTCATGCCCTCTGACATCCATACTTAAAACATCAGCATGTCTTCCTATCACTTTCCCTTTCCCGATTAAGTCAACAAGGAGTACATCAAAAGGTTTTCAAATTTCTACCGTTAACTACTTTTTGGTTCCCAATTGTGCAATATTGCTGTTTTGCTGATCCAAAATGAGAGAGAGAGAGAGAGAGTGATTGCTCGGATCCAAACAATCCTCAAACCATTCCCCTGCCATTTGGAGCACTTTCATCATTCTTGTCTTGAGAAGCATTTCATAATCCTCTCTGTTTTTTCTCCTAGAAGAAGCTTGGCCAAGATTCATATGATTTCTTAGCAAGCACCGGTTTAAAACACTATCAGAAAACACGATTTTAGCGACGGATTTTTCTATCGCTGATACTTAATTTTCCGTCGTCGAAAGTCACCTCGCTAATTTTAGCGAAAGATCAGCGACGGATTTTTTAACGACGGAATTTTTTCTTCACTAATTACCGATGGATTTTTTAGCAACGAAAAATTCCGTCGCTAATTTTATTTTAGAATTTTCAAATTAGCGACGATTTGTAGTGACCGAAAATTTTCATCGCTAATCCGTCGGTGAAGTTAGTAAGACCAAATCCAAATACCAAAAGCTGGACGTCCAACCCACCCGCTCGTCCGACCCGCTTCCGCCACCATCCGGAACCCGGCCCGCCCGCCCGGCTGCCTGCCCGCCCACGAGTAAATGTTCTGAAAATATGCTCTTCCCCTGATTCGAACCCGGGTGTGAGAGAGAGAATTTGTGAGTCTTAACCACCATGCCACTATTACATTTATGTTATTGGTTTATTTATTTTCTATTTCTATATTTTATTTCTAACTCTCAATATTAAAAATACAATACTCTTATTTAATAAAAATATAAAATTATATTTTTTTAAAAAAAATTATATCTAATAAAAATACAAAATTATATTTAATAAAAAAACAAAATTATATTTAATAAAAATAAAAATTATATTTAATAAAAAATAAAATTATATTTAATAAAAATAAAAATTATATTTAATAAAAACACATAATTATATTCAATAAAAATACAAAACTATATTTAATAAAAACAAAAAATTATATTTAATAAAAATACAAAATTATATTTAATAAAAAAATAAAAATTATATTTAATAAAAAAATAAAATTATATTTAATAAAAATAAAAAATTATATTTAATAAAAAAATAAAATTATATTTAATAAAAATAAAAATTATATTTAATAAAAAAAATTATATTTCATAAAAATACAAAATTATATTTAATAAAAATAAAAAGTTATATTTAATAAAAATAAAATTATATTTAATAAAAATACAAAATTATATTTAATAAAAATAGAAATTATATTTAATAAAAATACAAAATTATATTTAATTAAAATAAAAGTTATATTTAATAAAAATACAAAATTATATTTAATAAAAATAAAAATTATATTGAATAAAAAATAAAAATATATTTAATAAAAATATAAAATTATATTTAATAAAAATACAAAATTATATTTAATAAAAACCAAAAATTATATTCAATAAAAAAAATTCGGACCTATTAGTGATGGATTTTTTCCGTCGCTAATCCGTCTCTAATAGGTCCGAATTTTTTTTTTCAGCGACGGATTAACGACGGAATTTTTTCCGACAAAATTTTTCCGTCATTAATTCCATCGCTAATAGGTCCGAATTTTTTTTTGTTTCAGCGACGGAATTTTTTTCGACGGAATTTTTTGTCGCTAATTTTTCCGTCGCTATTCCGTCGTAATTTTGTTATTAATTAGCGACGGATAACTATCCGTCGTTGATTTCCATTGCTGAAACCGTATTTTCTGATAGTGAAAGCAACGCCAGGTTTCCCACACCCAAGACAGTAACTTTGGTCCTCAAGGCACTCAATTGGTTTCAAACTTGATATAAAGAACGTAATTGTTGTTCACAAGTTGTTATTCAGCTTTAAAGACCTTTCATTTTCTAAATTTATCTGCTTTCTGATTTTCTCTTTAAATTTTTTTTTTTTTTTTGTTTATGGTACAAGAAAATGTGATCAAATGGAATTGAATCGGAGAAGTGAGTGATGAGGCATGGTCCAAAGACTATTCGGTGTGGAATCCGAGCGTCCAAGACCTGGCAATACACCTACGGTCCTGAAGGGCCCAGTCCTTTTAAACCATGAGCATATCGATCCAAACAATGCGACTGACGAGCAAGTGCATACACCCCCTCTATCCGACCTATGGCTACCGAATACTAAAGACACCGAACATCTCTATTTCTAATCGATAATATTCATCCGAGACTCACTTTGATTAAACTTCATATTTCAGTATGAAACACATCTCTTAAATAAGGATGAAAACTCTTGAGGATCTAATCGATAAGAAAAAAAATCTCCCTATATAATTTAATTTCTTAAATGATAACAATTTGAAATTTTTGACAATTAGGATCCAAAATCCATGGATCGCATCATAAGGACATCCTATAAAAACTCTCGATGCGTTAAGTCAGGTAAGTCCTCTAACCCAATATAGGATACACAAAAGTTACAGGGAGAACCTTCCTCCATTCTTCTCAATCTATTTATCTTTTCAAAAACCGCTCTTTCTGACTTGAGCATCAGAATCTCCCGCCGGAACACCCTCCGGCAGTCTTTTACAGATTTCAAACCTCCTCACTGAGCACTCATTCGAGTTGTAAGAAGCCAGATATGTTGAGTCAAAACCCACCACAAATAGATTGGCGTCATCCGTTAGAAACTAGCACTACTAAAAAAATAGGTATCAATGATGAAAATATCCGTCATTGAGAAAAAAATAGGTATTAGCGATGGAAATTCCGTAGCTGAAAATCATCTCGCTAAATTTAACGACAAAAATATTTCCGTCGGAAAGTTTAGCGACGAAAATTTTCCGTCATTAAAAAATCCGTCGATAAGTTGAAAAATACGAAAATGTAGCAACGTCAAATTAGCGACGGAAATTTTTCGTCACTAATCCGTCGCTAATATAATTTTACATTTTTTTAAAATATTCTAAATTACAGATGGTTTTTTTTTTGCGACGGAATTATTTTCATCACTGAAAGTCATGCACCTAAGGCGTACGTGGCCGTAAGCCCCAGCCCACACCTGCCCACATGCACTTGTATCCCCGCCCACCCATGCCAGCGCCCTTGCCTTTTTTTGTTAAAAAAATACTCTCACCCAGGTTAGAACCTGGGTTTTCAAGAATGTTTTGAGTTATCTTAATCACTATACCACAATGACTTATGTGTGTTTTTTTTTTTTACTTCCTTACTTTTTATTTTACTCACATCATTTAAAACACAATACCCAAATATATTAAAAATATAAAATTATATTTAGAAAAAATACAAAATTATATTTACTAATAATACAAAATTATATTCAATAAAACACAAAATTATATTCAATAAAACACAAAATTATATTTAATATAAATACAAAATTATATTTAATAAAAATACAAAATTAAATTTCATAGAAAAACAATACCATAATTTAACAAAAACACAAAACATAAAATTATATTTAATAAAAACACAAAATTTATTTAATAAAAATATAAAATTATATTTGATAAAAATGCAATACCCTAATTTAATAAAAATACAAAATCATATTAAATAAAAATACAAAATCATATTAAGTAAAAATACAAAATTATATTTAATAAAAATACAAAATTATATTTAATAAAAAAACAATACTCTAATTTAATAAAAATCAAAATACAAAATTATATTTAGTAAAAACACAATTTTTTTTATTAAAAACACAAAATTTTATTTAATAAAAATAAAAAATTATATTTAATAAAAATGCAATACCGTAATTTAATAAAAATATAAAATCATATTAAATAAAAATACAAAATTATATTTAATAAAATCATAAAATTATATTTAATAAAAATACAAAATTATATTCAATAAAAATACCATAATTTAATAAAAATACAAAATACAAAATTATATTTTATAAAAAAACAAAATTATATTTAATAAAAATACAATATTATATTTAATAAAAAAACATTACCCTAATTTAATAAAAATACAAAATAAAAAAGATATTTAATAAAAATACAAAATTATATTTAATAAAAAACAATACCCTAATTTGATAAAAATAGAAAATAAAAATTATATTTAATAAAAACACAAAATTATATTTAATAAAAATACAAAATTATATTTAATAAAAAACAATACCCTAATTTAATAAAAATACAAAATACAAAATTTCTTTTAATAAAAATAAAAAATATATTTAATAAAAAACAATATCCTCATTTAATAAAAATACAAAATACAAAATTATATTTAATAAAAACACAAAATTATATTTAATAAAAATCAAAAATTATATTTAATAAAAATACAAAATTATATTTAATAAATAAATAATACAATAATTTAATAAAAATACAAAATGCAAAATTACATTTAATAAAAACATAAAATTATATTGAACAAAAATACAATTTTTTTTTTTTTAAGTTTTAGCGATGAATTAACGACGGAAATAATTTTATCGCTAATTTTAGTAACGGATTAACGACGAAATTTTTAGCGATGAATAATTCCGTCGCTAATTTGTATAAATTTTTTTTTTCAACTTTTAGCAACGGATTAGCAACGGAAATTTTAACAAATGATTTTTCCGTCGTTAATTTGTCTGAAAATTTTTTTTCAAGTATTAGCAACTGATTACCTATGGAAATATTTTTGTCGCTAATTTTAGCGACGGATTAGCATCAGAATTTTTTCCGATGAATTTTTTCATCACTAATATGGCTACAGTTAAGAGAAAACGGTCAGTCATCGGATTCGATGACAATGATCTAATTAGGGTCAACCCTAGTCATAATGATCCCATAATTGTTACTATCAAAAAAGAGTCTCACACGGTAAAAAAGGTTCTCGTTGACCAAGGCATGGATTGTGACATCCTTATTTGGGATGCTCTCTATCAAATGGATCTCAGCTCCTCACACCTTCAACCCCCAACCGGATCTCTCAAGGGGTTATCTAATGAATGCATTTATCCAGATGGGATCATTCCACTCGTTGTGACTTTAGGGACTCCCCCAAACCATGCAACCGTTAAGGCTACCTTTCACATGGTGAAACTATTCTCACCGTATAACGCCATTGGCTGACCAGTCTACATGAATTAGAAGCATTACCCAGCACTCGACACATGAAGATGAAGTTTAGAATGTCAGAAGGGATCGCAACTATTTGTAGAGATCCCGATCCTTACGGCCTCTTCGCTGACCGAGATGGATGAGAAAACTTTCCTATCGACACCCCTAAAATTCAGGGGTGACATCGAACCGATGAACAAACTAGAACCAGGAGAAGAAGTGATTGAGATTCCTCCGACGAATGATTCCAATTGAACTATTCAGATTGGGGCTGGTCTGTTTGGGCCCCTACGAGAAGCTATTGTTAGCTACCTAGAACAGCACTCCAAAATTTTCACTTGGTTCCCCAAGGACATGCTTGGCATCGATCCACCTGTCATCACCCACAAGTTAACTGTAAACTCTCACCACAAGCCGATCAAGTAGAAGAAAATGGTGTTTGCCCTTGAACACCAACGTGCCATTCAAGAAGAGGTCCAAAATTTACTAACCGCCAAATTCATCTGTGAAGTCAAGTATCCCGAATGGTTAACCAATGTGGTCCTGGTGAAAAAGGCCAATAGTAAATGGAGGATGAGCATGGACTTCACAGATTTTAACAAAACATGCCCAAAGGACAGCTATCCCCTCCCGAATATCGACAAACTGGTGGACAACTCCTCAAGCCACTAACTCTTAAATTTTATAAACGCCTAATCGGGATATAATTAGATACGAATGGAGCCTGAGGATGAAGAGAAAACAAGTTTCATCACTGAGTTCGGTATATACTTTTACTAAGTCACGCCCTTCGGTCTAAAGAATGCGAAAGCGACCTTCCAACGGTTGGTCAACGAAGTCTTCAAAGATCAGCTTGGTTGCAATGTAGAAGTATATGTGGATGACAAGTTTGTAAAAAACACCGATGCCGAAACTCACGTTGCCAATCTTGAGGAAACCTTTCAGACACTTAACCGCAACAACATATGACTGAACCCTGCCAAATGCACTTTCGGTATCTCGTCGGGCAAATTCTTGGGTTTTATGATCACCAACCGCGGGATTGAGACATGCCCCAAAATGATACAAACTATCTTGAACATGTTGTCGTCCCGAACATTGAAAGAGGTGCAACGTCTCACTGATCAGATAGCGGCCCTAAGCCAATTCATGTCAAAAGTCGGGGAGAAGTACAAACTCATTTTTGACGCTTTGAAGAGAGCCCAATGGTTCGCATGGACATCTGAGTGTCAAGTGGTTTTCGAACAACTCAAAGAGTATCTTATGACTTCTCCATTGCTTTCTCGACCGATTTCTGGTGAGAAACTCTACCTTTATCTCTCTATTTCCTATCAGTGGCTTTGCTCTGTCCTTGTAAGATAGGATTCAACTGCTTAGAAGTCAATCTATTATATCCAGATACTTAAAGAAGCTGAGGCCAATTATCGACTGATCGAGAAGGTAGCATACCCACTGGTCATTTTGGCCAAACGACTTCGGCCATACTTCCAAGCTCATACCATCGTGGTACTCATTGACCAATCATTGAAGCAAATCTTTCAGAAGAGAGACACATCTGGTTATTTAATCAAATGGAGTATCAAATTAGGCGAATTTGACATCCAATACCAGTTTCGAGCAGCGATCAAAGGCTAGGCCTTCCCCGACTTCATTCTCGAATGCACTCTTCTATTAAAGTTACGCCTAAGCCCACCAGCAGTCCTAATGAATGGTAGCCATCAGACTGGACCATACATGTTGATGGGCCCTCAAATTCTTTAGGTAGTGGCGCTCGGCTCATACCATTAGGTCCGAACAATTTCAAAGCAGAATATGTCCTCCGTTTCGACTTTAGGGTCACCAATAATCAAGTGGAATACAAGACATTACTGACAGGATTCTGAATCATAGCCGATATGGAGCCCGAAGTGTTCGAGTATTCACTGATAGTCAATTGATAATCAAGCAGATCAAAAGAGTCTATGAGACAAAAGACTCGACTATGGCTAAATACCTAAGTAAACTACATGAGACGATGACACAGCTAAAAAGGGTCGACATCCAAAAAATCCCTTGCTCAGAAAATGCGAGAGCTAATACACTTTCTAGGTTAGGCAGCTCAGATTTGGTTGTTTCTCGCCTAACGGTCTACATCAAAAGCTTACCGTACCCCAGTATCGATGAGCCTGAAAGGGTTCGGGCAATGGACCAGCCCCTAGTTGGAAAGACCCAATTGAAGCATATCTGAGAGACAACCAACTGCCTAACTCGTCACTGGAAGCAACTAAACTAAAGCAAAAAACCACCAATTATACAATCATTGACGAAAGATTATACCAAAAGTCTTTTATTCATCCCTACTTGAGATATCTGACCCCAAAAGAGGGGAACTACGTCCTACAGGAGATCCACGAAGGGATATGTGGCAACCACCTGTGGGCTCAGAATCTAGTCCACAAAACTTTGCGGTAACGGTACTACTGGCCGACCATAAAAAACGATTCAAATGACTATATCAAAAAATGTGACAAATGCCAATGGTTCTCTTCGGTTCCACGAATGCCTTCCACCGAGCTTAGCCCCCTAATAGGACCATGGTCGTTCGCTCAATAGAGAATGGATATTTTCTGATCGTTCTCACCAGCTACCAGACATAAAAGATTATTTATGGTGACCATCAACTATTTCAACAAGTGCAGAGAAGCCAAACCTCTGGCTTAGATAATAGCAGCTAAAGCCCAGTCATTCGTAAGGACTCACATAATCACTCAGTTCGGCATACCTCATATCCTTATCACAAATAATGGCAAGCAATTTGATAATGCTAACTTCCGAGCGTTCTGCACAAAGTTAGAGATCGATCATCTGTTCTCATCGGTTGCCCATCCACAAACCAACAGATTAGTGGAGATAACCAATAGGACGATCCTCAAAGGACTAAAGACCATGCTAGATAAAACCAAAGGACGATGGATAGACGAGTTCTACAGTATCCTCCAGTCGTACCGCACCACGCCCAGAAGGGCAATAGGAGAGACTCCGTTCAGCCTAACATACAGAAGTGAGGCTGTCATATCAGCGGAGATTGGGATCCGCTTGCTCCTGGTGACCCAGTATGATTCTGAGAAGAACGAACAAGCCTTGTATGAACATCTAGACCTACTCCCTGAATTGCAGGAATCCGCATCCACCTGAATGGCTGCATATCAGTAACATATGGCACGGTACTACAATCGGCGAATCAGAAGCCGAACGTTTAAGCTAGGTGATCTGGTACTGAGAAAAGTGAAAGCTACCGGTCAACTCCAACTTGAGAGCAAGCTAGCCCCCAATTGGGAAGGTTCTTATCAGATAAGCTCTATGAGGTATTCCCTATCAAGTAAACCCCTCATAATTTTCCTTTTGATAGTTCTATTATTTGATTCCTAATGTTTCTACCCCAGTCAGTTATTACCAACTGAAGGGATCTATCTTCTCGAGCGGGCCTTAGTCGCCCTATCCTACCAAAGGGATCTATCTCCCCGAATAGGGCTTAGTTGCCTTATCCTACCGAAGGGATCTACCTTCCCGAACGGACCTTAGTCGCCTTGTCCCACCGAAGAGATCTATCTCTACGAATGGGTCTTAGTCGCCATGTCCTACCGAAGGGATCTATCTTCCCGAGCAGGCCTTAGTCGCCCTATCTTACTGAAGGGATCTATCTCCCCGAACGGGCATTAGTTGCCCTGTCCTACCGAAGGATCTATCTTCTCAAACGGTCTTAATCACCCCGTCCCAATAAAGGCATCTAATTCCTTAAGAGGAACTTGATTGAAAGAGTTCGTACCATCGGTTAAGTTCGTATAAATGGACAGATAGAACATACTCCTATTAACCTGAAAAGCACGAGGACAACACCAAGTGTCCTTCACATAAGTGGATTGATCATATAAGTGGTCCAACCTACAAAGAAATTCTGACAGACACAACAGATGATAAGTAAGTGGAGCAAATCTCTTTTATTTTCATACATGTTCAATTACATGGATAATTATACTTTACAAGTCTCTTGGTCGGACCGATTGCATTAAAAGAAATACATAAGTCTACCTCACTTCTATCATTCGACAACACTGGAGAGTACAACAATAGTAAAGAGAGAAATAACAAAAAAAAAAAAAACAGCAACCCCAAATGCTGAAGACCACAGAAGCCACAAGTGAAACTTACATGTGACAATCTACAGCTCTACTAATACAATAGGACTGCCAAAAAGGGAGACAAACCAATCAGGAAAGGAATCAGAGGATGCATCAGAATATCATTATATTTTCTTCCATCACATAACTCCGTATACGCAACCGGCATGCCCTGCCACCCGACTCGAAAGGAGACTCATTTCTTAAATCTAAGTCAGAGGCCCCAATGGGAACCTCGATGAAGCCCATCACGGCATTTGGATAGCGAATTGCATGACGGACACTCATACCAACAGTCATTACTCATGACGAGACCTTGTCCTAACAGAAGCAACTCACGCTATAGAACCCTACAAAGCCAAAGTGTCTTTCCAGAAACTCCTCATAGAAGACAACTCTTACAAGAGGAAAACCCTCAAACACGAAGAAACTCGTTAAAATAATGCAAAGTCCCACTGTCCCTATTTATAGGCACAAAAAGATCTCTTCAAAATTTTGGAGCAGTTGAAACGCTTCTCTTAAAAGTGTTCAAATTAAGTGAAAAAATTTATACCGCCTCACCTTCCTGTGCCACATTAATTTCGAATTAAATCAAGTAAAAGGTGGAACGTATTAATACCACGGGAGTACGAAACGGTTGAGATAAAAGGGGGATTCATATCTCATCCACTTTGATTTCGTATCAATTGTAGATGATTCGTATGACCTTAGGAGACAAGTGTTGTCTGCTTCCACACCTTTCTAGCTTCTCAAGAAACAGATTTCACTCATGGTGCCTCTCCCATAAATCAACACCATGAGTCGGGAGCAAATGATGAGATATGGTCCAAATACTATTCAGTGCGGTATTCAGGCATCCGAAACCTGACAATACACCTACGGTCCTAAAGGGCCCAGTCCTTTCGAACCACGAGTATATTGATCCAAACAATGCAACCGACGAGCAAGTACATACATCCCCTCTATCCGATCAATGACTATCGAACACTAAAGACATCGAACACCTCTATTCTCAATCGGTAATATTCACTGAGCCTCACCTTGATTAAGTTTCCTATTTCAATACGAAATGCATCTCTTGGATAAGGAAGAAACTCTTAAAGATCTAATCAATAAAAGAAAGAATCTCTCTATATAATTCAATTTTCTAAATGATAACAATTTGAAATTTTTGACGATTAAGATCCGAAATCCTCGGATTACTTCATAAGAAAACTAGGGTTGTAAAACCCTGAGATCATACGACTCTATCAGGATATCCTATAAAAACCCTCCATGCGTTAAGCCAGATAAGTCCTCTAACCTAATACAGGACACACAAAGGTCATAAGGAGATTCTTCCTCCCTTCTTCTTAGTCTATTTATCCTTTCGAAAATCATTCTTTCTAACTTGAGTATCGGAACCTCCCCCGTCGGAGTACCCTCTGGTGGTCTTTTACAGGTTTCATGCCTCCCCACTGAGCACCCGTTCGAGTCGCAAGGAGCCAGATCTGTGGAGTTAAAACCCACCTCCAATAGAAATGATAGAAGTAGAAAGACTCTATGGTTTGAATTGTCCCTAAGGGACACTCATTGGTCTTCTCTGGGACATATCTTACTTTGTTAGTAGACTTTTATGGACTTCCATTAATGTTTTTAGTGAGAACGATTTTCCCATCTCGGGTGAACATTTACAAGAACAAGAAGAAGTATTAGGACAATCTGTACAAGTGACTTCTTAGGACCTCTTACACTTAAACCTCGCTCGGCTGCTCGATGTTGATCTCCTTGGCCAACTCTATAAAAGTGCTTACATCCAACCCCGGAGGCAAGTAGGACCTATTTCACTGATGATGGTTTTATGAATTCTAATTTTTATTTTATTATGTAAGTTTAATTTAATAAAATATCTTTAATTGACCCTGCAGTCCAATAAGAATCAACTGAGTTTAGGTAAGCTTTTTAGTAAATAATTTAAATTTCTTTTATATGAAAATTTGAACTTTATTTATAAAATTGTGTATTTTGATTAAAAAAATTTTATGCTAACTAAAAATTTATAAATAAAATAAAAATAAGTTAAAACAGATTGAAAGAAATTAATGTTTCTTAAACACTATCTCCCTCTTCATTCACTACAAGAACAAGACCTTTATTAGCGGCCCAAACCAATGATAAAGACTTCAAAAATTGGTAGCAAAGGGTGTGAGATCTTTTACAGTGGTCAATATTTCTATTGGCTATGCTCGTACCAGTAAAGAGCTATGGCAGCAGCCAAATGACCATTAACAAAGGTCCAGACATTTGCCAGCGATCACCTGCCTACTGTCATAAGTCGAAATCCATGCCTATGATCACCTGCGGTTTCTATCGTAATTTTTCATAATTTTTTAACATCCAATTCAAAAAACAGTCAATAAGTTTCCTTCATATAAGAATTAAATAAACAAAAATTGCTATTAAAATTCAATCAACAGCTGATTGTCAGAATCCTTTTGTTTATTTAATAATTTCATAAAACTAGCAAATTAATATAAATAAAGTGTTTGAACTTGAGAAGAACGAAGTCATTAAAGTCCAGCACATAATTTTTCATAATTTTTTACATCCAATTCAAAGAGCAATCTATGCTGGCATAGGTCATATCTTTACTAGCAGTTTAATATAGCTATTAGCATAGATATATATATATATATATATATATATATATATATGTATATATATATATTTACTAACACTTTTAGATAAAATCGGCATCTCTATTATCCGTTGCTATTGATGTACCTTTATGAGTGTTTTTTTTTTTCCATTGACAAAGAGCAACCAATACCAATGATTTTGGTGGCGGTTGATAAAGGTAATCATTGGTAAAAAGCTTTTTTTTTTTTTTTAGTGAGTGATTGTAAAGAGAATGGTAGATTATAAGTACGCATTGAGTGTTGAATAATTGCGTCACATTCTTCTTCAAGTAACATCGGCTCTCTTCATCTCTATATCTCTATTTCTCAAATCATATTTGTGCTATAGTGATTCTATAGTAATCCTGAGCCATTTCAATCAAACAATGTACTAAGACATAAATAGGGATATATTGGAGGTGGGTCCGGTCTTCACAAATCAAATTTCTTGTAACTCGAATAGGCGCTTGATTAAGAGACTTCAAACCTGCAAAAGACCACCGGAGGGTGCTCTGGTAGGGAAAGCTCCGATGCCCAAATTAGAAAAAATGATTTTGAATGGAATGAAAAATAGACTGAGAGAAGGGAGGACAGATTTCCCTGTGATTTGTGTGTTTTATGTAAAGTTAATAGGATTTACCTGACTTGATGTATCGAAAGCTTTTATACGAGATGTCGTAGGATCCATGTACATTCGGGACGTTATAACCCTAGTTTCCTTATGAGAAGATCTGAAAATTTCGGAATTCGAAACGTCAAAAATTTGGAATCGTTATCATTTAAGAAGTTTGATTATACAGGAAGATTCTTTCTTTTATCGATTAGTTTTTCAAGAGTTTCCTTCCTTATCAAAGAAATACGTTTTGTACTAAAATAGGAAGTTTAATCAAGGTGAGATTCGGTTGAATATTACTATTCATGAGTCAAAGTATTTGGTTCCTTAAGTATTCAATAGTCATCGGTTGAATGAAGGAGACAACCGTTTGGTCATACCGAATGCGCTTGCGGATCGAGTTGTATAGACCTTGTTGAGAGTTATTCGAATAGGATACCACGAATAATAAATCGCCTTAGTGGGTAGGAGTGACAAGGCTCATTCAGAGAGATATATCCCATCTGTAGAGTGGGGCAACACAGGCCTATTTGTATTTTGGCATATTGGACCTTTTGAGTCGCAGACCTTGTACTGCCTATTGGACATTTCTAGTATCAGCCTTTTGAACGGGGTCCTATCATTTGCCCCTAATTCGTGGTATCATTTTGTGAGAAAGGCACCATGAGTAGTGACTTTATCGAAAAGGTATCAAACTTTTAATGCAACAAGTGTCTTTTTAATTTCCATGAACTGTTTTCAGTACTCCTTTTAAAGTCACGAGACTAGGCGTATTGCGTACTTTGCATATTCGTCTACGAACAGTTCTCTTATCTGGTGAAAGTTTTTCTAAAAAATACCAAAGGGTTCGTCTTCTTCCAATCAAAGTATTAGCGAGATTCAAAGTACAATGACAAAGGAGGAGCTTAATGAGATACGATTGGATATGGCTGTGGGAGGTGATTTTGTACTGGTTTTACCTACTAACAGAGATAGGGCGAACAGAGCATCCAACGGTTGTATCCCTATGTATAGGCAGGTCGTAAAGTACGAAGTGAAGATCCCGTATACGGGCCCGCTCGTTGAGGAGATGTAGTACTTGAGGATTTACCCCACATTGCTCATTCCTAACACTTGGCGTTTCTTGGCTACGATAATTTCTCTGTTAGGATTTTGTCACCTTCATTTTGATGTGGAGATTTTAGTAATCATTTTTTCATTGAAACGATGTAAGGATCAAGGTTCTACCCACAGTTGATATCGGCTGCAAATTCGTCCAGATTCCTACCAGAAGTTTTACTATAGTGAATCAAAATACAAGTTCTAGGTGCAAAAGTATTTCTTTGTGAGGTTCTTGAATAGAGACCTTCTACCTGCATTGCCAAATACAGAACATGAGCCATTATTGAAGGGGAAGCCTTCGCTTCCCACTCGTCATTCTCAATTTTTCAGATCTGTCAGATGCTATTATGAGTCCACTCATCAGAACATTTGGGTGGACTCGTTGGTGTATAATCAAATGTTGCTTTTAGTAAGTTTGCTAATTCATGAGAGAAGAAAAATCGTCAACCCCATCTTGCCAGAGTAGAGGGAGAAGGAGCTGGTTGATGATCTGAAGTTAGTGGAACATTCTATCTTGGACGCGATTTCGATCGACAAGGATGCGAGGTCAAATTTTAAAAGGCCATATGAGCACACTGAGGGGCTTCCTAAGAGGGGACCATCGAAGTCGAAGAAAAGAAAAGTCCAGGTGCCTGAGTCCCTCGAGAAAGAGGAGTCACGCGAAGAGGTCGAAGAGCACACATCCCCGGTTTCATCGAGGTGTTCTGAGGAAGAAGGGGATCATGGGGAAGCCAAAGAACATGTATCTTCCGCTGTGTTGAGATACTCTACATCCATGAGAGTGGAGACAGAGGGGGTAAGTGGTCGGCTACTTAGCTTGTCTTCCTCTATAGAGGGTGCCAAAGAGAGTGTCCCAGTAGAAAAAGCTCCAGAAGTAGAGGTGCCTATGGACGTGACTGCCCCATTGAGAGGGAGTCCTTCAATGGGGTCACATATTCCTATTGTGCATATGGCGAGACGTCTGTTCAGTCTCCTATAGAGTCACAGAGCCCCCATTGTAAAAGAATGAAAGAAGAGGGGTTCTCATTGTTTGTTTCCGTTAGACCTTTCGATATCCAAAAGGATAGGTAAGAGGGGGGATTAATTGTTGTGTGCATGGGGGGCCAAAGATTCGATTGTGTCGATGTCGAAGGGATGTTCCGGCTGACTGAGCTGTTCGAATTTTGGGATCCTAACTTGGAATTACTGAAAGCATCTCCTGAGTGGGTGGACAAGGCCCTTCAGTCTCTTTGCTTAACGGTATTGTTCTAACCGGAACTTGTCATGTTTAGTTCTTTACTTTGATTGAATTGTGTAATTTTTCCCTCAAATTGCAACTTTGGCGGAACTCCAAAGGCAATGGAGGAAGCAGTCGAAAAAGCAGGCCAATTACCTAGGGAATCAAGTCTTAGGTTACAGGATGTCTTGGAAGAGAAAAATGCCTAGGTTGAGAGCATCTCTAGTACTTTGCTCACTGAGAAGGACGGGTAGATTAGGCATTTGGGAGAGAAGCAGCCGTCATCTGAAAAGCTATGCAAAGAGTTAAAAGCTGAACGACATATTCACATTGGCAGCTTGATAACTGCAGAGACGTTGGTGCAGTTGCGGGAAGAGTCTCTTCAGGAGGCTGAACAGAAGATATCGCATCTTAAAGAGTTCGGTCTAGCCCTTAGGCATTCCCAGCGCAGGCTACTAGAGAGACTGAAGTCTGCCAAGGCAATAGCTCGTAAAGCCAAGATGTATGAGGCTCTGCCTCCTTTGGAGGGGGCGGCTGGTCAGACGGAAATAAGCCAAGGCTCTGTCCCTATAACTCCAAATAGTGATCATGACGGGCCGACTATAGTTCAAATGGTTGTGAAGTCCTCTTCTCGAGAGGTTTTAGCGCTTCCTTATCCCTAACGTGGTGTGACTTTGTATTTTTTGTTTGGAAGGCCTTTTGCCGTATGGTGTTTTTTTCTTTTGTAAGAATTCATTCTTCAATTGAATATAGAATGCATCCTTTTCTTTGCGTATGTCTTGTTGTTGATTCCTCGAGTCAATCGGTCTGTGGGATATTGCTAACTTATTCGAAAGTGCGTCGTCTTTGTAAGAAGGGCAGTTCAATCTAGCCGTGATCATACCTAAGATTAGGTTTCATCTATTGCTTAGATAATGAAGCTTCAATGAAGAAGAGCTGACTAATGTGACATCGGTTTGCTTGGAACAGTGGATCTGATCAACGGATCAGGGCGATATGAGCCCACTCAAGGAAGCGGCTTCGATAGTAGGATCTTTGTGTAGGTTAGCCAAGCAACACTGATTTGTTCGAAGGAACAGATTCCATTGGTGACTCGAGATGACGTGGGCCTATTTGGGGACATCAATCTTTTCGGTAGGATAGGGCGGCAAAAACCCATTTGGGGTGATAGATCACTACTAGGTGATAGAGACCCATTCGAGGAGATAGATCCCTTTAGTAGGATTGGACGATAGAGGCTCATCAGGGAGATAGATCCCTTCGGTAGGATGGGACGACAGAGGTCCATTCAGAGAGATAGTTTCCTTCGGTAGAATGAGGCGATAGAAACCCATTCAGAGAGATAGATTCCTTCGATAAAAGAGGGCGACAGAGACCTATTTGATGAGATAGATCCCTTCGGTAGGATGGGGCGACAAAGACCAATTCGGAGAAATAGATCCCTTTGGTAGGATAGAGCAACAGAGACCTATTTGGGTAGATAGATTCCATCGATAGAACGGGATGACAGAGATCCATTGAGTTCGCCATCATGTCTTATCACAGAAAAAAAACTAATTTTGAATAGACTGAATGTAAACACAAATAGAGTTATCTTCTTGGAGATATTAAAACATGTCCGCTAAGGGAAAGTCAATTGAATTTACTCAAGAAGGGAGGTAGAGAATGTCGGGTCATAAGCTGGAAAAGTGTAAGTTGGAATGTAGGGCTCATGCAAAAGTTGCGGGGTATAGATCAGGAGGATCACTTTGTCTTGCCTATCGTGTGATGGTTTATAGACTATTGGGTCGTTCGATTCGTTTCCTCGTGGCGGACCGTGCTAATCAGGAGAAGGCATGTTTTTCTTTTCTATACTAATAAATTTTTGTAGCTTTCTGTCTCGGACCAAGAATTTCAATTCGTCTTTGAGCCTTTTACAGTCGTCGGTCATATATCCATAGTCTCGATGGCAGTGACAGTACTTTGATCTATCCTTTTTGGGATCATCCTTGGTGGGACGAGGTGGCCACCTTACATATGATTTGTTTTTGATTTGAAATAAGACTTGGCTGGGGGGCCTCGCTCAGAGAGTTGTAAATGTTAAACTTTCGCTGACGTGGAGGGTTCAGTCAATTCTCTTTGGGTGTCAGTTGCTGAGGCAATCGACTACGTTCTTTTCTAGATGATTGGTTCCTCCGTCCTTCAAACATTTCGGCATCCTCAGCTGCGATATATTTTTTAGTGCAAGCGTAGAACTCTTGGATAGTGGAAGAAAGATTCTTTGTAATTGATGTCTTCATACCCGATGGGCACAATCCAGTAAGAAGCGCTGCCAGCGTAATGGAATGGTCTAAAGCTGAAATCTTCATCATCTTGGTTTTGAATTTTTCCAAGAAGTCTCTTAAAGGCTCGTTGTCCTTCTACTGCAACGATAGTAGCGAGGTAGATTTCCTCTTGACTTCTCGGCTGATTACAAAGTATGCTTCGAACTGCTGACAAAGTTGGGAGAAACTCTGGATGCTAAGCGGTAGAAGCAAATTGAACCATGTTAGTATATTTCCCTTGAGGGTGATAGGAAAATGTTTACACATAGAGGCGTCCGTCATGTCTCTTGAGATCATCACCATTAAAAATGAGTTGCATGATCACGGGGGTCGGTCATTATGTTGTACATCTCCATAGGAGGTAGAAGTATATCCCGAGACATTGGTTCTGAGGAGATCTTTAGGTCGAAAGGTGACATGGCTGAAGGATATCGGGGTAAATCATTTCTTCTAGCATTCACGCGCTTAAGCTCATCTACAATGAGTTGTTCGATTTACTTTCTTAGATCATGAGGATCCTGGCGAGATATTACCGACTGTTCATGGTTCAACTAAGGCACGAACCTTCGTGAGCATGCTTGTCCCGATCCTCCGGAAGTGGACTGGCCCTCGGACCTCATGGCGTGACTAAGACCCTCCAATTGTTTGCTCATGTCCTGAATCTTAGACTCTAGCCTATTCATCTTAGGTTGACTAACTCATTCTTGAGGTATTGGCATAGAAGCCATGGCTGGGGCTTCCTAAGGCGCAGGTTGCGGGGCCTGCTCCGAGTGAGGAGATTGGACATAAGCTAGAACGAGTGGGCACCATAAGAAGGGCTACGTCGGTGGGGGTAGCAGTACAACCGTCTAAGACGGATGCGGCCTTCGATGTAGTTCTGGTTTTTCGCTTTGGAGGCATATCAGTCTTGTAAATCTGAGAGTTCAATAAAGATTCTCTAGTTTGTTTTTCCATAGACGGTGTCAATATGTTGGAGATGGGTCTGGTCTTTACAAATCCGCCTTCTTGTGATTCGAACGGGTGCTTGATGAAGAGGTTTGAAATATGTAAAAAAACGTCAGATGATATTTCGACAGGTGAAATTTCGACGTTCAAATTAGAAATAATGATTTCAAATAAATTTTTAACTTTAAAAATATTAGAAATATAATAATTGTTCAAATTTTTTACAGAAATTTAATTTTTATTTACAAAATTTTAATTTTTACAAATAAATATATTTTTTGTGAAAATTATTATAAATAAAATAATAATTAACCCATTTTAAGTTGAATTAAAATTTCCCAAATAGTGCCTATATTACCAAGTTTTTCAAGGTAAGTGCAGAAGCGCTGCATTACCTGCGCTGGATTAGAATCGGCAATCTCCAATCAAACTGACACTGATATGCGTTGTCGTGAAAGAACAATCCCATCAACGTTGTTCTCTTGTTCAGGAGCTGGAGTTTGACCCTACAAACACTCCCTATGCACTACCATTTTTACTCGACTGACCTGTTTGCAGACACGTGATAAATTGCAACCCCCTTGCCCCTGAGACTAGCTGTCAAAAGTGACAGTCCCAAAAAGGGAAAGGACACTGACCCCATATTTATAACTTTGTTTTTGAGGTCACAACCCAAGTTTTTCCGAAGTGGGAATGTTCATATCACGAGGGTGAGATTTTGATACTTGAGCTATATTTTAATAATTTTAAGATTATGATTTTAAGATATAAAATAAATTTTATTATAAAATATAAAAAAAATTATATATATTCATTTTATTTTATATATTAAATGAAACTTATGAATGATATTTATAAAATTAGCACTAAAAGTACTTCTCATCACATATTGATTTCTCATTACACAAGCCCCATCAAAGAAAAGAAAACAAAAGCATACGATTGGTCACAATAATCTTCTTAATAATCATAACTTAAACTGTCTGCATTTGCATAAGTTTTGTCTGATCTGAAGATTACGATACTGAGGAACTCAAAAGGTTTTACAAGACCCAAAACAAAAGCAAAAGAAAACATTATTTAGAGCTCCACATTAAAGACAAGTCTAAGGACAGCACCTAGTCAATATTTGTTCTTCTTCTTCAATAGATTCTTTCCACAGGAAAAGCATTAAAGGTCAATACCCCTGTGGGACCAAAGCATATGTTAAATCTGGTAATAAATTTGTGGGGAGGGGTGGCTGTTGCTCATCAGTTCTGTATAGGATACCGAACCCCAGCTGCCAGTACCCTCTGCTGCTCTATCTGCATTTTCATTATATAAAATTAAATTCAGTAATTATGTCAGAAATTTTTATTATTACTACTTTCTAATTTATTACGTAGATAACAGTGAAAGGACCATTAACAGCAATTTGAAAGAACAAATTGCTAGAAATACCACCCTCTAGGGACCATGGAACCAGAGGCATGCTTGCAAATAAAAATCGTTAATTTTTTAATGTTCGAATATGATAAATTGTCAAATCTAATTAAAAATGAAATTATTATTATTTTAAGCAATAAAATAGGAACAGTAACCTGGAAAAACTCATGCAATTTGTTCTTGAGATAGCAATACTCGTGCTCTAACAGCTCCAAAGCTCTCAAACAACTGAAACCAAAAGAAGAAAAATTTCAAAAATAAATAAATAAAAATATTGCAGTTAGAAAAAGAACCTCTCTCTCTCTATCGTATCCATCTATCTACGCAGGTGAGTAGGAGTAGAATGGTGAGGAGAGAGAAAAATTACCCAGCTCGGTTATTCTGTTCAGAAGCCGCACGAAAAGCAACGCAAACATTTCTGACTCTTTTAGCACCAATGCTTGAACTACTTCCCATGAACTGATTCAGATGTATTCCCATTTTCTTGTAGTCCGAGAACTCTCTGTCAGACCTGTCCCCATCAAATACCGCATTCCAAACAAGTCCCTCTTTAAATTCCGAAGACTATATAATTTTACTAAAACTATATTAAAAAAAAAAAGTTTTAAGAAATTAGAGGGAATGAGAGAGATAGATTACAGTAATCCTCTGAGGTTCCTCAAGAGCTTCTCAGATTCGTGGAAGTAGATATTGATTACTTCGGAGACGAAATTGGGACAAGATTCATCTTGAAGTTGTTGGAGTTGCAAGAATTGCTCATCCAATACTCCCTACCATTCACACACACATTTCTTTTAAAATTACTACTGCCGCTAATCCTACTCCATTAACAAAGAAGAGAGAGAGAGAGGGAGATGGGAGAGAGAGAGAGAGGGAATTACTTGGTGAAATAGTAAAGCGAGCAAGCGACTCATATCGGTTCGCAACCGATCCACACCCAACCCAAGCAACCACAGTGGTAGACCCGTCTTGGCTTACTTTTTTTGGGGCTTATAAGCTCACTTTCACTGACCCGTTTCCTTCTCTACAAAACAAGCAAAACTCGAGCAACAACTGCTGACACTTTGTTTTGGTTTTGGACAGACGAACAACCAAGCGCGCAATTTGTGTTTTGTTACTTTGAGAGCGGGAATACAACTTGGATACCATGGTATTTAAAGCTGAGGTAAATAACTTGGAATATTCCAACCATTAACACGCCACCTCACCATCTTATTAGCGCGTGTATCAATCGAGTCTCTTTAGGATGCTTTTTAAGGAAAAGAGTGACCGATAACTCCTCGTAATTATGATTCTTATATATGTAAATTTATAAGAAAAAAGCACATGCTGAAATACTAAATAAGTTTTTTTTGACAAATAGGAATGGAAAACCCGGAATATCACGTATCAAAAATGAATAACCTCGCCAAGAAGAGTAGAAATCATGAAATTTAGAAGAAATCGATAGTCCTATTCTGAATATTAGCACAACTGTTATACTCTTATGATACAAAAAAAGTATACAATAAATCAAGATTCCACGGATTAGTTATTAAAATTAAAGTATGAAAATTGAGGGAACCACATTGGAGAAGGATACGAATTAGTTGTTCGTATGATATAATGTTATTTGTTTGTTTGTTTATTTATTTATTTATTGATTTATTTGCATGTTATTATTGATTCATCAGACACCTGGTGTTCCCTACGCGCTTGTAGTGAGAGGAAAAGTGGTGTTCGAAGCGGGGGGGGGGGGGGAGCGTGCGGTAGAGAAAAAATCGAGGTGAATGCGGGGCGCATACCGGACCGGGATGGGGAGATGACCTGGAATAGCCCGTACTTCCGTTCACCTCGCGTGCTGTCTCTTCTGCCGCTGCGGCGTATGTCCCTCATCCCCGACAACTGCCTGCACCCGGTAAAAATGTCAGCTCTCTCTCTCTCTCTGCATTTTAAACCTTTTCACCTTTATCACATACTGACACACACACGCGCGCCCGCGATAAGCGACGCTTTTTCTTTTACTTTGCTTTGACACAAAGTTAAAAAAACAAGGGGGGGGGGGGAGAGAGAGAAAATTGAAAATATGTCTTCTGTATTCACGGCTTGATTATGGTTTGTTCTTGAAAAATGTGATTCAATGGGTAGTGGGGTTGAGGTCTGAGTCCCCAGTAAATGACGTCTCTCCATCTCCGTTGTGACAGCAGTGAGACGCGGGTTATAGACATTTGCTTGTAGTATTGAGGATGGCCTTAACACGTGGCATTCTGGGTGTGTCGCTTTGTGGGTTTTTTATTTTTTTTGTCTCTTTTGTGATGGGAACTCAAGGCCATAGCTTGAAGGGCATTATGATTAGACTTTTGAAGCTCATTTCGGGAATAAAGGACCCGAGAGAGAATCAGGTGGGAGTTGCTGCGGGTGCTGCACAAATTTGGAGGAGTTTGGACTACTTTTTGACACGGTGGACCACTTAATTTTCTCAATAATATTGCGTTGGTTTTAAAAAACTAGAGAATAATTTTTATCTAAGTAAAACTTTTAATATAATAATAATTTTAGATTTTTAAAAATTAATTTTGTTTATAAATTTTGTTTTTACTTAAAAAATATGATAAGAAAAATAAGATAAAATAGCAAAAAATTAAACAAAAATTGTCGCAAGATGAAATTTTCATTGTGTGTAAAGCTTAGGATACATTGTGTGTTTTCAATATCGACAACTTTGCCAAATGTTCAACTAGTATTATCCTTCTCCCCTTAAAAATCCTTCTTAGTGGTATGGACAAGACGACGGAGATGAGCTAATAAAAGAGAACTATAACTACAAATATTAAATATTTTATTTTCATAATACATATGAAGATTTCTAATTTTTAATAAGAATGGAATTCCTCAATTCTCTATTGTCTTTTTTTTTTTGTTATAATCAATGGGTATTCAGAATTATATTTAAATTAATCATGTTCAAATGTTGTCGGACTTAAATTATGATAGGTCTCTCAACATAGTCTTTTATTTCTTAAATTTCAAACTGAAAACTTAGTTAAAAAACTTAATACTCTTATCTACTAGGATTATTTATTAAACTGACTGTCTATCGATTCAATTTCCTATTGCTTGTACATAGTTCGTGAGCTTATACCAATGAGTTTATCCATACATCTCAAGCCAGTTGGGATAATGTGGATATTATGTTAAAAATCACAAATATTTTATAATTGATTCTTACCAGTATTGAGCAATAGTCGAATATTATTATTACCTATTTGTTAATATTCTTTAAATAAGTAATACAAAAATAAAAAAAATATATATATATTTTTTCTGATCATAAAATACCCTTTTTTTTTTATTTTGAGTTAATAGTTCTCTATATTAGGTGACATACTGTATCTTATGATAGTTTTCTTCAAAACAGTAAGGAGATTTTATTTTTTATTATTACCATTAACGTAGTCTCACTCAACAATAACCTTTTAGATTGTACTTCATTTTCACACAATATACGTGATGTCTCGCTGTTCGGGTGTCGTTTTCTCAAACAAAATGGGTTACTGATTAAGGCAAAAGTAAACATAAACATACAAAACATGCAACACCCAAAATAGCGGTTTAAGAATTACAATACACGTGTGAAATCATAAAAATAAAGAGAAATAAACATGTCTAACACAAACATAAACACAACAATACAAGTTCATAACAATATTGCATTTTTTTTTGGTCCTAGACTTCGCCAAACATCAAGTATCCGGAATTTATTTCTAATTAATCTCGATTGAACTGCTGTTAGATCCCAACTGAGAAGGAGCTCTCCCAACGTTATTTTTACTACCATCAAATTTCGAATCCGAGCATTTAGTGTGGGGTGTTAGTACCCTTTCCACTAAACCAACGAAGCGTTGATAACATTATTGCATTTTCATTTCTTTACATCCCTCATTTCATATTTTATCTTTTCTTTTATCTTTTAACCCCCTTAGCATTCAAACAGCAAGCATAGAGCATAGGTCTAACTCAAAAACATTTTAAAGCATTAGGACTTGGCTAATGAACTTTAATTTAAGTGGCACCTTTCCCCACCCACAATCCTGAGGACTTGAATTTGAATCTCATTATGTAAAAAAAAAAAAAAAAAAAAAAAAAGGCATTAGGACTTGAGCATGATCATCAGTATAATAAATAAATCACACGAGTAGTGGGGATACCTCCTACAAAACTAAAGTTAATGTTAGCATAACTTTTAGCTTATCTTAATCATGAACATGTCAAAATGGAGGTTGCTTTTATTATGGAGATTGGAATCGAGATTCAAGTAAATAAAATAGGATATGATAAGGTTTAAGAGCCTTAGATTTAGCTTTTAAGGGTTAAGGTAAAACGTGAGGGTCAGATATTCCTTCACTTAGTTACTCTTTTTTCCATATCTCGAAAGAAAAATAACATAATTTTAATTTTGTTGGGTGTAGGAGCCGGACCTAAGACCCAGAGATAGAGGTGTAAAAAATTTATAAGGTATTTGTTTAAATAACAAACATAAGTAGAGAGTGTAAAATTATAATTAAGTGAGTACAAAATATATATGAGTCATAAATATCAATTGAATTTTAAAAAATTATGGGTTACAAAGGTATACCCCTGGTTGGGTCCCTATCCAAGAAAAGGATTAAGAAATTATATACCTGCCAAAGCACACTAATGTCACAAAGGTTAGTATACCCCTGGTTGGGTCCCTATCCAAGAAAAGGATTAAGAAATTATATACCTGCCAAAGCACACTAATGTCACAAAGGTTAACTCCGGAACGATAGCTATTTTGCCATGTTTAGAGTCCAAAGTAGATGACTCAGTTCCTATGGCAGAGGACGGAAATCCCTACCAAGCCCGAAGTTTTATGAGAAAAGCATATGTTCACTTGGCAAATATTTCCCTCTCTTTGTTTATGTGAGCTTAGCACATAAAACATCATGAGTCATGGAAACGTGGTATGTGTAGCATAGGAATCATAAACTTTTCATCATTTTATAACATTTAAAGGGTTTTTTTTTTTAAATAATAAGATGCAATTAAATAGTATTAAATTTAAAATAAAATGATAAAAATGAAGAGATTTTACTACTTGAGTTATCCTTGAGTGACACATTTAAAAGGTATAACTCACCACAAATGATTACGGGTTTATCTCAAGTTATATTATGGAATTATTTTTAAAAACCAATTATGAAATATTGATCTTAAAGAGTTTTAATCCTGCAGCCTTGCACACTTGCCAGGCCTGCAGAAAAAATGGGGAAAATTAAATAGGGTTTTTGATTTTAAAGGGTGGGAAGTGTTAAATATTGTATATACCAAGATGGGTCCTCATAAAGTTGGCCTTGTCATAGTCTGATGATGATTCTGCTGAAAACCCAAAAACCTTAGATTATGGGCTTAGGTCTAAGTTATTACTCTAGAACGCAAGCATGTTAATATGTTTCCTATGGTATAATTTTGAATTGCTCGCCTGAAAAGCATGCCCTGCAATGACGCAACCAAACGTAATCATCTGCAAAAGGCTGTGTTAATTTATTAATTATGCTAATCAAATAATTAATCAATTAATTGAGTCTTGTCTCCACGCACTGTCATTGCCTTTAATCATTAGTTTCCCACAGTACAATGGATAAACCCATCTTTCGTACCATCTACTCCCCCTATTCCAAGTTAGCGTCTCCCCGCCTCCTTTCTCTTTTATCCCTTACAATATGTTTGAGAATTTAAGGAAAAAAAAAATCTCTTCATTTTATTTTAGACTTTTATAAAAGAAAAAAAAAAGAAATAAAACTCATTAAAAAAAAAAATTATTTTTAATTTTTAAAAGATAAATTTAATATATCTATGAGATAATTTTTTTCTCTTATTTTTTCTTCTTTTCTTTCCATTTTTGAAAAGAAAATTTTTGATATTAAAAATCACTCAATTTCTTTTATTTTCTTTTCATATAAAACTCATAAATGAAAGAAAATAAACAATTTTCTCTACTAATTTTTTTTTCTTTCTATATCTTTTCATCCAAACATACTGTTAGATCATAGGTGAAGATGAGATGGGACCGTAACTAAATTCCTATTTATTATAAAATAACCTTGGGGTTTTTCTTAGTTATATAAAAATTATGTAAATCATAAAAATATAAAAGATCAAACACTTATCCTCGACCTCACTTGGGTGTCCCTGTTTTTTCTTTTTTATCTTTATTATTTTTTTAATGAATCTTTAATGGGATGAATATTATTCGGTTAAAACAAAAAAAAAATCATTTTTATTGAATTATTTATTTAAATTTTGGATGATTTATTATATATTTAATTTGATTTTGAGTAAAATCTAATTTTAATTTGATTTATTTAAATGATTACCAGTTTAACTAATTTTTATTTCCATCGAATCGAATTAATCGAAATATAAATATTATATATATATTTGGATAAATTTTATTTATATAAATATTATAATAATATTATAATTAAAATTTGAAAGAAAAAAATCTAAAAATTAAAAATACTATAATGTAGAGTGTACAATTAATGAAACGGTTTTAGTTTCTATCTTTTTAGTTTCAAATTTCCAATGTCTAGTTTATTTTACTGCTCTTTCATTCTTAACTTTTTTTTTTTGTACAATGAGATGCAATCCCAATAGAATCAAATCGAAAAAGGGAAGATGAAAGTGTGGAGGTTCTATCGTTTGAGTTGTTCCTGAGAGACTTCACTCTCAACTTTGAAACTCTCACTCACACCTCTCTCCCTCTCTCTTTCTCCTATTTCACTCATTTTCTACCCCCAAAATTTAGTTTATTTAAAATTTAAAATTTAAAATTTTCAAAATGACATTTGGTGAATTAAAATTAAAACAAATTTTGAATTTTAAAATTATAATTTATAGTCACAAATTGATATAAATAATATATATTACATTTATATAAACAATCAATCACGATTGCAGATTTCTCTTCTATTTGTGTGAGATTTTCTCTATGATTTAGGGAGAGCGGATATTATGTTAGCAGTTTGTGTGTTGACCATCGAGCACTGATAAGATCTTGGAACCGACTAGTTGAAGTACTGAGGAATAGTTGGCTATTGAGAGAGCGAGATACAGAGGTGATCGGCGAGTACCAAGAGAGCTTATTGACAAGCTAGGGATCTGGCTACTTTGGACCCAACATGATTTAGATTATGTATCATCACTACAATTAAGTACTTTTTGGTTCCCAATTGTACAATATAGCTGTTTTGCTGATCCAAAAGAAATGAGAGAGAGAGAGAGAGAGAGAGAGAGAGATTGCTCGGATCCAAACAATCCTCAAACGATTCCCCTGCCATTTGGAGCACTTTCATCATTCTTGTCTTGAGAAGCATTTCATAATCCTCTCCTTTTTTCCTCCTAGAAGAAACTTAGCTACGATTCATAAGATTTCTTAGCAAGCACCGGTTTAAAAGCAACGCCGGGTTTCCCACGCCCAAAACATAGCAACTTTGGTGCTGAGGGCACTCAATTGGTTTCAAACTTGATATATTTTACGAAGGTAATTGTTGGTGACAAGTTGTTATTCAGCTTTAAAGACCATTCATTTTCTAAATTTATTTGCTTTCTGATTTTCTCTTCGTGAGGTTCTTTGGTCTTCTTTGGGACATTTCTTACTTTGTTAGTAGACTTTTATGGACTTCCATTAATGTTTCGAGTGAGAAAGATTTTCCCATCTCGGGTGAACATCTAAAAGAGCAAGAAGAATCATTAAGGACAGTTTCTACATGTGACTTCTTAGGACCTCTTACACTTACACCTCCCTCCGCTGCTCGACTTTGACCTGCTCGGCCAACTCCGTAAAAAGGCCTGCATCCAGCCTGGAGGCAAGCAGGACCTATTTCACTTATGAAGGTTTTATGAGTTCTGATTTTTATTTTATTACGTAAGTTTAATTTCATAAAATATCTTTAATTGACCTTGCAGTCCAATAAGAATCAACCAAGTTTAGGTAAGCTTTTTAGTAAATAAGAATTATTGATGTAATAATAATTTATATTTCTTTTATATGAAAATTTGAACTTTTTTTATAAAATTGTGTATTTTCATTAAAAAATTTTTATGTTAATTAAAAATTTATAAATAAAATAAAAGATCGAAAAGAAATTAATATTTCTCAAACACTATCTCCCTTTCCATTTACTAAAAAACAAAAATAAAAAAGGCCATTACGAGCGGCTCACAACCGATGGTAAAGACTCCAGAAATCGTTGGCAAAGGATGTGAGGTCTTCTATAGCAGTCAATATTTCTATCGGCAATGCTCGCGCTAGTAAAGGGCTATGCCAACGGTCATTGACCGTTAGCATAGGTCCAGACATTTGCTCGCGGTAACCTAGCCACTGGCATAGGTCGAAATCCATACCTATGATCACCTGTAGTTTCTGTTATAATTTTTTCATAATTTTTTAATATCCAATTCAAATAATAATCAATAACTTTCTTTGGTACAAAAATTAAATAAACTAAAATTACTATTAAAATTCAATCAATAGCCAATTGTCAAACCCTTTGTCTATTTAATAATTTCATAAAACTAGCAACTTAATATAAATAGTGTTTGAACTTGAGAAGAACGAAGTCATTAAAGTTCAGCACATAATTTTCCATAATTTTTTATATCAAAATCCAAAGAGCAATCTATGCTGGCATAGGCCATTTCTTTACTAGCAGTTTAATATGGTCAATAGCATAGGTATACACTTACTAGCAGTTTTTTTAGGTAAAACCGGCGCCTCTATTATCCATTGCTATTGATGTACCTTTACAACTGTTTTTTTTTTCCCCACTAGCAAAGAGCAACCAATAGCAGTTTTTTTAGTTTTTATTTTAAGCGAGGGGATTATTTGGAAAAATTAAGATTAAGTTTGCCTAAATTCAAATAAATTTTAACTATAAAAATATTAGTCATATAATAATTGTTCAAATTTTTTACAGAAATTTAATTTTTATTTACAAAATTTTATTTTTTAGAAATAAATATATTTTAGTGAAAATTATTATAAATAAAATAAAAATTAACCTATTTTAAGTTGAATTAAAATTTCCCAAATATTGCCTAATACCAAGTTTTTTAAGGTAAGTGCAGAAGCGCTGCATCAGTACTTTTCTCCCTCTTTTCTTTTTTTGTTTGATTGGCAATCTCCAATCAATCTGACACGGACATGCGTTGTTGTGAAAGAACAATCCCCTCAACGTTGTTCTCTTGTTTAGGAGCTGGAATTTGACCCTGCAAACACTCCTTATGCACTACATGTAGAAGTTGGGTATCCAGGTCGTTCAAAAATAGATTTTGGGAATTTTTTTATATCATATTTTTAATGATTTTTTGGATATGAAAATTCATGCTAGAAAATGCTAAAAATGCTTACAATGGTATCAAAGCATGTTTATGATGTTTCCTAATTTTTTTTTTTTTGATGCAAATCGTACATGTGGGTCACTAGAGAACATAACCATTTGAGTGCAAATTTTTTTAAAAAAAATTGTAAATGGTAGCATCAAATATAGACAATAAAATGCTCTAAAATTTTGACTATAGCATGCCTATAACATGAGAATTTATTCTACAAAAAATCATAAGTGCATGTCATGTATTTTTGAGAAAAATAAAACCCTAGCCGAGAAATAAAATGGTCATATCTCCTAGGATAATGTGTTTCATGAAGAAATAATTATATGATTTAATTTCTTGTTAAAAACCCTTTCCAACCATATAACAAACGTGCAAAATGGATTAGAAATGAGGGGGAAATGGTTTCTAAAAGTCTGGTTTGAAATGTAGTCATGGTAGAGGCCAAAGGATGAAGATGAACAGTGAAAATGACAAATCCCACTCTCGGGCTGCCACTGGTGATGTTCAAACACTAGGTTCTAGATGTCTGATCGAAAAAACCTAAGAGCACCATTAAAATCATAGATACTAAAAATAGGGAGTAGTCAAAATCTGATGACCAGATTTAGCTGGTCAGGTGGCGCATGGAGGTCACATGCCGCACTGGACACGTGGGCAAGTGGCCCAGCAACCCACCACTTTAGGTGGCATGTGAGGGCACGTGAAGCAACCTCTCTGGTTGGAAATTTTGTCGAAATGTTTAAAATGTTCATTCGGATTTTTTTTGTGATTTTAAATTATTTTTTCTGAAATGAAAAATATTTTTTATTTATTTTAAATTAGTAAAATATTTAAAAATTAAAGAAAAATTAATTACCATTTGAGAAAATTTTTTGAAAATTTCTCATATGTTTGGAAAATTATTTTGTAATTATTGGTTACCTAAATTAAATTTTACAATATCTATTTGATTTTATGCTCACAGATTTATATATAAAAAATTTGTTTTTCTAACATAAATTATTTAAATATTGAGCATAATCATTATGAATGGTATTTTTAAAATTTTTGTGACTGGTTTCATGACCAATCTGACGTTTACCCTACTTTTAAGATATGGTGAGAATCAGATGCACTCTTGTCGTTCTCCAAGGGGGATATAGAAACAAGAAGACTCCAGAACGTTTGACAAAATTAACTATAATTATGCATTATAAGATGAAATACATGCACACTTTGCCACAATATTTTAGGGTTATGAGTTAAAAACGCTATGAATTTTGGCATTTGGGTCACTGGTTTGGGAGCGATGAAGCTAAGATTAAAATAATAAAGAATTTCTCTCCCCGATGATTTGGCTGGAATGGTTGATAAAATAATAGAAGAGAATAAACGGATCAATTTCAAGAACTTCTAACTAAATTTGCTTAAAATGAGGAGAGTTAAGGAGATAGAGATTAAGATGAAAAAATCACTGTCTCTAAGAATTAATGGCTTTACACCATAAACTGTTAGGAGATTTGCTCCAAGAGATAAGCTTTCAGTTGGGATGGTCGAAATGATTACTCGGATGTATATGGAAGAAAAGAAAGAAAAGAAAAAAAGAAGAATGTATTTTTTTTCTTTCTTTCTGTGTTATATAGTTAAGTACTATGACAAGTTAAGTAGAAAATCATGAACATGTGATGTAGTCTTTTCTCTTTTTGTATATATTTAGAATGTAAATATTTTTGACATTCTAAGACTTATGCATATTTATGTGTTTATGCAAACATGTGAAAAAATATGTTCTAGTTTCGCATGATATTAGTGGGAGGTTTTAGGTTGGTAAAATTTAAATAATTCTCACCTAAAACTTATGAAATTTTGTTACTTTGAAATCAAATTTATGGTAATTAAACATTTGGATGATGGATAATGATTGGGAATTTAATGAACTTTCGACTCTATACTTTGTATTCGTTTATCATAAATTTTGATTTTAAGTATAAAATTGTATGCATTATATGAGTATGAATACTTACAATTATCTCTCTTTGAAAACCCAGACCATGGTATAAAAATCTATAATAATAGACCTAAATAAGAGTGAAAAATTCAATGGCGACAATTATGATATTTGACGCCATAAGATAAGATATGTGCTAGAAGAGCAGGATGCCTTAGAGGATATGAACTATATCATGCAAGACCTTGGAATTAGAAATACTGCTCAGCAGGGAAGAGATCAAGAAGCTAACCAGGCATAGAAGAAGAAAAATTCCACTGCGTGTAGCACTTGGTCAGTTCTGTGGTTGATGATCTCATACATAAATATGAGCAATTCCCCACTGTTTATGACATATAGGTGTACCTCAGAGAGAACTAAGGAGGTACTACTGTGATCCGTCTAAGGTAGTTAATGATTAAGTTTGACATGTACAAAAAGAAAACTGATGACAACATCAAACAGTATCTGAGGATCATATCAAACATGATAAGAGAATTGAAAACAGCTGATCACATTCTCTCTAATGAACAACAGGTTCAGGCTTTAATCCGATCCCTTCCAGACTAGTGGGAGCACCTGAAAGTGAATGTCACTTACAATGATAACATCAAGACTTTTTCTGATACTGCTTTCCACGTAAAACTTGAGGAAGAGCTGCTTGGTACCGCTAGATCGATTTCTAATGTCTTTGTAGCTGAGTGTAGTTCCCATAAAGTTTTGGCTTTTAATCACAAGAGGAACAAGAACAAAGACAAAAAAATAAAGGATGCTGATAGAGGGTCTAAGAATAACAACTCTAATTGCAAGAACAAGCGTAAATGGTTTTGGAAGAAAAAAGACAAGAGCAAGATGAAAAGCTACAATTATAAAACTTTTGGTCATTTCGCTCGAGAATGCCTCGAGCCAAAAAATGTAACACCTAATGATGCTTCTATGTGTATTGTAAATGTCTCTAATACTGTTTTATTTTTTGAATCTTATCCTATGTGGACTATAGACTCAGGATCAACAGACCATGTGACAAGAGATCGGGAAGTATTTGTAGATTTTAATCGAGTTCCTTCTGATACAAGATGGATATACATGGGGAAAAATACAAAGGTCGAGATTAAAGGGATTGGCACTTGCAAACTAGTGTTACGAAGTGACTGAACCCTAATCTTACACGATGTTCTCTTTGCACCGAAGATTTGACAAAACTTAGTTTCTGTTATTGTTCTTATTAGGCTAGGTTATGACTTAAACTTTTCTAGTAATGAGGTTTGTATCTATTATAATAGTATGTACTATGAATCTAGACATCTCTTGGATAACTTTATTACTTTGGATTGTGACAAACGAATGTTTAACAGTTATATTGATCGCTATGTATCGTTAAATGTTTGTTTTTCTAGTAATGCTAATGTTGATAACAAAGTATGGCATGCTAGATTTGATCACATTGGACAGGACAAGATAAATCAACTTATGAAAGTATGACTATTGGGTTTGCTTACTAAAGTTGATTTACCAACTTTGGAACATTATTTTGCCGAGAAGATGACTCAAAAACCATTTAGAAATGCCATGAGGGCTGAATTTCCATTGCAATTAGTTCACTCTAACATTTGTGGTCCAATGAATATGAAGGCTAGATGTGAGGCGTTATATTTCATTACATTTATAGATGATTTCACGCAGTTCGGTCATATCTATTTGATTTCTCTCAAGTCTGAAGCAGTTGAGTATTTTTGACATTATATGAATGAAGTGGAGAATCAAATGGATAGAATAATTAAAACCTTAAGGACAAATCGAGGGCGTGAATATCTTTCGGATCAATTCAAGAATCTATGTAATAAAAAAGGAATAATTAGACAATTGACTATTCTCAACACACTTCAACAAAATGGTGTTGCTGAGAGTAGGAATAAGACAGTACTGAATATGACGAGATCCATGATGGCGCATGCTAACTAGCCTATTTCCTTTTCGGGAGATGCATTATTAACTATGACATATATTTTGAATAGAATGTCTTCAAAATCAGCACTGACAACACCGTATGAATTTTGGACTGGTAGAAAACCAAATTTGACTGATTTCAGATCTTGGAGGTTGGCAACATATATTCATAACTCTTCTAATAAGTTTGAAAAGATTGGTCCCCAAGGACAGAAAATGTGTCTTTATTAGATATTTTGATTAGTTAAAAAGTTATGTATTCATTGGTGAGAGCGATGATGATACTATGATAGAAATTGAATCGTAAAATGTGATACTTTTAGAAAATGATTTTCCTAATAGAGGAGACATAGCGAAAGGAGAAACTTTATTTGAATTAAATAATTTAGATGATGGAGCTATACTAGATGGGTCATTGGAACCCCGAGAAATTAAATCCCAAGATGATCCCAGTAGGAGTGATTCAAGTTCTAACGATCCAACTGAATCATCGATTTGGAAAAATGTTACGAAAGGTGTGCCCAAACATTATCACGAGATTGAGGGGCATGATTTTATTATTTCTCCACAGGATGAGGATGAACCTAAAAATTTGAATGAGGTTTTGTCTTGTCTTACCAAGGAAGAGTGGATTAAAGCAATGGAGGAAGAAATAGAGTCATTGAAATCCCATCATGTTTGGGAACTGATTGATCTTTCACTTGGGCGCAAAGCTATTGGAAACAATAGGGTTCTTAAAAGTAAACGAAGGGCTGATGGAACAATTAAAAGGTACAAAACTCGATTGGTGACAAAAGGTTATACCTAGCAAGAGGGTGACTATGAGGAAACCTTTTCACCAGTAGTAAGATTTGCCTCTTTTTGCCTGTTGTTGGTAGTAGTAGCCAATTTAGACTTAAAATTATACCAAATAGACATAAAGACTGCTTTCTTCAATGGAAAGCTTGAGAAAGAAATCTACGTGGAACAACCAATAGGTTTCATAGTCAAAGGTCAAGAAAACAAAGTTTGTAAATTGAATAGATCAATTTATGGTCTCAAACAGTTTTCAAGGCAATGGTATTTGAGATTTCATAGAATTGTAATCTCTAACGATTTTGTAATACTAGACGAAGACTATTGAATTTATTTGAAAAAATTCAACAATAGATTTATAATTCTATCACTGTATATCGATGATATATTGTTAGCGGGAAACAACATAGAGTATGTCATGAGTATCAAGAATTTGTTGTCATCAAATTTTGAGATGAAGGATATAGGTGAAGCAGACTACATACTGAGTGTCAAGATCTACAGAGATCGTTCTAAGAGATTGTTGGCATTATCTCAAGAATTTTATTTTAAAAAGATTTTGAAACGATTTATGATGGATAATTGTACACCCATTGATACTCTTGTGACTAAAAATGAAAATTTAAACTAGAAATATGTCCTAAAACTACCAAAGAGAAACAAGAGATGTCAAAAGTACCTTATTCCAGTGCTGTTGGGAGTCTAATGTACGCTATCATGTATACATGTCCTGACATCTACTGTACCGTAGGTTTGGTCAGCGGATATCAATCCAATTTAGGAAGAAGTCATGGGCAGCTGTAAAGAGGATTTTAAGATACCTAAAAGGAATTGCAGATTATTCCATTTGTTATCAAGGAAATGACTTGTTATTGAGTGAATACATAGATGCTGATTGGGGTGGCGATTTAGAATAATGTAAGTCCACTTTAGATTATGTTTTCTTACTGAATAATGGCGCCATCTCTTAGAAAAACAAGAAACAAACATGTGTATCACTGTCTACAATGGAAGTTGAGTTTGTGGTTTGTGCTTCTGTAATTCAAAAGTGTGTTTAGTTAAGAAAGCTTTTACAACATTTGGGGATCATAAGCGACGTAGTGGGAGCTGTGATAATTTATTGTGATAATCATTCAGTTATCGCTTACACGAAAGATCACAAATATTATGGGAGAACCAAACACATTGATACGAAATTCAACTTTATTTGAGACATTGATGAAAAAAAGAAGGTGACATTGAAGAATTTACCTATGCACTTAATGGTGGCTGATCCATTCACGAAAGCTATACCTAGAGATATATTTTTGAAACATATAAAATCTCTTGGATTGTATAGAATGTAATTGTATTTCTATTTATAATAAAAATGATGTAATGCTCATTATTATATGATATTTGAATTTGTTTTGTATTTACGAGCTCTTATGTCTTGATTGAAAAGTATGTCGAATAAGTTTAAAAGATTGGTTCTCTCACACGAGCAATCGTCTCTAATATCTGTGTGATATGTAGTGATGAGATAATATTAATTTTTGGTTAATTAACATAAATAAACCGCCTTAGTAGAGAAGTAAAATGAGATTATCATTTATATTTATTTTCTTGATAATTGAAATGGATTTCCCACAATCTATTACACTTGTCTAGGAGGTAGTGTGGTTTTCTCTTGAAAGAGTGATTTTTTGGAGGATTTATAAGAAGAAAAAATCAAGTTGATTGTCTTGGTATATTTGGTCTGAGATGCATTAATTTTGAAATAAGACTTACACTTCTAATTGAATAGAAAAGCTATCGTAGCATATGTTTCCATACCATGTGTGCTTTTGTGACCTCATGGATAATAAGTTTGAAGAATCCCTCTATACTTCATTGTGTGAGACCAGAGGTTTATGATTAATCTCATTAAATACCCTTAGAACTTTTACCTGCTTTTTGAGATTTTATTTTAGTGATACTATTTTAACATGTTGTCAAGAAATCATGATTGATTCGGTTTTGCGATACATGTCTAGGAAAACAGTTAAGATAAAGTGGATAGATAATAATGTGAAAGAAAAACCGTCTTAAAGCTAACACGTTGTTTTGTATTCACAGACTGATTAGTTATGTTTTTAACTTAGTATTCTAAAACATAATTGTAAATACATAATTTGAGATGAGTCAAATATACTGTTGTTTATATTGATGGAGGGATAAGAGATACGTTGACTATGTGTATGGGAAAAAGAGGTCTGGGGTATAACGAGACTTGATATCCTCATTGTATTAGATCGTGAGTTGTTATATGTCCTTAACCGGTATATAACTCTGAGTTTTTTATGTACTTGCTGGTCACACGATCCTTTTGTTTGTATGAAATTGATAGTGTTGGAGGTGGGTTATGACTCTACAGATACCGACTCTTCGTTAACCCGAGCAGTTGCCGCCAAAAAGATGTGATACTTGCAAAAATCGTCGGAGGGTACTCCGGCAGGGATACTCCGACGCTCAAGTCAGAAATAGTGGTTTTCGTTTGAAAGGAAAACAGACTGAAAGCTCGATGGAGTAATTCTCCATGATTAGAGTGCCTAATATGTAAGGCCGAGAGAGTGTACCTGTCTTGGAGGGTTTTGAGATGCTTTGTACCGTGAGAGTCATACACCGCTACAGTGCTTCAACCCTACCTTCCATATCGAGCCGATTCGAAAATTTCGGGGATTCAATATTTTTAATCAACTGTAATCCTCATCTTTTGGAAACTTTCGTATTCTGAAAGGAATCTTTCCTTAACTAAAAGATCCTCAGGATGCTGTCTACAGTGCGGGACGGAAGTTAATAGGATATTTTGGTCTTTCTTTAGGATCGTTGGAATCGTTAGCTATCGATCGGTCATTCGACCGATAAAGGGTCTTTAGGACTCTTTCGGTTGAAGAGCCGACCATTGGATACTCGATCAGGGTAGTTACCTTCACTTGATGAATCACGTTCAGTTAGTAGAGCAATTAAGGCCCTATCGTTTAGGAGATCTGGGTGACTGAAGCCCTAGATCTGAGTGACTGAGACCCTTTGGTAGATAGTCGTATTTTAACCTAGATCAATAGCTGTCTTTCGTGGGCTTTTTATGTGGGCCTTTCCAAAACTGACTCATGAGATCTGATTTTTGGGGCTATGTCCCATCATTTGCCCCCGACTCATAGCTCTCTTGACAAAGAGGCGTCATGAGTAATGATTGTTATCGGAGAGGAAAAAGATAGGCAGATCAGGGATCTTCAGATGGACCTTACTTTGGCCCGAGCCCGTTACGAGAAACTGGAAGCGAAGGCGTGCATTCAAGAAGCACGGTTAACAACTGCCGAAACAGTGGCTCGTTTTTGGGAGGAATCCCTTTAAAGTGCCGAACGGAAGATAGCCAATCTGAAGGTGTCTATTGCCAAAAATACAATCAACCTCCAGATTTCTCAACGCAGGTTGCTTGAGCTTCTGAAGTGCACCGAAGAGATCTTTTGACACATCGGCCAATACGAGGCTTTGCCTCCTCTTGAGGGGTTTGCGGATTCGAATTCCGCCTTGGTTACTTCCAGTGTTCCTCCCGCTCCTTTGTAATTTCGTGTTATCTGATGTGAAGGAATTTTTTACCCCATACTTCATTGAAATATAATAATTCTCTATAAAAAATACTTTTGAATGCTTTATCCCGCTAGTTTGATGAAGTCGGGGGAACTCGCCCCATTGATGACGTGTCCGATCAATTGAGCCGAGGTGTCTAAGATCTAGTGTGCGATTGGAAACCTCCAAGGTTAGGGTTGCCTATCCGTTCGGGGAATTTTATCCCAACTTAACGACACATCCGTTTGAAAGACCTGGATGGCTGAGACCCGTCGGTCGATTAGAAACTTTTGGAGTTAGAGCCGTGTCTGCCCGTTCGGGGAGTTTCATCCCAACTTAACGATGTATTCGTTCGGAAGAATTTGGACACCTAAGACCCGCTAGTTGATTAGAAATCTTAGGAGTTAGGGCCGTGTCTACCTGTTCAGGGAGTTTCATCCCAACTTAACAACACATTCATTTGGAAGAATTTGGGCAATTGAGGCCCACCAATCGGCTAGAAACCTTAGGAGTTAGGGCCGTGTCCGCCCATTTGGAGAGTTTCATCCCAACTTAACGACACATTCGTTCGGAAGAATTTAGCCGACTGAGACCTGTCAGTCGATTAGAAACCTTAGGAGTTAGGACCGTGTCTGCTCGTTTGAGAAGTTTTATCACAACTTAACAACACATTTGTTTGGAAGAATCGAGGCGATTGAGGCCTGCTAGTCAGTTAGAAACCTTAGGAGTTAGTGTCATGTCCGCCCCGTTTGAGGAGTTTTATCCCAACTTAACTACACATTCATTCGGAAAAATTTGGGCGACTGAGACCTGCCAGTCGGTTAGAAACCTTAGGAGTTAGGGCCGTGTCCGCCCGTTCAGGAAGTTTTATCCCAACTTAATGGCACATTTATTCGGAAGAATCTGGGCGATTGAGACTCGCCAGTCGGTTAGAAACCTTAGGGTTTAGAGCCGTGTCCGCCCGTTGAGAGAATTTCATCCCAACTTAATAACACATTCGTTCAGAAAAATCTGGGCGACTGAGGCCCGCTAGTCGATTAGAAACCTTAGGAGTTAGGGTCGTGTCCGCCCATTCGGAGAGTTTCATCCCAACTTAATAACACATTTGTTCGAAAGAATCTGGGCGATTGAGGCTCGTAAGTCGGTTAGAAATCTTGGGAGTTAGGGTCGTGTCCGCCTGTTCGGGGAGTTTCATCCCAACTTAATGACACATTCGTTCGGAAGAATCTGGGTGACTGAGACTCGCCAGTCGGTTAGAAACCTTAGGAGTTAGGGCCCGCCAGTCGGTTAGAAACCTTAGAAGTTAGGGCCGTGTTTGCACGTTCGGGGAGTTTCATCCCAACTTAACGACACATTCGTTTGGAAGAATCTAGGTGACTGAGATTTGCCAGTCGGTCAGAAACCTCAGGAGTTAGGGCCGTATCCACCTGTTCGGAGAGTTTCATCTCAACTGAATGACACATTCGTTCAAAAGAATCTGGGCGACTGATGCCCGCCAGTCGATCAGAGACCTTAGGAGTTAGGGTCGTGTCTGCCCGTTCGGTGAATTTCATCCCAACTTAACGACACATTCATTTAGAAGAATCTGGGCGAGTAAGGCCCGCCAGTCAGTTAGAAACCTTAGGAACTAAGGCCGTGTCCACCCGTTCGGGGAGTTTCATCCCAATTTAACGACATATTCATTCGGAAGAATTGGGGCGACTGAGGAACGCCATTCGGTTAGAAACCTTTAGAGTTAGGGCCGTGTCCGCCCATTTGGGGTGTTTCATCCCAACTTAACGACACATTAGTTCGGAAGAATTTGGGCAACTGAGGCCCGCCAGTCGGTTAGAAACCTTAGGAGTTAGGAAGAATGTTTTCTCCGTAAATCATTAAGAATCCTATGCCACGTGTTATCATTGAGTAACAGGAGAGTATCGAAGTCTTTATCAAGGGAAAAGCACAGGGAATTCCGAGTCGTAGGCCAGGCAGATGCTAGTGGGTATATAAGGCTCATGCTAACTGTCTTCACCGTGGACTTGAAGGATCACCCTTCCTAATCATTGTACGATGGCCTAGGATCCTACCCATTGGGTGACTTATTCTCCCGTAGTGCATTGCGCTTATCAGGGGAATGTAGGTTCCTCCCCTCCGCGCTGATGAACTTCTGCAGTTTACCACAACAAACCAAGAATTCCAACTCGTCCTTAAACCTTTTGCACTCGCCAGTTGTGTGGGCGTAGTTCTGATGAAAATGACAGTACTTGGACTTATCTTTCTTAGGATCTTCTTCCGTAGGACGAGGGGGCTATCTAACGTATGACTTGTTTTTTATTTGATATAAAACCCGACTTGAGGTTTCATTCAGCAGGGTGTAAACATTGAACCTTCGCGAGGGCAAAGCTCCCGGTTTACTCCTCTTCGGAGAGGACTAACGAGGAGATCGGCTGCGTTCTTTTCTGCTAAGGCGTTTTCCTTGTCAGTCGAATGCCTCTGCATCTTTTGTCGCAATATATTTCTCCACTCGGGAGTAAAATTCTTGGATGGTTGCTGGAGGCTTTTTCGTGATAGAGACTTTTATGTCCGAAGGACGCAAACCCGTTAGGAGAGTAGCCAACGCGATGTTGTGGTCCAAGGCGGGGACCTTTAGCATTTCTGTCTTAAATCTTTCCATGAAGCCCCTTAGAGACTATTCCCCCCGTTGTCGCAATGATAGCAAAGAGGTGGACTTCCACTTGGCTCCCCGACTAATTACAAAATGAGCATCAAACTATTGTCTGAGCTGTGTGAAGCTCTTGATACTGAGCGGCAGGAGAGAGTTGAACTATATTAGGGCATTACCCTTGACAGTTGTAGAGAAGTGCTTTCACATCGCTGCATCCGAGAGGTCTCTGGAGACCATAACTATTACAAAGTGGGCGGCATGGTCGCGAGGGTCATTGGTTCCATCATACCGCTCCATGGGAGGTAAAAGGACATCCCTCGGCATTAGTTCTAAAGAGATCTTTGAATCGAATGGTGATTCGCCTAGGGGGTGTAAAGGATCTTCTCTACCCCTTGCACTTACTCTTTTAATCTCAGCGGCCACGAGTTGTTCGATCTGTTTTTTCAGATCCTCGGGGTCATATTGGGAGACCATCGATGGTTCAAAAAACTCTCGTCTTAGCGGTCGCTCGTATTCGGACTCTGCCGCAGATGGGTAGCCATCTGGCCCGAGAGCTCGGCTAAGTCCCTCCAATTGTTTACTCATTCTTTGGAGTCTCGACTCCAATCTCTCCATTTGGGGCTGGTTCGCCTGCTCTGGCACTTGCACTGAGGCCATGACCGGTTACTCTTGAGTCATAGGCTGTAGGATTTGCTCCAGACGGGACGGCCGAGGAGAAAACACGTGATCATGGATAGGATAATTAGGTGTCGGAGTGGCGATAGATTCGACAAGCATAGGGGCGTGCCCTTCTACAGTAGGGGTGGCCCTCGAGGTCATTCTAGTTCTCAGAGGCATAGTCGTCAGAATAATAAAAATTATTCTAATCTGTTCCCACAGACAATATCAATCTGTTGAAAGTGGGTTACGGCTCCACAGATACGGGCTCTTCATTGACCCGAGCAGTTGTCGTCAAAGAGAAGTGATACCTACAAAAACCATCGGAGGGTACTCCGGTGGAGAGACTCCGACGCTCAAGTCAGAAAGAGTGATTTTCGTATGAAAGAAAAACAAACTGAGAAGTCAAGGGAGTAATTCCCTGTGATTATAGTGCCTAATGTGTAAGGCTGAAAGAGCGTACCTATCTTGGAGGGTTTTGAGATGTTTTATACCTGTGTGAGTCATACATTGCTGCAGTCCTTCAACCTACCTTCTATATCGGGCCAATCCAGAAATCTTGGGGATTCAATATTTCGAATCAACTGTTATCCTCATCTTTTGAAAACTTTCGTATTCTGGATGGAACTTTTCCTTGACTGAAAGATCTTAAGGATGTTGTCCACAATGAGGGGCGAAAGTTAATAGGATATTTTGGTCTTCCTTTAGGATCGTTGGAATCGTTAGCTATCGATCGGTCATTTGACCGATAAAGGGTCTTTAGGGCTCTTTCGGTTGAGCCGACCATTAGATACCCGATCAGGGTGGTTACCTTCACTTGATGAATCACGTTCGGTTAGCAGGACGACTAAGACCCTATCATTTGGGAGACCTAGGCGAATGAGACCCTATCGTTCAGGAGACCTGGGCAACTGAGGCCCTTTAGTAGATAGTCGTATTTTAACCTAGATCGGTAGTTGTCCTTCGTGGGCTTTTGATATGGGCCTTTCCAAAACTGACTCATGAGATTTGATTTTTGGGGTCATGTCCCATCAGATGGTATATGAAAACGACTGAGCTAAATGTAGGTATAACTCTCATGTACGAGTGAAAGATATAGAAGTTGGGTATCTAGGTCACCTATGTGGGTTTGACCATACCCAAATCCTTGTTTGAAATTCAAAATTGGGAGAGATTATAAGAGATTGAGAGGGAGTGGTTTTCCAGAGAAAACCAACTTCAACTCTCATAACCTCTTCCACTCTTAATTTGAATTCAAATGATAAGTAACAAAAAAAAAAAAAAAAAAAAGAGGCTTATCTCTCTAACACACAAAAAAAAGTGACTTATGTTGAAAACAGAAAGAATACAGTAAAGAAAAATATTTTGGGGTTTTGTTTAGATCTGCTTGATATACCAACAATTAAAAGGTTCTTGAATTATGAAAATAAAGATTGATTCGTTCGTCATAGTCATTTCAACCTGTGCATCAAAAGAGTTAGTGATTCAACCTTAAATTTTAGAAAAAATTTTTAATATCATATTTTTAATGATTTTTTAAATATGAAAATTTATGGTAGGAAATGCTAAAGAGGAAATTATTTGTCAAGTCCCTGAACTTTACAGTAAATTCACAAATTAGTCTCTGAACTTCAAAATGCAACGACCAAATCCCTATGTTTCAAAAAATGTAACACCATTGGTCCTTCTGTCACTAACGGTACCACATTGGCCGTTAAATGATGAGTTGGTGACTGAGGTGGATTTATATTATCTCACATGACTTTCAGTGGTGCGTCAATTGCTGATGTGTTCGATGACACGTCAGCACCATAACCTCTCTTGGTTGCCATGTCAGAGAAGTTGAAATGAGGGTTTGTTCATTTCCTCTCCTCCCCCTTTCTCTCTCTTCTCTCATCTCTTCTTTATCTCTCTCTCTTTGTGAAAAAACACTCCTCTCGCAAAAACCCATCAAAATCAAGCCAATGTAAGATTTTTTTTTAGTCTTAGATTATGCAATATCAAACACACCACTCAACAAATCGAAACTCACCACTCAACAATGGTTTTAGATTATGCAAATTCAAACACTCTGAACAGAGTGCCCAAATGGGTTTGATTTGAGTGACTTTTGGACAGAGCACTCAAAATCCCAAAAAAAAAAAATTTCCAAACTCACCAGAGTGTTTGATTTTATCTGGGTTTTGAGATGGGACGATTTTTTCATAATCACATACTCTGAACAGAGCACTTTGATCAGAAAAGAGGAGGTGGGTTTTGGATTATACAAAATCAAACCCTGAACAGAGTGATCAAACTAAAAATCAAACACACCACTCAAAATCAAACTCACCACTCATAATCTAGCACTCTGGCTAAGCTGAATCCACTCAACTAAGCACTCCTTTTCTTACATTTGCCTACACCAACAAAATCAAAATCGACCAGTAGAAAACCCCAAGTGTTTGAGCTCGCAACAATGTCGTTAGAAAACCCCAAGTGTTTGAGTGATTCCATATTTCTATGGTGGTGAGTGGTGAAGCTAGCGATAGTGGTGCCTCCATCTTTCAATTGATTCTGTTGTGAAAAAAAGAGGGACTGAGTTGACTTTTGGGATTCTCAAATTCATAGAAATCCCCAAGTGTTAACCTCACCTTTGAAGAGAGAGTAGAGAGAGAGAGGGGGTGAGATCATGTAACACCGACACCTCGGTGTACTCATACTTGTACTACTCTTCACTTCATATATGAGATCTCATATGTTCTATATGAAAAATTCACTAAGAAATTTTTTCACTAAAAACCGCTCCAGAAAAGATTTCGGTCCAAATTGTCGAAAACTAAAAATTTTCAAAATGACTACTAAGAGTCCAATAATAATGAGGATGACTCTAGAGTGTATAAGAACCCTAAATTTGAATAGATCTTATTTCGTAGAACTAAATCGTAAATTTTTTGAAAAATCACCAGTAAAACCTAGGTCGGGTCGAATGTGACTCGGAAAGACTAAACGATCATGTTTTGACGTGAAATAAATTAAGTTAGGCCTAAAATGAGATTTTGGGTCTAATGTGCAATTATGAAATTTTTGGGGTCAACTTAAAATTTTTATAAGTTAAGGGACTCAATTGAAATTAGTAAAAAAAAATAGGAAATGGAAAGAAAAATAAGAAACCAATGGAATTGGGGTGTGAGTGGATGGTTAGAGTTTTTAGTTGGATTTTAATTAAAGATTTGAAGAAAGGAGAGTGAAAATGATTTTATTTGGTAAAAATAATCCAAGGGTTAGGACTAAATCTTGAAGAAATCAATGGTTGAGATAAAAGGGCATTTAGCAATTGTGTCTTTCCTCCAAAAACATGAGCAAGGCATGTGTGGAGAAGTGGGAGAGTGACTTAGCCAATTTTTGGGGAAAAGAGAGGAGAATGGATTGACATTTGAGACCCAAAATCCAATGGTGGAGATTAAATGGAGAGGGATGAATTAATATGAACCTTTGGATCTAGTTAGTGGGAGACAAAATATTGTCTATTAGGTAAAAGAGTAAGCCTTCTTGAAAACACATCAATGGTGAGGATTTGCCCAAGAAATGAAATCTCGATTGTGGACCTTTGGATCTTGGTTGTTGGGGTACACAACATTAATTGAAAACAAGAGTGTTGTTGTGAGAGAGGTAGATCCAATGGTCTAGGATTGATCTTGAGAAATGATGAAGGGCTAGGATTGAATGAAATGGACTTAACAAAGCAAAACACTTAGCCTTTGTTTGTTTTTTCTCCCAAAATCGTGTGTATTCAAGCAAGAAAACACAAAGAAGCTTGCACTCCCCTGTTTTTATCCTCTCCATGGTCGTGAGTTGCTGGTGAGGAAAACTGCAAAATTTTTCAACACACTACCCAAATATTTTTACATGGATCTTCCCCTTTCAAGCCCTAGTATAGCATATCTAAAAACTAGACCACAAGGAGAACTCTACCTTGGTGGATCTAGAGTGGCCGAGAGTCTAAGAAAGGGAGGAAATCTAGTTTTTTCAAGACTTCAACCGGACTGCACAAGGTAAGAACATCTCCTCTCATTCTATGTCACAACATATCTTAATTTGGGGTTAAAAGGAGAAGCCTAACCATGTGAACTAACCATGGCCGAAACGAGGGGAAAAAGGGAAGAAAAGATTCTACACTTGAGTGAAGACTTGAGAACATTGTGCTAGTGTCTTAATATGATGTTTGTAACCTAGTTTAGGAAGCAAACAAGTGGCCGAAGTGCAAGGGAGAGTGTGCAGAAATTTTCAGTTTTGAAAAGCTTGTTTCAAGCTTGATTTGGTCATTTTTGGAGGCAATAAACCATGACCATTGTGTGTAGAAATTTTGGGTTGTTGGATGTCTAGTTTAAGCTTAAAATGATCATATTTTGAGGAAGAGAATATGAGACTTGTGTGCAGGAAAGCTTGAACCTTAAGTTGGCCTAGAACTTGAATGAGGAATGAGGATGAAAAATCTGATTTTTGAAATTTTGAACATATGGCATAGCTGCACTATTTAAATTATAACTTTGTCTACACTACTGCAAATTGAACTAGGTAAATTTCTGCTAAAATTAGACTTCAAAAGCTTTAAAATGACATGATTCACTGAATTATGATGAGAATCGAAATTTTAATGATTTTTCAAAGTGAGGAGTTCTGTAGAATCATGCTCTGTTTTGTCCTGTTCTGTCCGTGACTTCACTATGGTTTTGAGCTGTCTTCAAGGCCAAATTAGACTATGCTCTACTGATGAAAAATGTAGATCTATGTCTTATCTTTAATATGAGATAAGAATCAATTAAATTCGATATGTGTAGTGGAAGTTATGACCATTTTTCAAAGACTACGCAAATGTGTATGTGTACAGAAATTCTAGTTAATGAGTTATAGGTATGTATGTTAGGGTGATGTGAAGAAATGTGTAGGAATTGGGTGTATGTGTATGTGTATGTGTAAGGAATGGAAGATTTGGCCGAGAATTTACAAATGTGTGTATACTAAATTTTGGACTAAGAGTATGAACACGTGTATATATAATATTGTAAAATGTGAAACCTTATAAGGAGTGATGGTTTGATGGATTAAAGAGACATTATTTTGTTGAATTGTGCCTTTAGAAGTGGGCATTGGAAGTTGTTAGATTAGTGATGGTAAAGGGGATAGTGCATGTGAACCCTAGGAGCATACGTATGATGCTCTAAACTTTGATGCTACATGAAGGATTGGTTAAAATAAAATGTAATATTGAACTTTTCAACGGTATGACTCTTATATATATTATTTGTATTACCATTGTAATGATACATTTGTTGAATTGATCGAAGGGAATACATTTTCGACACGTTGTGGTAATTTCAGAGAGTGACATACCCTCCCGTATATTGTGAGTGAGACTTTGATGCTATGTTTTTTATTAAATAAATTCATGTTTTACAGCTTTTTAAATGACATGTTTTATAGCATGTATGAAAGCATATGATTTTGGACTATATTTGATAAATGTTCTTTTGTGATCCATTGGAGTGTCCCAAATGATTGAGATTCGAATGATTATGCATCCATGGTTTGAAACGAAACAATATTGTGCCATTATTTGAAACCTTGACACGATTTATATACTACCATTGTATTGGTACATTGATTTGAAATATTTTGATAAAACATATTAGCACACGGGTTTGATATGATTTGATGATATAAGTGGGTCGGATGCCTACTTGAGATATGATGATATGATGATGTATTCTTGATGGATTTCCGTAACTACGAATGGCGTATGTTGAGGCAACCATTGTGTCTGGATACGCTTCTGCAGAAGGTATCCCCAAATGTTAGTGTTGTATAATTGCGGTCGGTTGAATCAAATCGGGGAGGACATATATAACACCACTGTCTAGCACTGCACGAGATTCTATACATGGTTAATTATTTGATTATGATATCCATATGGGTCCAATTGAACCATATAATAGGGAGGTCCGTCTGTATAGCAGGTCTAGCACTAGGAGTTGCTTGTACGTGCCAACGTTGGGGTAGAGAGATAATTTTATATACTTGCATATGAAAAACCGTCAATGCGCCAGTCATTGGTCGAGATAGACCTTTACTGGGGTTATTTTCTTGGAAAGCTCTAAATAATTTCGAAAATGTAAATGGATGCATACTTTGATACTATGATGTGTGATATGTAATCACTTGATTTCTGGAAAAGACATGTTTGGTTTTGATATCATTATAGTTTTGAAATGTACTTTGACACTCTTTGTTCACACTTATTATTGAGAACATATTGTCAACCCTCTCACTCACTGAGTATTTTCTTATAATACTCACCCATCACTTTTCCTTGATTACAGTTATAGACTTGGCAGGAAGAAGTGTCGAGAGAGCTTGACACACTTGACCTTATTTGGTGACATTAGGTTTTAGGTATGGAACTAGTTACATTTCCGCAGTGATGCATTTAATGATAATGATGTACATTTGAGATCTATAAAATGACCACTGTATACTTATATTGGGATGACTGTAATTTGGTTATGTAATATAATTGAAACTTTCACTAGTGTTGTATAATTATACATTGAATCATTTTCTTGTATTTTTACATCCTTTACTTGGGAAACGGTGTTTTTGAGGAAAAACAGGTTTAAAACAGTTTTGAGCAGATGATTATTTTAGCCTTTGTTGTCTTGGTACGTGTGTCCTTTGATGGGCAGCATACAGGGTAACGGCCGGCTGTTCACGGCTTCAGATCTGGGGTGACAGATCATGTCAAATAAATTCATGGCAGTATGGGTTTGAAGTACTCTGTATGTGTGTGACAGTAGCCACATGGATGAAGATCATGCCAACAATCTTCAATTTACAGTCGATCGAAATTCATCAATCACTCCTACTTTTAGTTCGACTGCAATCGCCGTTCCATTTCCACCATCGAACTCATCGCCACTGTTGATTTTTCGTCTCCGCCATCTGATTCAATCACCATCGCCTCTGCAGTTTCGTTGTTCGAGCTTCCAGTTCGCCGGTTCATCATCGTCCTCGATCTCTCCTCCGTCGCTTCGATCACCTCGACTCGATGCTTTGATTTCTCTCTCGTTCGTCTTCTCATCGATTCACCACAGTCAACCGTCACTATTTCAATTTTTTCAATCGCCACCGTGTGCCTTTCGTCTTCGAGGTTGCCGTTGATTGTCGATCAACCATCGTCTGTAACCGATCGTCTTCCTCTGAGATTTTTTTCCGGTGAAAGAGAGGAGAGGAGAGGAGAGGAGAGGAGAGGGAAAGGGGAAAGGGAGACGGGAGAGAGAGAAAGAGAGAGAGATAGAGAGTTTTTTTATTTAATAAAAATTTAAAAATTTTATATTTTAATTTTGGGGTTGATGTGGCATTTTTTGTGCATAATGTCGATGTGTCATCTGACACGTCAGCAATTGGTTCAATACTGAAAGTTATGTAAGATAGCATCGGTCTACCTCAGATATCAACTTATCATTTAACGGTCAATCTGATATTATCAGTGACGAAAGGATGAATGACATTATGATTTTTGAAATATAGGGACTAAATAATTATATTTTAAAATTTAAAAATTAATTTAAAAATTCATAATAAATTTTAAGAATTTGACAATTAATTTCCTCGTTAAAAATGCTTACCCTACACTACCATTTTTACTTGATAGACGTGTTTGCAGACACGTGATAAATTGCAATCCTCTGCCCCTGAGACTAGCAGTCAAAAGTAACAGTCCCAAAAAGGATAAGGACACTGACCCCATATTTATAGGATCTCCCCATCAAAGAAAAGAAAACAAAAGCATACGATTGGTCACAATAATCTTCTTCATAATCATAAGTAAAACTGTCTGCATTTGCATAAGTTTTGCCTGATCTGAAGATTACAATACTGAGGAACTCACAAAAGGTTTTACAAGACCCAAAACAAACGAAAAAGAAAACATTATTTAGAGCTCTACATTAAAGACAAGTCTAAGGACAGCACCCGGTCAATCTTTGTTGTTCTTCTTCCATAGATTCTTTCCACAGGAAATGCATTAAAGGTCAATACCCCTGTGGGACCAAAGCATATGTTAAATCTGGTAATAAATTTGTGGGGTAGGGTGGTTGTTGCTCATCAGTTCTGTATACGATACCGAACCCCAGCTGCCAGTACCCTCTGCTGCTCTATCTGCATTTTCATTATATAAAATTAAATTCAATAATTATGTCAGAAACTTTTATTATTACTACTTTCTAATTTATTACTCAGATAACAGTGAAAGGACCATTAACAGCAATTTGAAAGAACAAATTGCAGGAAATACCACCCTCTAGGGACCATGGAACCAGGGGCATGTTTACATAGTAAAAATCATCTTTTTTTTTTGTAAGTTTTTTAATGTTCGAATATGATAAATTGTCAAATCTAATTAAAAATGAAATTATTTTATTTTTAGCAATAAAATAGGAATAGTAACCTGGAAAAACTCATGCAATTTGTTCTTGAGATAGCAATACTCGTGCTCTAACAGCTCCAAAGCTCTCAAACAACTGAAACCAAAGAAGAAAAATTACAAAAATAAATAAATATATTGCAGTTAGAAAAAGAATCTCTCTCTCTCGTATCTATCTATCTATGTAGGTGAGTAGAAGTAGAATGGTGGGGAGAGAAAAAATATTACCCAGCTCGGTTGTTCTGTTCAGAAGCAGCACGAAAAGCAACGCAAACATTTCTGACTCTTTTAGCACCAATGCTCGAACTGCTTCCCATGAACTGGTTCAGATGTATTCCCATTTTCTTGTAGTCTGAGAACTCTCCGTCAGACCTGTCCCCATCAAATACCGCATTCCAAACAAGTCCCTCTTTAAATTCCGAAGACTATATAATTTTACTAAAACTATATTTAAAAAAAAAAAGTTTTAAAAAATTAGAGAGAACGAGAGAGATAGATTACAGTAATCCTCTGAGGTTCCTCAAGAGCTTCTCAGATTCGTGGAAGTAGATATTAACTACTTTGGAGACGAAATTGGGACAAGATTCATCTTGAAGTTGTTGGAGTTGCAAGAATTGCTCATCCAATACTCCCTACCATTCATACACACATTTCTTTTAAAATTACTACTGCCTCTAATCCTACTCCATTAACAAAGGAGAGAGAGAGAGAGAGAGATGGAATTACTTGGTGAAATAGTAAAGCGAGCAAGCGACTCATATCGGCTCGCAACCGATCCACACCCAACCCAAGCAACCACAGTGGCAGACCCGTCTTGGCTTACTTTTTGTGGGGCTTATAAGCTCACTTTCACTGTCCTGTTTCCTTCTCTACGAAACAAAGCAAAACTCGAACAACTGTTAACACTTTGTTTCGGTTTTGGACAGACGAACAACCAAGCACGCAATTTGTGTTTAGTTACTTTGAAAGCGGGAACACAATTTGGATACCTTGGTATTTAAAGCTGAGGTAAATAAGTTGGAATATTCCAGCCATGAACACGCCCCCTCACCATCTTATTTGCGCGTGCATCTATCGAGCCTCTTACAGATGCTTTTTAAGGAAATGAGTGCCTGATAACTCCTCGAAGTTACGATTCTTATATGTGTAAATTTATAAGAAAAAGGCACATGTTGAGATATTATATAATATTTTGTTTTTAGACAAATAGGAGAAAAAGCACTACTCTCTCTTTTTAAGGAAAAGTTATACACCCAATATCATGTTTCAAAAAAGGACAAGGAGTTGAGTAAAAATCATGAAATCTAAGAGATATTGATGGCCTTGTGATAAAAATATCAGCACAATTATTACACTCTCACATGACAAAAAAGCACATAATGACTTAGGTTCGACCAATTAGTTATTCGCATTTGTAGAGGATATGAAAAGGGAGAGAGCACCGTGGAGGAGAAAACAAATTAGTTGTTGATATTATATAATGATATTTGTTTGTTGATTCAATTATTTATTGATTTATTTGCATGCTATTATTGATTCATCAGGCTCCTAGTGTTCTCTACGCGCTTGTAGTGAGAGGGAGAATGGTGTTCGACGGGGGTTTGGAAGCGTGCGGTAGAGAAAAAATCGAGGCGAATGCGGGGCATATACCGGACCGGGACGGGGAGATGACCTGGAATAGCCGTACTTCCGGTCACGTCGCGTGCTGTCTCTTCTGCCGCTGCGGCGTATGTCCCTCATCCCCGACAACTGCCTGCGCCCGGTAAAAATATCAGCTCGCTCTCTCTCTCTCTCTCTCTCCCTCTCTCCCCTCTCTCCCCTCGAAACCTTTTTCACCTTTAAAAAAGTTGATGATGTGTCTTTTTGTTTTCACGGCTTGATTATGGTTTGTTCTTGCAAAATGTGATTCCATAGGTGGTGGGGTTGAGGTCTGAGGCCCCGGTAAATGAGCTCTCTCCCTCCCCCTTGTGACAGCAGGAAGACGCGGGTTATTGACATTTGCTTGTAGAATTGAGGATGGGCTTAACACGTGGCATTCTAGGTGGATCGCTTTGTGGGTTTTTTATTTTTTATTCTTTTGTCTCTTTTGTGTTAGGAGCTCAAGGCCATAGCTTGAAGGGCATATGATTAGACTTTTCAAGCCCATTTCAGGAAGAAAAAGGCCTTACGCCTGGACAGAGAAATTCAGGTGGGAGTTTCTGCGAGTGCTGCACAAATTTGGAGAAGTTTGGACTACTTTTTTGTCACGGTGGACCACTTAATTTTCTCAATACATTTTTTTTTTTAGATATTGCATTCGTTTAAAGAGCTTGAGAATAATTTTATTTAAGAAAAAATTTTAATATAATAATAATTTTAAATTTTTTAAAATTGATTTTTATTTATAAATTTTTCATTTATAAATTTATTTTTATTTAAAAAATATGATAAGAAAAATAAGATAAAATAGAAAAAATTAAACAAAAATTGTCACAAGATAAAATTTTCAAGTAAAACCTTATTGCTTTTTTAAAAAGAATAGAATTTCTCAATTCCGTATTTTTTTTTTTTGTTATAACCAATCGGTATCTGAAACTATATTTAAACTAATCCAATTCAATCATTATCAAACTCAATTTAAGAGAGATTTTTCAACATAGTTTTTTTTATTTTTAAATTTCGAACTAAAAACTTAATTAAAAAAATTTAATACTTTTATCTAGTAAACTAACTATATGTTGGTTCAATTCTCTATTGCTTTTACATAGTTTGTGAGCTTATACCAATGTTGTTAAAAATCACAATTTTTTTTAAATGATTCTTACCAATATCGAGCAATAGTCGAATACTATTATTACATATTTGTTAATATTCTTTAAATAAGTAATACAAAAATAAAAAAAAATACACATTTTCTGATTAAAAAAAAAACCCATTTTTTTTATTTTGAGTTAATAGTTCTCTATTAGGTAACATACTGTATCTTATGATAGTTTTCTTCAAAACAGTAAAGTAATTTTATTTTTTATTATTTCTATTAGCGTAGTCTCACTCAACTATAACCTTTTAGATTGTACTTCATTTTCACACAAATTTTGTGATATCTCAGTGTCGTTTGCTCAAACAAAAAGGGTTACTAATTAAGGCAAAAGTAAACATAAATATACAAAACATGCGACACCCAAAATAGCAGTCTAAGAATTATAATACACATGTGTGAAAACATAAAAATGAAGAGATACCAAAGTTTGAAACTTTTACTTTGTCTATATTTTTCAGAAAATCAAGCAAAATTTTTCTTTAAAAAAAAATAACTACACAAGCCACTCGAACTATATAAAATTTTGATAAAACATGTAAACACTTTTATTTCATCAAACTAGAGCTACTTCACCAGCCTGGCAACCAACCATGAAACATAGAACCAACCAAAAAAAAAAAAAATGTTTAAGCTTAATGTAACATTTATTTGAACATCACAATCTAAATGCTAGGGTCATACTTAAGCCACAACAGTTAAACTTTTGGCTATGCATCTAAACATAAGAAAAGAATAATGAGCATCACATCACATGAACATGTCTTCAAATATAAAAGAAGGTATAAGCGTAACATACATCACATAACTTTTTTTTTAATCAGATTTTTCTTATCATTGACGGGTATTCGGGTTTCACTCGATTAATAAGGTCCGATTATCGTGAGAAGGGTTGGCACTTCCAAATCTCATTTATTTATTCTCATGACTCAAACTCAAAACTTATGGTTAAGGAGTACACCGCTCTGTCATTACAGTCATGAAAGTTTGGCGAGGCACAACATAACTTATACATCATAGAATCAACTCTAAGAAATACTATCTAAGATAAATAAAAGGGATCTAAATATCATAGCACAAGACCTCTACTCGATACTTTCTAATTTACTACTCAAAATCTGAACAGGAGAAAAGTCAGCCAAATCACTAGACTAAGAATACGAAAATGATCATACAAACCATTACATAAAACATGATTCCAAAGGAAAAGAATGCGTGGAGCATGAGTCGTGAATGACGTCATATGAATCTAAACATGTCATATCGATTAGAATTTAAGCATATGAGATCATAGTATCATAACATGGCAACACAAACATACACACAACACAACAATATAAGTTCATAACATTATTGCATTTTCATTTCTTTACATCCCTCAGTTCAAATCTTATCTTTTCTTTTATCTTTTAACTCCTTTAGCATTCAAACAGCAAGCATAGAGCATGGGTCTAACTCGAAAACTTTTTAAAGCATTAGGACATGAGCATGATCATCAGTATAATAAATAAATCACACGAGTAGTGGGATACCTCCGACAAAACTAAAGTTAATGTTAGTATAACTTTTAGCTTATCTTAATCATGAACATGTACCTTCCAATGTTTCCTTCTCTCTGGGGGGGGGGGGGGAGACCTGCCATAGCGTGGGTTTGTTCCCTCACCCAAGGGGAGGGAACTCATGATTTGTCATTTCATTCTTATCTCACTTTCTTTAACCTTCAAAGACATTGAATGCATGATATATATGGCAAATTAACACCATAATAAAGAGAGCATAAATAGGAAAATGGAGGGGGCTCCTCCTCTGATTCTTTCTTTTGCTTTCTTCCCATTTCTTATTTTTGATCAGATGATGGAGATTGGAATCTAGATACAAGTAAATAAAATAGGATATGATAAGGTTTAAGAGCTTTAGATTTAGCTTTTAAGGGTTAAGGTAAAACTTGAGGATCAGATATTCCTTCACTTAGTTACTCTCTTTTCCATATCCCGAAAGAAAATAACATATTTTGATTTTGTTGGGTGACCCAGACGCAGGCCCAAGTCTCAGAGATAGGGGTGTCAAAAATTTATTAAATATTTATTCAAACAATCAAAATAAATAGAGGATATAAAATTATAATTAAGTGGGTGTAAAATCTATGAGTCATAAATACTGATTGAATTTTAAAAAATTATGGGAGTACAATTGCCCACCCTTGGTTGGGTCCCTATCCAAGAAAAGGATTAAGGAATTATATACCTGCCTAAGTACACTAATGTCACAAAGGTTAACTCCGGAGCGATAGCTATTTTGCCTTGTTTAGAGTCCAAACTAGATGACTCAGTTCCAATGGCAGAGGACGGAAATCCCTACCAAGCCCGAGGTATCAAATAATTCCCTCTCTTTGCTTATGTGAGCTTAGCACATAAAACATCATGCGTCATGGAAACGTGATATGTGTAACATAGGGTATAACACAACACAAACGACTACGGGTTTATCCCAAGTTATATATTATGGAATTATTTTAAAAACAATTATGAAAATATTGATCTTAAAGAGTTTTAATCCTGCAGACTTGCAGACTTGCCATGCCAAGCCTGCAGAAAAAATGGGGGAAATTAAATAGGGTTTTTGATTTTAAATGGTGGGAAGTATTAAATATTGTATTAACCCAGATGGGTCCACATAAAGTCGGCCTTGTTATAGTCTGATGATGAATCTGTCGAAAACCCAAAACCCTAGATGGGCTTAGGTCTAAGTTATTACTCTAGAACGCAAGCATGTTAATTTGTTTATTATGGTATAATCTCGAATTGCTCGCCTGAAAAGCATGCCCTGCAATGACGCAACCAAACGTAATCATCTGCAAAAGGCTGTGTTAATTTATTAATTATGCTAGTCAAATAATTAATCAATTAATTGAGTCTTGTCTCCACGCACTGTCATTGCCTTTAATCATTAGTTTCCCACAGTACAATGGATAAAACCATCTTTCGTACCATCTACTCCCCTTATTCCAAGTTAGCATCTCCCCGCCTCCTCTCTCTTCCATCCCTTTGATCATGGGTGAAGGCGAGATGTTAGTGTAACAAATTTCTTATTTATTATAAAACATCTTGATGTATTTTTTAATTATATAAAAATTTTAAAAATTATAAAAATATACCAATAAAAATTAAACCGTTTTCACTAACCGTTCATTTATAATTTTTGTGATTTATTAAGTATTTAATTCGATTTTACATAAAATCAAACTTTAGTTTAATTTATTTAGACGATTATCAATTTTAATAATTTTTATTTTGATGAATCCAAATTAATCAAAATATAAATATTATATATATATGTATATATATTTAGATAAATTTTATTTATATAAATATTATTATAATATTATAATTAAAATTTAAAAAAAAAAATCTAAAATTTAAAACTAATATTGCGTAGAGCGTATAATTAATGAAATGTAGTTTATACCTTTTTTAATTTCAAATTTTCAATGTTTAATCTATTTTACTACTCTTTCACTCCCAATTTTGAAAGTCTTACTCACCCCTCTCCTCTCCTTATCTTATTTCACTCCTTTTCTAATTTTAAAATTTAGTTTATTTGAAATTTAAAATTTAAAATTTTTAAACTAATATTTGGTGAATTAAAATTATAAATAAATTTTGAATTTTAAGATTATAGTTTATAGTCACAAATAAATAATATATATTATATTTACGTAAACGTGAATAGAAAACAATATTATTTAAAATTTTTTAAATAAATGATTTTAGTATTTCGATTAATTTGGATAATCAAATTAAATTAATCCTCTAATTTGATCAAATAAACTGTCGATTTTTATTTTTTTTAGTTAACTTATGATTATAAAAATTGTATAAGTAAATTAAATTAATTATTTTAATTTAAATCATTTTAATCATGATTTAATCGAATATGCATCCTTAATTCTTGATACGTGGCAATTGAAAGGAGGTGTAAAACAAGTCTTACCTTTTTCCATAAGAAATTTCCAAATTGTCACATCATTTTCAAAACGCAAAGCCCTAATTTTCCGCTACTTAGTTCACCAATATAATTACCATAATAAAAAATTATAGTATTCTTTAAAATCTAAAATACTACAATAGTGTCATTTTGACTTAGAAATTAATAATTAATATGATCAAAATAGGCATAATGTACTTTCACAAGGCATTAACAATTACTTAAATTAAAAAAAATTTATTTTTCTCTTTGTAATTTGACTCGAAAATACTAATTTAACTCTTTCTCATTCAGAACGTATCAAAGTCATAAATAATGTTTGCCGTGTTATCACTTTACCCCTTGCCCTAGTTTAGGAGGTTAAATGTAGTAAAAAATTAATAAAATAATAATTTTGTTTAATGAATTTTTATAAAAAAATAAAATAAAATAAAATTTATGTTTACTCTACAGCCAATTGTCTATTTTTCTCTTTAAAATTATTGTGAAAAAGTTCAAATACCCTAATTTATTGAAGTTTTAGGTTTGAAATTGATTAAAAGTTAAAAAAAAAAAACAACACAAGAAAAAATTTAAATTTAAGCATATACATAAAAGGTCAGATTATTTATTGTAACTGCGATAATTTGTGGCTTGGACCATTTTGGGATGCATGGTCGTGGATGGAAGATCTGAAAGAGAAAATAGACAAAATTTTTATTTTTTATTTTTATTCTATTATTTTATTAATTTTTGTATCAATTGGATTTGATAAACTAAACAAAATGATGACCGATTACACTATTTAATTTTATTTTTTTTTGGTGATTTCAGCATATTTTTGTGATGATTTCGATCTGACTGATACTAATTCCGAGACAAGTATCTCATCTTAATAATGTTTATATATTACATTTGAATGTTATTTTGGATAAATTATTTTTGGTATTATTTTTTGCATTAGGGTTTTGTAGTTTGCATTAGGTTTCAAATAATTTTATCTATATTTTTGGCATTAGGGTTAGCAGTATTATATTATTAGGGTTGCCCATATATTTAAAATTTTGCATTAGGGTTTTTGTTATGATCATACTATGCTTATGTATCATCCTTTTGTCTATGTATGACCAAATTGTTTAAGTTGGAATGAAAATTTGAGTATTTTTGAATAGGTAAATATATTTTTTCTATGTTATTATTCTAATATTTGAATATGCAAGTTTTTTTTTTTTTCTTGCCGAGCATATTATGCTTAAATTGAGTTCATTTCCTCTTATACTGCTTTGTTTAAGAATGCAAAAACTTAAGTTTCAGTAACTCTGCATAAGGAAAAGGAAAAAAAAAAAAACATTATTTTTATATGACCCTTTTTTTGGTGTCTCAACAAATTTTTTTTTTTTTTTTTTTTTGGTGTACATGTATGTGGATATGTATTTATAAACAGAAAAATATTTGGAACACGAAATTGGGACCACTTGGTTTTGAGTACTTGCCTATTCAAAAATTAATTATTTTTGAAGAAATTAATTCTATATTAATTTTTTAATATTGTATTGGATACATTTGCACACAATAACATCCTATATATGAACAAATTTTTTGTCATTATTAATTTTTTTTTTTAAAAATAAAGTTCTCCTTTAGAAAAAATTAAGGTTTTAATTATTATTATTTTTTAGGCTTGCATAATTTTTTTTGTGCACTTTTATATAAATATAAATATAAATATATTTTTAATCAAAAATTATTTATAACACGAATTGAAAGCACTAGGTTTTGAAAACTTCTGCAACTGCATAAACAAATTAATTGTTTTGAGCAAATTAATTCTATATTATATTTTTGATTTTGTATTTTTTTAAAAGAACAATGTTGTTGTAATCATATAAGTATAGATGTTAAAAAAAAAAAAAATCCTTTATTTTATAATTAAAAAATAGGATGAGATGCTCCACGGGGACGTAGCAGCTGCATCAGCACAGAGTTCCTTTGGTGTTTTTTTTTTTTTTTTTTTTTTTTTTTTTTTTTTTTTTATACAATATGCAACCAACTGAAATCGAATAAAAAAAAAAAATGATAAAAATCTATCGCTTGAGCTACCCCTGAGGGATGCATCATAGCATAGAGTTTCAAACACAAACATAGATAACTATTTTATATTACGATATGAAGATAGATAATCTCATCATTTATTTTCAAAATTATGTTTTTAACCCATGTTATTTTTAAATTAACTTTCGTAATTCTAACTATGTTGTTAAAAGGTTAAATAAGATATAAAACCCCACCCCAGTGATGGTTTTCCAAATATTAACCCCCCCCCCATTTTTTTTTAAAGAAAATTCCTCGCCCCCACTAATTTATTTTAGAATTTTCAAATTATCGGGATTTTTCGAAAATCCGCCGATAAATTTAGTAACCAAACCCCTGCCCCCCAACGACGCCTGCGGAGTCTCACCAGTTATTAATTTATTTGTTTTCTATTTCTATACTTTATTTATAACTCTTAATATTAAAAATATAATACTCTTATTTAATAAAAATATAAAATTTTATTTAATAAAAATATACAATTATATTTAAAAAACAAAAAATTATATCTAATAAAAATACAAAATTATATTTAATAAAAAAATAGAATTATATTTAATAAAAATAAAAATTATATTTAATAAAAACACATAATTATATTCAATAAAAATATAAAATTATATTTAATAGAAACAAAAAATTATATTTAATAAAAATACAAAATTATATTTAATATAAACAAAAAATTATATTTAATAAAAAATAAAATTATATTTAATAAGAATAAAAATTATATTTAATAAAAACACATAATTATATTTATTAAAAATACAAAATTATATTTAATAAAAGAAATAAAATTATATTTAATAAAAATACAAATTAAATTTAATAAAAAAATAAAATTATATTTAATAAAAATAAAAGTTATATTTAATGAAAACAAAAAATTATATTTAATAAAAATACAAAATTATATATAATAAAAACAAAAAATTATATTTAATAAAAATACAAAATTATATATAATAAAAATACAAAATTATATTTAACAAAAACAAAAATTATATTTAATAAAAATACAAAATTATATTTAATAAAAACAAAAAATTACATCTAATAAAAATACAAAATTATATTTAATAAAAATAAAAAGTTATATTTAATAAAAATTAAAATTATATTTAATAAAATTAAAAAATTATATTTAATAAAAATAGAAATTATATTTAATAAAAAATAAAATTATATTTAATAAAAATACAAAATTATATTTAATAAAAACCAAAAATTATATTCAATAAAATTTTTTGAGCTATTCTCTAATAACTTTCTATTCCTTTTTTGCCCGAATTTTCCGCTTAATCTTTTTATAATTTTATTATTAATTTGGCTGGGATAACTATCTCTGAGCCGTATTTTCTAGTAGTGATTGATCAAATCAATTGGACTGGGGAATAATGTGTTTTTTTTTTTTTTTTAAGATAATTTGGTTTCTACTTAAAGCAAGTTTACCATTGTTCCCAGTCCAATTAGTTATAAAAATTTGGTTTATCATTTTAGATATATGGTAAATTTAATTTCTCTATTATCTTTTCCATAGAGCAAAAAGCCAAAAGTGCATATAAGAGGGTTATGGCCTTTGAGCGGTTAAGGTTGAGCCCTCTTTATTAATATTGTTGTAAGTATTTTAAATTTAGAAAATTTTTTTTAAGATATTGATAATTTTTTTTATAGTGAAATTTACTCCTCCATTATCCATACATATAGGTTTATTTGATTGAATCATGTAAATACTGTCTCTTTAATTTATTTTACTTATTTTTATTTTTCAATTTATTTAATTTAATTTTATTATTTATCTATTAAATCTTCAATTATAACATATTATTTTAGATATATGGTAAATTTAATTTCTCTATTATCTTTATTGGTAGGCAGAGAGGGCTGCGTCTGATCCAAATAAGTGGCCTCAGGGACTATTCCTGATAAGTTATGATGATGAACAGAGTGATTATGCAGAAAAAAGTTTGACTAGAGGAGCAAATTCTTATGCAGAGCGACATTGACCCCTTGCTCCAGCATCTGTCTCTCACATCCCAACTGAGCCACCTCAGCCTTCACATCCTCGGCCTCAATCCCAGACCTCTGCTCCAATCCCCTACCCCACTTGAACTTGCTTCGTATTACAATGACAATGATGGCCTTGAGAAGCCAGTAATGTATTTGAATATCATCATTTTTAGATTATTTTTTAATTTTATTTTGAAATTTATGTAATTAAAATATTTTTTTTTGATTTTTTATATACAAAAAATAAATATTATATATGTTATTTCATTGTTATAACTTTATCCACGATTTTAATAGTATTATGATAAAAATTAATTTGCAATTAATGTTATTTAATTAGAAGCCATTAGCGACACCTCATTTTGTTGCAATAACTCAATATAATGTGTCGCCACGTTTGTTGCACAAACAAAACCACCTAGTGATGCCAATTTTCGTGTGATTTGTGACGCCTAAATGAGCGTCGCAAAAGCCCAAGGTATTGACGATAGAAAATAAGTGTCGCATGGTCCAACACTTTTAGCGACGCACACCATGCATCGCTACAGTCTAAGATTCTATCAACGCAGCAGGGGCATTGCGAAGGTCTGACCCTAACCCCTTTACTTTTTTTTTTTTTGTCCTGACTTAGTCGATATTCGAAGTTGTACTCCGATTAAATCGGATCGACATTCTGTCCGATCCAGAATGAGAAAAAATCTCTCACTGTGATTATTTTATGTTGCCAAAGAAACTTGAATCTGAGCCTGACCCTTTACTGATGCTTTACCGATGCTACGCTACCTTTTCCGTCGCATTGTCCCCATGTGTTGCCAAATCAGTAACACAGTACAGAGCATCACAATGCACCTTCAAGTTTGGCGACGAAGTGTATAGCGATGCTCTTGTCGGCATCACTAATGTTGTAGAAAAGTGTTTAGCAACCGAAAAAATTTCCCATTGGCATCGCAAAATGGTGTAGCTGAACCTTGTGTTTTGTGTAATGATATATCTCAAAGGTTATTTTATTTCTAATAAAATAATCTGATAGTCATAATCCTCTCTCTCAATCTCTCCACACCCACCCAAAAAAAAAAAAAATATATATATATATATATATATATATATATATATTATATCTCAAAGTTATTTTTAGGTACATAAGAGACCGTTGCAAAGAGTGTCAGGTAAGATAAGGATTTAGCTGGATGAATTGAATTTTTGGGCCCATTAACCAAATAAAGATAAACTTTGCCCAAAGTTGTCAACAACGCCCATATTCTTGGGCCTGGCTAGAAGGGAAGACAACGGGACACAAGCACAATGCGAGGATTAATTTATATGACCTTAATTAGTTCCTAATTGTACATTCAACAAAGAAGGTTTTACATCATAATTTAATTATTATAAGGGAAAAAATTACATTTCTTTTTTATTTTAATAAATCAAGGATTGCTACAATAAAAATTATAAAATAACAAAAAAGTGTTAAAATTTAAAATAAATTATGATATCTGGTAACTACATTAAAACTGATTAAATTCAATTCAAGACAGATTTGGGTGTTAAGAACAAAACTCTCACAACGACTGTTTTCACCATTCACAAAATTCAAACTCAAGATTTTGTTTAAATGATACCAGTATCCGGTCACTGAACTAATTAAACATTATTAATTTAAAATAAATTATAATAGATCTCAATTCAGTCTCAACTCAATTTTAAATTTATAAATAATCAGTGACGGAAACCCACGTCATCTTAATGTTACAAGAATTTCTTTAGCCACTATGAAAAGCATAAACCTAGTTTTATTTTTCTTTCTATTTTTTATTTTTGCAAAAAAAAAAAAAAAAAAGGTGAATGCGTGTGTTTTGAAAGAAAGCATGCTTTGGATGGACGTTCGCAAAGCTGTAGGGAAACAATGCTTTGTTTACATGAAGCACCTTCGGAAGGCGATAATATCCATACAAAAAGTACTGTATTTTACATACACTTCATAATCATGCCTATATATATATATACACACTAGGTTGGCTTTGGCCGAGAAAAAGAAAAACAAATTCTTGTAATTTTTTATCTTTTTTATTTAGGCCTAGTGAATATTTAGATAATTATAACTAATTTTATATATTAATTAATTAAATAACATTTATAATTTCTATCAAAAGATTATATAAATTCAAATTTAAAATAAAAATTATTTAAATTTAAACAAAACATACATGTTTTGATATATACGTGGAAGAAAAAAACTTTTAATTAGTTAAAATCCAAAAGCATCTATAAAATAGTTTTAACATAATGGACGATCTAATGGTCATAATTTTGACTGAAAAGAGACCCAAATAAAATCAATGACTGGATCAATTTTATTATAGTATGAATCAATACAAAACTAATAAAATTTAGGATTTAGATTTTAAAATTTAGGGTTTTGAATAATCAATGTATTAATAAATTTTAAAATTTAGAGTTGGGAATTAGTAATTTAAAATTTGAAAATAGTGGATTTTTTTATATTTATAAATATTGACCGAGATGGTGAAGGGTTATTAAAAAGAAACGCATGCGAGGGAGAAGTGGGTGTTTGTTTTTGATTTGGTACACTGGATTATACGAATTGAATAAGAGCCAGACAACTGGGTGGATGGAGAGGTAGAAAGCACCATGTGGTGGTGGTGGTTTAGCTGACGTGGCAATATGAGAACAAAAGTGAAGTTGTTTTTATATGTAAGTAGGGAGAGAGAGAGAACTCAACCCTTACCCTATTTAGAGGTATTTGAGATTCAAACTAATTTATAAATTAAAATTAAAATTTTAAGTGTTTGTTAATTAAAATTTATAAAATTATTTATAAACAAAAAAAGTGATTATAAGCAAAAATAATAATAATAAGTTGTTCTTATCAGTTTTTCATTTTGATACTTATCAGTTTTTTCATTTTGATACTTATAAGTATAATTAAAATAAACTATTTTGATCAATAAAATTATATCTGTACCTTTTTTTATTTAATAAAAATTATAATTATATCACTTTTTATGTCCATTATGATCTTTTTTATATTTTATATAGTTTATAAACACTCATTTTACCAAACAGTTAATTACTTTTAATAACATTTATCTAAACAGATAATAACTTGTTTTTTAAAAAAGTTAAAATAGATTTATAAGTTAAAAAACTATTTATAAATATTAAGTGCTTATAAATAGTTTTTTTTAAGTAATTCCAAACGATCCATCCATGGGCAATATCATCTATTCAATATATATATATATATATATATATATATATATATATATATATATATATATATTAAATAAGCTGTCCTTTTTGCTTTGAAATGCCGAGTGTTGGCCAAGGACAAGGAGGTTTCGTTGCTAGTATTCCTCGTGTGTCGGTAAATATGTCTACCTAGAAATATTTTACCATAAATAAAATGTAATAATTTGAAAATGTGAAAGTTATCCCATTATCTAGATAACTCCTACTAACTCCCTATAACCTCTCCCCACTCTCCCTATGTGATTGGTTTTTGATCTTTAATTTTGAGATTGAAGATTGATTAATAAGGAGGAACACATGTTTTGATTGATAGGGTACGTATTTTCTTTGAGAGAGAAAACACAAATTCTTAAGAGAGAATGATAGAGGGTTTATAAAAAAAATTCGATTAGGAAATTTTTTTCTTTTTAATCATTTAATCATCGGATTTATAATTATAACCTTTTAATTTTATGGTGATAACTTGTCTAATATGATTATTATCCGGACTGTGAGATTATTTGTGAAAGATTTCGTGATTTTTGAATTTTTTTTCTATATTTTCTTACAGAGATACATCCAAAAATACTTATGTTTTTATTTTTTCAAAAATTATTATCATGCTTGTGAGTGTCAATTAAATCTAACACCTCATATTCTAGAAAGCTGAAAAGAATGTTTGGTGCGTGTCTTATTGTGCTTTCATTTCAATTTAAAAAGTCTATGTTATGATTATGAGGTCACTAAGGGGTGTGTGTTTAATTTAATGGAAACTACAAAAATGACCCAAAGCTCAAGATTCTAACTATAAACAACATTATAGGAGGAGTGATAAGGTCTACGTGGCTTGCACTTTATATCAAGTTTAAGGAAAAATTTTTGAAAGATTTTTAGAATTTATTTTTCTACCACTAACATAAATAACAGATAATAATAGGTTTAGATATATTATTTATTAAAATATTATATATCAAAATCAAATCAATTATTAAAAAATTATTATATTTTAAAATAAATTAATAATTGATTTGATTTTGATAATATTTGATTTGTTTATTTTTTTTATTTGTATATTTGTAATAATTGGTTTTGATCTAAATTTAACATATTGTAATACTTTATTTAAATAATGGGTTATTATAAATTTATATGATTATATTGATTCTCATCATCTCATGTTTAAATTTTTGGACAAGGTGAGGAGTATAATTTCTAGCTCCAAGTTGTCTAAATTCTTGTGAACTAAAACCTTTAAGATGGCTGTATACATATTGAATCAGGTTCCAACTAAAGCGGTTTTCAAAACCCCATTTGAGATATTTAAAGGTTAAAACCCAGTTTGCGATATGTACACATTTGAGAATACCTATTAGAAGTAAAGGTTTACAATCGACAGGAAAACAAACTGAATCCAAAGACCATAAGTGGATATTTTCTTAGATATGCCAAAAGGTTTAGGGGATACAAATTCTATTGTTCATCTTACCATACTAGATTTGTGGAATTAAGGAACACAAAATTTATTGAGGATCACGTGATCAGTGGGAAAGATTCCTTTCAAAACTTAGTGCTTGAAAAGAATCCATCAAGTATGTCTTCCACTTCAAGTAAAATGATGATTGTTATTCAAACCGTCCCTCCATCACCCATGGACATTAATCTGATTATAGATGATAATCAAAATATTCCATAAACTGCTAATACCAAAACAGGTCAAATTGGACAGGCTTCTCCTAAGGAGATTGTTGAGCTGATATTAAGGAGATCTGTTAAGATCAGGAGGTCAACAATATCTAGTAACTATATAATCTAACTCCAAGAGTCTAACGGTGTCGTAAATGACCTTGAGTCATTTTCACAAGCTATGAGTTCTAACAATTTGAACTTATGGCTAGAAGTTATGAAGGATGAGATGGACTCCATGAAGAATAACAAAGTCTGAGATCTTGTAGAGTTAACTGATGGGGTAAAACCATTGGATACAAATGAATCTTCAAGACAAAGACCTACTCATTTGGCAATATTGAGAAATACAAGATCAGATTATTACTAAGGTTCACTCAGAGGGAAGAAATCAATTACTCAGAGACTTTTTCTTTAATATCTAAGAAAGATTCCGTCCGCATCTTCCTAAGAATTGTTGCATATTTTGATTTAGAGTTGCAATAAATAGATATGAAAATGACATTTTTGAATCGAGAACTAAAAAAAGAGATTTGCATGTATCAATATAAAGGATTCTCCTCTAGCGGTGGTGAGCGCAAGGTTTACAAACTTAAGAATTTCATATATAGATTGAAACAAGTGTCCCGTTAATGGTATTTAAAATTTCATGATACAGTCTCTTCATTCGGTTTTTAAAAGAATGTTATAGATCATTGTATACTCCAGAAGGTCAGTAGGAGTAAAATTTGCTTTCTAGTATTGTATGTGAATAATATTCTACTTCGAACCAATGATAAAAGGATGTTGCATGGAGTGAAGCAGTTCCTTTCTGAGAATTTTGCCATAAAAGATTTAGATATGCGTCTTATATCATTGGCATTAAGATACATCGAGATAGACTCCATAAAGTTCTAGAATTATCTTAAGAAATCTATATCAAGAAAGTTTTTAAGACATACAAGATGCATGATTGCCAACCGATGTAACTCTTATTGTCAAAGATGACCAGTTCAATTTGGACTAGTGTTCCAAGACAGAACTTAAAAGGGAACAGATGGCCAGCATTCCATATGCTTCTGTGGTTAGAAATGTTATGTATGCACAGGTCCATACCCAATCTAATATAGCATATATAGTTAGAATATTAGGGCAATGTCAAAGTAATCTTAGTTTGGAGCATTGGAAGCCTATAAAGAAGGTTTTTCAATACTTGCAACACACCAAGAACTACATGCTTACAAATAGGAAGACCAACATTTTTAAGATAGTTGGGTACTCAGACTTAGACTTCACTAGCTGCATTGATTCTCAGAAATCAACGTGTGGATAAATTTTTGTTCTGACTAATGGAGCTATAACATGGAGGATTACTAAGTAAACATTGACTATGACCTCCACTATAAAAGTTGAGTTTATAATGTATTTTGAGGCTACATCATAGGCGATGTGCCTATGAAGTTTCATGGCTGGACTTAGGATTCTCGACTCTATACCAAAGCCATTGAGCTCACTTTGTGATAATTCAGTTGCGGTTTTTAAGGCTAAAAATAATATTGTTGGTCCCGGTGACAACCAAGAAGGGGGGTTGAATTGGGTTGTCAAAAATTTGGCTTTTCAAAAATTTATCTAACTCCACTTAGATCTAGTTTAATCCTATGGTCAATCTAATGCAATAATTAAAGATAAGAGTAAGGAGACAAATCTGTTTTTATAGTGGTTCGACCTTGTGCCTACGTCCACTCTTCCAGTCAAACAAGTCGGGGTCTAGCCACTAGCTAGTTTCCACTATAGTCGAATCAATAACATACACTCCACTTGTTGACATCTGATCTTCATACCATGAAGAATCCTTTGTCCAACAATGGAAGATAGCTCATACAATGATTTATTCACTCAACACAACCATATAACTCAAACAATATTTAAACAAATGAATATAGAGGCAGAAAGTCAGAAATGCAGCAGCTGGTTTTTTTGTGTTCAGAATGCAGAATTTGTTGCTCAGAATTCAGAGATTTCGTTGCTTTATTTTCTTTAAAAGTTACTGTTAAAAAATGTGTCAAAACCTCTTGAATTTCGAAGCTCTTGTTTTCTGAACAAAACTGCCTATTCAAAATTCAAATCCTGTTATAAAAAAAATCCCAGAGTTACCACTAACAAACCCTCCAACCATCTTGAAAAATAGATTTCAAATGTTCCTTGAATAATGATGTTTACCAGCAGTAAATATTTTTTATTTGAAGTTTAAACATCCTTCCAATATATTCAAAAGTTGGTTGGATTATATCTATATGATAGCTCTTCCAAAAAAATTGAAATCAGTCCAGGTATTCAGAAAATTTCTGAACAACTACCTAACTTCACCCATTTATTTCTCTGCCAAAATCTCAAAATAATTTTGCAACAGATCATTATATGTGCTGTCCAACTATTGTACTTTGATGCTGAATAAATAAACTTATAAGTTATTGACCTGTGATGAAGTTATCGAGATCCAAATACCCATTAATAACCAATTTCAAATCAGAATTTCTACCGTAAGAAATGAGTGACCAACCAACTTCTAGCTGAATTTTCTCCACCATTCCAATAAGATAATTGTACTGTAATTACTTAAATTTGAAGTTTCATATATCCTCTTTGAAGCACAATTTTTGATATTGAAAGTACTTCATCATATAGGAAGATATGAAGGTCCAAAGGTGGTCAAATGACCACAGGTTCATACTTAGAAAAATTTCTAAGTATTGAGATTTTGGAATGTAAAGTTCTCTTACAATTTGAAGTCATTTAAGCATATCTAGACTTCATTTAGAGTTAAGTGTGGTATCCAAACTACACTTACCTTACTGGCTGGGTTTTCAACAAAAATAAAAAAATCTTGCTTTCATGACCCAAATAAACTTTGCTTCCATGACTGGTTCCATGGTTGGTTCTATGACTTTTCTTTAATAAAACCAATCTACTAATTTTAACATCTGTACACTACATAAAATTGTAATAACACCATAAGGAATTTTGTTATCATAAAAACTAATGAGAGAATAATTTCCAACATTCCCCCCCTTTTTGATGACAACAAAACCTTAAAAAAATAAATGTCCAAAAAAATGCTCCATAGTGCATATTGAAATATCATGTATAAATATACAATTTCAAATCACATATGCACATTTTCAAATAATACAAGTAAATACATATTCAATGCTCATTCAGTAAATTTTACATGTAAAGCTCCCCCTCAATATGTGCATTTTTAATTTTCTCCCCCTTAATGTATGCATTTTTTATTTTTTCTAATATTCTCCCCCTTTTTGTTTCATCAAAAAGAAAATATAGCAAATATCACACACAAAAAATTGGAGAATAACCATACAATTCTCAAATTTTTTATTTTAGCAATAAGGTTTGAGGACAACAATTTCCAATTGAGATGTATTTTAACTTGATTATTGACAAAGGGACTTAATTTTTCCTTTTAAACATCCAACTTACAATCCAAATTTTCTAAATAACTAAAATATATCATTTTATTATTATGTTTTTTTTTAAAAAAAATAAAATATAGAAAAAATCATCTGTTTTTAGGTATCTAAACAAGTTTTGGTTCTCTAAAAAATAATATTGTATCATAATTAAATTTTCTTTGAGATGTACTTAATTTATTCATAAAACAACTCCTAGCTAAGTAATCCAATTTATGACATATGTAACACGAAACATTATTTTTCTTTCTTGCACAACTAGATCTATAAGATAAATAATTCTGCATATTACTGAATTTATTATACCTAGATCCAGAATTAAATTTTCTATAAAAATGCAGTTTTTCACCAGATCTTCTATGGGTATTTCCATGGGTGCTTCTATGGTTACTTCTGTATCCATTTCTGTATGTCATTCTGTGATATTTTTCTACAATTTGTGAAAAGTTTCTGTGCATATATTGTGCAGAATGTGAGTGTGTTTTCTGTAGATTTTATGTGATTTGTTGGGTAATTTTTGGGGCATGAATCTTGTTTTTCTCAGCAGTCATTTGTGAGCTTTTGTGAGTGTTTACTGCAAGCTGAAAAGTATTTATTTTTTGTGTTTCTGTAGCTTTGACAAAGATATTTGTAATAGAACTTGAAGGCATGTCATGATCATGAATATAACCTAAACCTTTATTGGAAAAATCCATTCTTTGTATAGAAAGTAACTTGGTTAATTTTTCATCACTTTCATGAAACTTTTGAAATGTATTGTCTATTGATTTTGATAGTTCAGCAATTCTATTTTTTAGAATTGTATCTTATTTTTCAGCTCACTATTTTTATATTTTAATGTTTCATTTTCTACTCTAATGGTTTCAATTTCAAAATTCAATAGCATATTTGATTGTCTCAATATTTCTTTCTCATTTTCTAGTGTATCATTCTTATTTTTCAGTTCTGAAATTATGCACAATAAGTTGTCAGATTCAGCAACATTTTCTAAATGATAATCAAGTGAGTTTTCAGAAATTACCTCATTATTTGCCATGAGACAGAAGTTTGTTTCTTCTGCATTTTCTAAACTTTTTGACTCTGAATTGGATTTGTCTAAATCACTCCAAGTTGCCATCTTAACCTTTTCCTTCTTTGAAATTTCTGCAATTTTTTTAATAGAATAGGACACTTGTATTTTGTGACTCGGCTTCTTACACTCGTAGCAAATTATTTTCTCCTTCCGCTTTTTTTCTTTGTTGTCTTTTCCTGCACTAAACTTAAATTTTTGTGAATTTTTAGAATTTTTAGATTTAAAAAATTTCTTACTCTTATTTTTAAGAACACGGTTGAGTCTTCTTGCTAGCATGTACAACTCTTGATCATTGTCTTCTTCATCCTTGGAACTTTCATTTTCATTTGCTGCGAAGGTAATTATTTTTCTCTTATTTTAAGATTCAACAGTATGAAATATCTCAACTTCGAAAGACATCAACTTCTCTCTTAATTCATTAAGGGACAGCTTATTCAAGTCTTGGGTTTCTCAATAGCAGTCTTCTTAGCATCCCAAATTCTCGGCAATACTCGAAGGACTTTCATCATTTGATCAGAATCTGAAATCTTTTTTCCAAGTGAATCAAGTTCATTAGTAATTATTGAAAATCTATTAAACATATCTTTTACATTCTCTCATAGCTGAAAACTAAAAAGCTCATATTCCTGCATCAACAAATTAATTCTTGTTTCCTTCACGGTGCTGTTCCTTCATGCGTAATGCAAAGTTTATCCCAAATTTCTTTAGCCGTACAACATGAAGAAAAGAGATTAAATTTGGTGGGAAAAATAGCACAAAAAAGTAAATGTTTTGCTTTAGAATTTATAGAAATCATTTTTTTATCATCTTCGCTTATTATTGGATCTTTTACGTCTAGATCTCCAAATGTAATAACCTCCCGAACCTCATAATCTGTGGCTTTAACAAATGTCTCCATCCTACATTTCCAATGAGAAAAATTTTCTCCATCAAAATATGGAGTTCTATTTATAGATTGGCCTAATGTATAAGAAGAAGCTATGGATCTTTTACTCTAGAGAGTCTCTCTAGTGGAGTAGAGCACTGGGTTCTGATACCAATTGTTGGTTCCGGTGACAACCAAGAAGGGGGGTTGAATTGGGTTGTCAAAAATTTGGCTTTTCAAAAATTTATCTAACTCCATTTAGATCTAGTTTAATCCTATGGTCAATCTAATGCAATAATTAAAGGTAAGAGTAAAGAGACAAATCTGTTTTTATAGTGGTTCGACTTTGTGCCTACGTCCACTCTTCCAGCCAAGCAAGCCGGTGTCTAGCCACTAGCTAGTTTCCATTATAGTCAAATCAACAATATACACTCCACTTGTTGACTTCTGATCTTCATACCATAAAGAATCCTTTGTCCAATAATAGAAGATAGCTCATACAATGATTCATTCACTCAACACAACCGTACAACTCAAACAATACTTAAACAAATGAATATAGAGGCAGAAAATCAGAAATGCAGCAGCTGGTTTTCTGTGTTCATAATGTAGAATTTGTTGCTCAGAATTCAGAGATTTCGTTGCTCTATTTTCTCTGAAAGTTGCTGTTGAAAAATGTGTCAAAACCTCTTGAATTTCGAAGCTCTTATTTTCTGAACAAAATTGCCTATTCAAAATTCAAATCCTGTTATAAAAAAAATCCTAGAGTTACCACTAACAACCCTTTCAACCATCCTGAAAAATAGGTTTCAAATGCTCCTTGAATAATGATATTTACTAGCAGTAAATATTTTTTATTTGAAACTTAAACATCCTTCCAATATATTCAAAAGTTGGTTGGATTATATCTATATGATAGCTCCTCCAAAAAATTCGAAATCAGTCCAGGTGTTCAGAAAATTTCTGAACAACTACCCAACTTCACCTATTTATTTCTCTACCAAAATCTCAAAATAATTTTGCAACAAATCATCATATGTGTTGTCCAACTATTATATTTTGATGCTAAATAAATAAACTCATAAGTTCTTGACCTGTGGTGAAGTTATCAAGGTCCAAATACCTATCAAGAACCAATTTCAAACCAGAATTTCTGCTATAAGAAATAAGTAACCAACCAACTTCTAGCTAAATTTTCTCCACCATTCCAACAAGATAATTGTACTGTAATTACTTGAATTTGAAGTTCCATATATCCACTTTGAAACACAATTTTCGATATTGAAAGTATTTCATCATATAGGAAGATATGAAGGTCCAAAAATGGTCAAAAGGTCAAAGTATGGAGATTTTGGAATGTAAAATCCTCTCACAATTTGAAGTCATTTAAGCATATCTAGACTTCATTTAGGATTAAGTGTAGTATCCAAACTACACTTACCTTGGTGGCTAGATTTTCAACAAAAATAAAAAAAATCTTGCTTCCATGACCCAAATAAGTCTTGCTTCCATAACTGGTTCTATGACTTTTCTCTAATAAAACCAATCTATTAATTTTGATATCTGTACACTAAATAAAATTGTTAAAATACCATGAGGGATTTTGTTATCATCAAAACTAATGAGACAACAATTTCCAACAAATATAATTGGTAGTTGAATTAATCACATCAACATTAAGTATTTAGCCATAAGGAAACATGTATTAGAAAATAAAATTATAATCTAATACGTTAGCACCTAAATCGTGCTTGCCGATCCCCTAACTAAAGGTATACTTATAATTAAATTCAGGGATTATATTATAAATATGGGATTAAGTGCTAGTTTTAATGAAATTTTGAATTAAATTTTCTCATACAAAATTATGTGCACATTTCAATTTTGAGAAAATTCGTGAGGGTAGATCTCGAATAAATAAAGGTTTTATTCATAAAGATAGTTACCATAAGGATAGGGAGTTGTATGCATTATAATACACAGAAGATAATACTTGCTAATTTAGAGAACTTGTCGCTGTAATTTATGTGTACTTTTCCCATTAAGTTTTAACTTGGATAAAATCAGGAACAAGTGGAAGAATGTTAAAAAAAGAGGGTGGGTGGTCCTTCACCCTCCATGCCCTGAAAGTCAACCTAGTTCCAGGAATTCAACAATTTATTTCACCCACCAATTTCATTCACAAGGGTAACTAAGCATGGGTTTTTTTTATGGTTGTTGATGGCACAACTATTATAAATAGGCACTGCCAAAGTAGGGGTTCACAAGCTTAATTTATCAGTCTCACACACCATCTAGAGAGAGTATTGAGAGTTTGGAAACTTCCTACATGTCTGGAGGTGCCAAAAAAGGGAGTTATAGTCGTCAGAAAACATTTGGAAACATGGCCAAAGGTATGTTTCATCTGCTACTCCTTTTTGGTTCATTTTTGCTCTATAATTCATGCAATAGGCTTGCACGAATGTCTAACAAGATTTGCCTAAGACTTCTACAGCCAAAATTCAAAAAATTGTGCTTAGAGAGATGGCTAAGAGATTGATCTCCAATCAGATGTGATCAGTTCTTGTTTTGTGAATATTGTGAAACAATAATGATCATATTAAAATATTGTTGCCTATACTTGTAGAAATCAGGCAATAAATGGAATTTGGAGGTAATCATGTTGCATGTGATATTGGAAGTCATCAGATTATTGTTACGGACCTGCGCAAAACTATGCACAATATGCATGACTGAGCAAGGAGAGTAGCAAGGAGAGGTAGGCAAAGCAAAGCACTTGACGCTCTAGTAATGCTCGAGCCACCTGTGCAATCTAGGCTGAGAGCCGAGCCCACAGGCCAAGGCACCAAGCGCCTGAGCAACCGTGGGCCACCAACCAAGCTCACTCATGATTTGGAGACTTCATGGCCCCCAGACCTTTCGAGAGCTCATGGGCCTCAACCCAGCCAGCATTAACCGCTGAAGAATGAGGCTCGAGTTAGGGTCTATGCCTAGCACGAGCCATGCTTTAGAGCATGGGTCTCAAATTAATTAGGACCATTTTCGAATAAAGGACTCAAGCATTTTGGAGACCCTTGAAGGTGCTTTTGATTTAATATAGATGGAGGACAAAGGCATGAGCAGAATAAAGGAAAGCTTAGACAAGAGGCCAAGATTAGCGTGATTTTTAAGGAGCATCAAGCGCCTTTCATGTGATTCCAAATCTACTTTGAGCATTCTTCTTAGGATGGTAAAAAACTTCAAAATACCAAAAATAAGGTAGAAAGGAGAAGGATTGCTTGAAGAATTTTAAATCCCCTTGAAAATAAGAATTTATCCCTATTTGTGTACGAGAAGTTTGGAGCTGAGATTTCGATCGAATCAAGACAAAATTCTGGAATCAAAGCATGTGCCTAATCAAGGAGAAAGGTTAAGGAAAATGCATGGGAGGCTATTGATAAAAAATCTCCATTGTTTTACTAAGTTTCTTTAGTGATTTCCTCGATTTAGATTCCTTACCAAGTAGTACTCTTGTTTGACATTTTGTTTATGGTAGAACAATTGTTTCCTTGTTAAACTTAGATTTAGGGTTTAGAGTTTCCTTGCACAACTCGTTAAGGTTTTCTTATAAAAATTTTGAGGGGGAGACTTTGTGAGGCATTGCTTTCTAGTCAATAAAAAAAGTGAGTCATTCCTTCAACTATCGTCTAGGAGCACAAGGGAATTTTATTCCCAAGTGTTATACCTCATTTCGAGAGATTTTCAGGTGCAACAAGGAGAGACTATCGAACAAACCCGAGATTTGAGGGAAGCCACAACTATCTCCACACAAACCCACAAAAACACTCATAGCGTAGTCACCTTCACACATGATTTAGGCGCCGTGTGAAGCTTGTTGCACTCTATTCTTCAACCCAACCCCTTTACGAAACAAGGCCCCAACAGTAAGCCGCGGGTTGCTTTGGTCAAGGCAACTATGGAACTTGCCCAATGTGGCGCTTGCGCGAAGGCAATTGGATATGACCAAACAGGTCTTAACTGAAGCAAAGTGAGCCTATGGGATTGTGTTAATTACAGAACCCACCTTAACATGCTAATTATCAACAAAAATGCTATTGCTCTTCTTATTTATTTATTTATTTATTAATGTAAAATGGGGAGTATAAATCTTAAGCCCAGTAAATATAAGAAAAATCTAATTGATTTAAGCATAATATACTTATTGCATGGACTTACAGATACTATTGGAAATATTAAATTATATTTCGGGGACCTTTTATTAGATAATCCATATATTGGGAAGGGGTTATCAACGAAAAGACTAATACTGCAAAATGTCTCAGTCGCCATTGCAACACCACAAGCTTGTAATTTTCTGAGATCCCAAACTTCCATAGTACAAAATGTCTCCAAATAATTTCTCTCACCCACCCTACTTCCATCCACTAGCTAACAGTTCGTAGAAAAATAATTGTGGGTATGGTGAAAAACCAGTAAAAAGATGATGATGTTGAGGACCAATCAAGATCACGAAAAGCTTTTATCTATATATTTTTTTTAAATTAATTGCTTACCTGAAAAATTAAAATTTTAATGCAAATCATCCCATTAATTTAATATATTCTTATCCTAACCAAGGACTTTGGCTTCGATAATTACCAAGTGAAGTGATTGTTGTGCATTACTGTAGAGTTCCATACTACATTGGGCGGGTAGTTTTTTAAATGAATCACTGTAAATCTCGAATTAAATTAGTCAGAATATGATTACGAATATCAGTTGATATACTACTAAAAAATTAGTTTAGAGTTCCTTTCCCCAAATTGAGTTTTTCACCCATTTGTAAAAATTAAAGAAACAACTTGTTGATTCCTAAAATTTGGAATATTCGATGGTACCAAGTAACCCTTGTTTGGGAAAATCCGAATAAAATTTAAATTAGTTCACCAAAAATATATCCAAAGAAATAAGATCTATTTAAAATAAATTGGTAGAAGTATTAATTTCGTCAATAAATCAATTTGATAAGTATCATATCAAATCAATTTGAAAAACTGGGATTGAATCAAGTTCGAGATGCTATAAAAGAAAGATGAGTAGAGCGAAAGGGTCTAACACAGAGCAATCCACAATTCTTTATCTAATTTTAAATTTGTTTATCTTTTTAGGGCAAATTAGGCACATCCATAATTTTCTTTCATTTTAGAAATTTTACCGTTCTTAATTTCATGGTTTCTATAAAAAAAGGTTCACTTTTATATTTTGGGAATTTTCTAAACATTGAATGATGGTACATGGCCCAGTCATATTGGGGTTGAAGATAGTGAGACCAACAACCTATCAACTTTGTTGGTATTCGTCGATAACTCCCTTCTTGATGGCCAATTGCTCAACACCTCGACTGATCGGTCCTAAGACTTCCTCAGCGCTTGGTGTAAGCTGTTTGGTTTGATGAAGACAATATTTATTTTTTCTTAAAAGACGGAAAGAACCTTAGTGAAGAGGAAAAAATATATATAATCATAGTTTACAAGAAAGAGGATCTCCCAGACGATCTGAACCTTCCAAAACAACAAGATTATGCGATCTTTGAAAATCCTATAGCATGATTCTCAAAAAATTCAATATACTCTTATAAGAAAACTAGGATTTAATCATCCTAATTACACAAAGCTCTCAAGTCTAAAAGCTATATAAGGTCAAAGGTGCCTACCACCCAGATAAGTTCTGAAGACCTAGAATTTACACACAAATCATATATAATTCTTTTCTCTTGATTTCAATATGTTTTTTCTTTTTCTAAAATTTATTCTCTAATTTAAGTATTAAAATTTTTTCTATTAAAATGTTTTTCAACGATTTTTTATAGATCCCACCAATCACAATTATTAAATGATTAAATCCATCGTTGGAATTAACAGAATCATCATCTTTGATGTTTAAGTCACTTTCAAAATCTAGATATGCTCGTAATTCAAGCGTGAAGAACTCTTCAAAGTATTTTGGGGCCCATAAACGATGGCTAGAATCTCTGCATCCATACCATTCTTCGAGAAAAATGAGAATCATACCCATGCCATTGTTCGAGAAAAATGCGAAAAACGAGAATCAAGGAGTTGAGAAAATGATCGTCTTTTACACTATTCAACACCGTTGACCGGAGAAATTGGTACAACACAATTATTATATGCTAAACGAAATTTGAAAGAATTCTTTTTTTCCTCATTTTTCTCATGAGAGCTTGAGAGAGAGAGGACGAACGAATTTAGTCATAGCTTTTCCCATTTTTCATATTGGTTCAACACAATCATATACCTAACCCGTTTCATACTAAATTTATTCAAATTTTATGTGATTATTGAATTTATGTTCATAACAAAACAATTCTTATTAATTTTGAGAATTCCCGGGACAAACCTTCACAAAACTTTTTCTGCTTAATAATTAATATTTGATTGCGTAGTTAGAAAAAGAATTTAATCAATTAATCATGATAAATGATTCAGCTTTCCACGTTGCTGGTCTATTTTCTACTTTCTAGATCATTGTGCTTGATTTATTGAATCAAAACTGGTGTTTTGTCAAATAAATAAAAATAAAATATATATTTCACAAAATAGTAATATAGAGCGAATATGGTCATCCTCACATGGAACGGTGAATTTATTTTTTTTTAATAAAATAAAAATAAAAATAAAAATATAGGGTTTGAAAAATTAACTAAACTATTTAATTAAAAATAAAGAACGCAAAAATAAAATAATAAAAACTAATGAAAAATCAATTTTTCTAACCAAAGAAATTATTTCCACCTTGATGTATTTGATTGATCATTGATGTAAAATTACTCAACATCTCACAAATAAATTGGTTATAGTCATTAAATACCATAAAACGACAAATCCATCCTTACTTCTTCGGTAATCAAGGTACCACCGTTAATTACTTTCGTAATCGAAAGACAACCCAAGAGACGCTCGTTGAATTTAGTATTTCGATAACCTTACGATCAAGAGAGATCCAATTCTAATTAACAAACATACAACGGATTCATTTAAATTAGATTATTTAATCTCTTGACATGAGTTAAATCGTTTACGAGACCATAAAACTAAGCCAATTATTACTTCATTAAAAACAAGCAAACCTTACTATTTATAATTAATTATAGATTATTTTAGAATTATCAAACACGGGCCTCTATTCAATAAATGTAAAACAATCATGAATATTAGAGTACAGAGATTAAATAAATATTTACAAAATATTGAGCCAATAAGCTCATTTAAATCTCACAATCATCTTCCATCAAGATTTCAATAACCCTCTGACTAGAAAATAAAATTAAAATAAAAAAATTGTAAAAGAGAAACTCACTATTATTTTATTCAATGTTGAAGGTAAAAACCAACGGAAGAAGAAACAAAAAAAATGGCAACAGTCCCTTATGTCTTCCAAGAATGAGCAGCCAATAGAAAGAATCTCCCAAAACTCTTCATGCAGCCACGAGCAAGAAGGAACTTGAAGTAATCAAAATAAAAAAAAAAAAAAACAAAAACCTATATTAAAATGTTATGCTGGACGTGGAGGGGGCTGTTGCCCCCTCTCTTGAGCTCTCCTCTCTTTTTTACACAATGAAGAACTCCTATATATATATATATATAAGTAGTAACCCTATTTTCAAAATGAAAAATTTTCGAAAAGATAAAAGTATTTGAAAGTTAAATTTTTAAAATTTATTCCTAAATATTATGAATAAATCAATGATTTTGAAAATGTTCAAAACTTCCAATTTTGACTATTTTTCCTTCCTTTTTCTTCAAAAGTCTCCTCCATCATTCCTATTATATCAATGACCATAAAACATAATAATTAGTGTAATATTTATTCAAAAATAGAACAAAATAAATTATAATTATTATACCAATTTATACCCTATCAAATTTCCCCACACCTAAACGATACTTGTCCTCAAGCATCCCTACAAAACTAAACAAAATTATCCTATCTATATTTTTTTTTCTTTTCTTCCAACCTCCAAAGTTAATACGCGCTATAAAAATCCAACTAAAAACACAATCAGAACAACAAGTATTTCACAGTATTTTATACTCAAAACAGCAATCACACGTCCCAACAGTTTCTTATGAAATCAAAACAGTAAGATCCAACATCCTCTCCAAATGTTCACTCAAATTCACTCAAAAGGGGTAGAGAAAATATTATTAATAATCAAATCAACACATTGGAATTGACATTACAATATGTTTACAAATATATCAAATCTCCAATACTTAAAATTTGAATTTCATACACCAATCTAAAGTCTTTTATTTGGTTGTAATGGGGTTAGGGTTAAGGGTAGGATAAAGGGGTATATCAAAATTTAAAATATATCAAAGAAAATATGCAACTAACAACATAATTTTTTTTTCTACGATAACAGATTTGTCCCGCACAAATAGCATACCAAAAATACATGATCTCACAATCCACATGTGCTCAACATAGCTAACAGTCAAAAGTATATAAAAATATTAGACATTTTCGATCTATGACTGAAATGAAAAGATGTAGCACTTTTTTTTCTCCTTTTTTTTTGCTCTTTTTCTCTTTTTTTCTCTTTTTTTTTTCTTTTTTTTTCGCTGCTGCTTTTTTTTCTTTTTTCATTTTTGTTCTCTTCCCCTTTTTTATGAAGAACATCTCAGCAATCAAGCTCTTTCCTTCCTTTTTCATATGTAGTAAATATCATCATCAAAACTTTAATCAATACATATCTCATGAGACAATCATATAACTAATATCATGCAATTAACTACGTATATCCTTGGTACAAGGGTTGAACTGAAAGCCAAAATAGGGTTATAATGTTGTATTGAAGAGTTTTAAAGAAAGAAAGGGGGTCTCAGCCTCCAATTTGTTCACTAAGGGGATTATAAATCAAGGTAGAGATTTTACGAAAGCCAATATGGGGTAAAACTTAAGTGTCTTTATTATTTCAATGCATAAAACTCTAAATGTGATCTCGAAATGCATAACATTGCAAGTTCTATAATAACCAATCCAAATGTGATATTCATTCAAAAAGAAAAGAAATTCTGAACATAAAGAATGAATTTGCTCGTTTTAGACTAAAAACCTCACTTTTAAATAGGGTTTGTATCAAATCTTGCATATTTATCATTAAAAAAAAAACTATTAAGATATGAGCGGTCATTACAAGCACAAAAACCATTGATACGAGCTATTTTTTCCTAGATTTTTAGTCAACCAAATAACACACATCAACTTAGAAAGTTCAAAATTTTTTATTTTTTTCTCTTTTTTTTGTTTTTTTAATTAAATAAAATAAAACAAAACTTAACCTATTGTAGGAAAATAAACAAACTAAAAACAAAAACATGAAATATCCCCCCACAACCAAATCATACATTGTCCTCAATGTATGCCAAATGAGAGAGAAAAAAAATAAAAATAAATAACCTTCATCTCAAATAAAAGTAAAAATAAAAAAAAATAAAGTGAGAACAAAATTTTTCTAGGATGGAGTGGTGAATGGAGGGTCAAATCTAAAAAATTTTGAAGAAAAAATTATGGTGGCAGCAATGGATCCCTTCTTAGGGTGTGGGCACGCCCTAACTCATGTGCAATTCTGGTCATTTGAGAACATTAGCAAAATTTGGACAGCAATGAAGGCTTGTTAAGACGTGGGCACGCCTTAATGGCAGAACACTTCTGGTCACCGAATTTTTCAACATTTATTCACAAAAAAAAAATCAAAATCAAATCTAAATCAAACCAAATAAATATGAAAAAAAATCATAAAAAAATATTGGGTTGTCTCCCAACAAGCGCCTTTGTTTAATATCTTTGGTTTGACATTATCTCCTCGTTTCAATTTCGTTTAAAGACCGATCCGGTCTATTTTGACTTCAACTTACCTGACATGAACTTCATTTTGAATTGAAGTGAAGGACTTTATGGCCTACCAATGATTATTTCTAATATGAGAGTTTGTCTTCAATAAATTTGTCCCATTGTGCAATGTTATTTCTCATATTTTTCTTAAACACAAAATCCAATTCATCTTACAAAAAATTGTCATGAAAAATGAAATCCACCATACTATTATGAAAAATAGATTTAAAATCATTTGGATATTTCATGACGTCAAAAATATTAAAAGTAACAACTTTACCATTAAACTCAAGAATTAAAATACCCAAATCCGCATCAATTTTGTCTTAACTGTTTTTATGAATGATTTTGTCACTTGCTTTATTATTTCTAAGAGAATAATATTGGTTCCTCCTTTTAGAGAATTTTTGAAAATCTCTCTCTCTTCCTCCTTCTTCGGTTGTGCCAACCTGTTAGGAAAATGTGATAAAATTAAAATTTTTATCTTGAAAGTGTTGGGCTCGTTACTTACCTCCTTGGTAGATTTATTCGCTATTGATGATTTCTCTTTTTGCTTAATTTTCATATCTTCTTCGGCTTTTGATGAATTATCTTCCACTTCTTTTGATAATTTTTCTAATCGACTCACGGTTACCATCAATTATGACATTTGATTTTCTAAATTTTGGATGATGACTCTTGTCTCCTATTGAAATCGTTGGCTTTCTTGTTAAAATCATTGATTTTCCTGTTGGATTAATAAAGTGCTGTTAGCCAAATTTTTAACAATCTCTTCAGAGACATACCTTGATTCGAAATGGGTTGTTGAGCCTGAAATTGAGATTGGACTTGTGATTGTTGTTGGAATTTTTGTTGTCAATTTCCATAATTAAGGTATGGTTCATTACACCATCTTTGGTTATAGATGTTCGAATATGGGTCACCATAAAGAATGAGACTCTTATCGATTGGATAATCCATTTCTGAACAAATTCCACAAGTTTGTAGCAGTTGTATTTTTCCTACAATAAAATTACGTATAAGAGAAATTAGTTCTTTCAATTCTTGATGAAAGAAAAAATCACTTACCTCATTGACCCTCTTTAGAACATCTTGTCATATTTCAAATTGTTGTGAAATCCCAATATTAGGAAAATCTCTGTAAAAAATATATTCATTAAAATCAGGAAATAACAATTCTCGTAAAATCTTTTGTATGGCCATATTTTTGTCAAGTCCTTATCTTCTATATCATTGACAAACTTTCAGTAAATTCACTGAAAATATTAGTCCCAAAAAATAAAAAGAAAATAAAACTTAAAAGAAATAGATCACTTAACACCATTCTCCGACAACGGTGCCAAAATTTGGTGTGTCGTCAAATAACTAAAAATAAAATATCTACTTCACAAAATACTAGTATAGAGTGAATATGGTTATCTCCACAGAAAATGATAGATTTACTTCTTTTAAGAAAATAAAAATAAAAATATGAGAGTTTGGAAAATTAACTAAACTATTTAACCAAAAATAAAGAATTCAAAAATAAAAGAATAAAAACTAATAGAAAATCAATTTTTCTAGTCAAAGAAATTATTTCCACCTTGATATATTTGATTGATCATCGATGCAAAAATTACTCAACATTCTGCAAATAAATTGGTTATAGTCGTTAAGTATCATAAAACGACCAATCTCTCCTTATTTATTCGGTAATCAAGATATCATCGTTAATTACTTCCCTAATCAAAAGATAATCGAAGAGACCCTCGTTGGATTTAGTGTTTTGACAATTTTACGATCTAGAGAGACCCAATTCTAATTAACAAATACACAACGGATTCATTTAAATTATATTATTTAATCTCTTGGCATGAGTTAAATCGCTTGCGAGGCCATAAAACTATACAAATTATCACTTCATTAAAAATAAACAAACCTTATTATTTTTAATTGACTATAGATTATTTTAGAATTACCAAACATAGTCCTCTATTCAATAAATTTAAAATAATCATGAACATTAGGGCACAGAGATTGAATAAATACTTACAAAATATTGAATCAATAATCTCATTTGGATCTAACAATCATCTTCTATCATGACTTCAATAACCCTCCGACTAGAAAATAAAATTAAAATAAAAATATTAGAAAAGAGAAACTCACTATTATTTTATTCAATGTTGAAGGTAAAAAACAACAGAAGAAGAAACAAAAAAAAATGGCAGTAGTCCCTTATGTCTTCCAAGAATGAGCAGCCAATAGAACAAATCTCCCAAAACTCTTCATGCAACCACCAGCAAGAAGGAACTTGAAGCAACCAAAATAAAAAAAAAAAAAAAACAAAACAAAACCTAAACTAAAATGTTTGCTGGACGTGGACGGGGCTGCTGCCCCCTCTATTAGGTTCTCCTCTCTTTTACACAATGAAGAACTCCTATATATATATGAGTAGTAATTCTATTTTCAAGAAGAAAAATTTCTTAAAAAGTAAAAGTTTTTGAAAGTTAAATTTCTAAAATTTATTCTAAATATTAGGAATAAATCAATGATTTTGAAAATGTTCAAAGCTTCCAATTTTGACTCATTTTTCTTCTTTTTTCTTCAAAAGTCTCTTCCATCATTCTTATTATATCAATGACCATAAAATACAAAATTAATGTAATATTTATTCAAAAATAGAACAAAATAAATTACAATTATTACACCAATTTATACCCTATCAAAAAGCATATTCAATACATAATTACCTACATGTCAAATTATTAAAAAATTACAAACAACTGGGAGAAACAATCAAAAAAAAAATCATACTCTCCAGATTTCTTTTGATAATTTCCAATGGATGTCTTGATTGCAAGTCTGACTATCCTGAGTTGGGAGCAGTTTTACATGATCTTCCTAAATATCTCTAACTGATAAAATGTTAAGAATGAAAGATACGCCTGATTTGGGGACCACAACTCATTTTAAAGATAATCATGTTATCTTTTGATATTTCTATCTATAGGTGGGACTAGGCTGATTCTGGCCCAACCAACACGCTTTGGCCAGGACCAGTTACCAGCCCGAGTCAACAGTAACTCGGAATTGAATTAGCCCGCTACAATAATTGGTCCGGTCCAATTCAACACTTTTTAGAATAGAGAACTGGCCCAACACGGATTTGAAACTGGCACGGAACCGGCCCCAACCTAGAACCAACATGTCAGTTCCAACGGTCACTGAAATCAGCCCGGCCCAACTCGACCGGTTCCAACGGTTTTGGAACGGCCCATCTCGACTGGTTCCAATGGCTCTTTTTGTTTTTTTTTTTTATGTTTCCAATTTTATCCCCACTCGACAGTTATAAAACGGTTAGGTTGAAAGGTATTTTGATCCATAAAGTTAAAAATTTTCCTATAAATAAGTCACAACTCATTTTCAAATCTCATACAACAAAATCTTATACTCTCCATCACAATCTTCTTCTCTCTATTTTACTCTCTCAAAATCTCTACACAACAATTTATTTTTAATTTCTTACAACTCTCTCTATCTTCAACATTTTCTTCTTTCTCATATTTAACACAATCTCACAATCTTCTACTAATCCTATCACTTGCAAATTACAATATACCTCAAGATTTGACAAGATTTTAATGTTGAAAACTCTAATTATTTAAAATTTGACAATAAACAACCACGATCTTCATCAAATCAGAACACATAGATATTGATATTGGTTTTGAAGAAAATAAATGTAATAATACACTATCTATTACAACACGCACCGAAAAAGATGATTTCAATGCATGAAATTTTTTTGTTAAAAATTATGAGGAGTAAAAGACAACTTATAAAAATTTATCAACAAAAATATAAATTTATAAAAGGTTGGAGGTGGAGATATTTAAGAGACATATAGTAAGAGATCATCAGGATAAATTATTTCAAATTAGGCAAACACAAATCATCACAGGGAAAAATGTCACGGATATATTTAGATATAATACAAAGGCTAAAAAAATAGGACAAATAGAATGGATAGTACGTAAAGAGTTACCATTTAGTATAATAGAGTGTGAAGTTTTTTAGAAATATATACAAAAATATTTACAATCAGATTACAAAAAAAAAAGTAGAAAAATGGGTAGGAGAGGTCAATAGATTATTTTCAAGATACTTTAATTACAACTTTTATGACTACTAATTATAAATTTTCAATAATTTCGGATTGTTAGAAAGTGGAACATAAAAAAGAACATTTTATTATTGTAACATATTATTGAATTAATGATTCATGGACCCTAGAAAAAAGAATTTTACCATTTCAATGTTCGGAACTTTCACATTCTGGATGTTAATATAACTAGAATAATTACAAATATTTATTATGAATATGGTATTAGTGATAGAATATTTTGTTTATATTTAGATAATGCATCGACTAATACTAATATCACTAATACTTTAAAAAATACTTTAAAAATCGTATTAGATGAAACATTTTTTCATATTATGTGTGCGTATTAAAAATAGTTTAGAAGTAGTGGAACGAATTTTATAACCTATTCATGATTTAACTTTCTAAATTAGAAATTTCTCAACAAAAACACAAGAAATGAGATATTTATTTATTTTACATAATGTAAAATTTAAACGATTTAAACAAAAATGTGACACTAGATAGAATTCAATTTATAAAATGTTACAAGGTGTATTTCGTTTATTTCAATTGAATTTGCCACTTAAAACTATGAATATAGTTATATTGATAATAGTGCTTTTGATTTTATATGAGATGCCATGAAAAAAATTTTATTTTGTATTGGTAGCTGGTGCTTTAAATACACATGTAAAACTTAAAGGTGTTGAAGCACTAATAAATTGTTTTGTTGACAGTTTTTTAACAGAAATATATATTAGTACACACCATTTAAAACAAAAAAATATCAATAACTTTAAAAACCATATTTTCATTATACAAAAAGGAACATAATAATATAGGTACTAATAATGTAAGTAGCAGTAGTAGTGGTTCAACAATTCACTCATTTTCATTTTTATTTAATCCTTTACACATGTTAGTAAAAAAAAAACAAACAAAAATCAAGTTCATCCTCATCGTCACAAAATGAATTAATTTTATACTAATAAATACATAGGTTAGAAGGTTATCACGAGGACGATCATTTCGACATATTAGGATGATGGAAAAATAATATAACTTATTATCCAATTTTGGTCAAAACAACTAAAAGTATACTAACTCCTCCGATCTCCATAGTACCATCGAAAAGTGTTTTTAGTGTAAATGATCAAATTTTAATAGAAAAGCATATAAAATTGGCGGGCAAAGTATTGATTTGCATTAACGATTGGAATAATGCAGAAAAAAGGAGATAAGACATTAAATATAGTTTGAATACGGAAGATGAAGAAGAAAAATAAATTTATACAAATATAAAAATTATATAAATATGTAATCAAGAAAAAAAATATTGTAATTATATTGAATTAGTAGATTTAAAAATCTAAGTTGAGAGATTGGTAGTGGACATACGCCAAATTTAATGGAACCACTTTAAGAATTTCTTGTGTCTTTAATTTTTTTTCTTTATCTATTTATTTGTTGATTCAAAAAAAATCAAAGTGGGTTAAAAAGTAATAAAAAAGAGAATAAAAAAAAAAACAAACATAGTTAAAAAATAGTTTAAAAAAAGAGAGATAAAAAAAAAACCAAAGAGATTTTGATTAAAAAAAGAAAAAACCAATATAAAGTTAAAAAAAAAAAAAAACCATCAACCGGCCCTACTAGGCTCTACACGACAGGTTTGGTTCACCGGGTCGAGCCAGTTCAAGATAATTTTTTTTTGAAACCGACCCTGGAAGGTCTTAGAACCACGACCGAACTAGCCCGTGGTTCTTAGGCCTATCTAGGAACCGAATCTGAACTGGCCCAGCATGGCCCAGTCCCATATCTAATCCTATCTCAACGCATCACAAAGATAGGAACTGTCTTTTGGAACAGTTCTGATTTGATTGCAGGCCTTCAAATATCCTAAATTGGAACCACAAACCCTTTTCAAAGATAACCTGTTATCTTTTTGATATCTTAATTTAACCTATCACAAAAATATGAATCATGTTTTTGAACATTTACAAATTTCATACCCTATCAGATATTTTAGAGTTTAAAATCGTTGAACTCAATCAATTTAAATATATAATTATTTTACATATTACCCCAACATTTGATAAAGTCTCCAAAAATTGACATGTCTATGCCTTCCCCCGTTAGGCAGCCCCACATAAACCATTGGCAGTTTATCATTTCCGTGATGTATTTCTTCTGCTCTTTTTCCTACTCATTTGTCCCTCCTTTATTCAGGCAAACAATGACACTCTTTGGAAAGCTTATTTTATGTCCTGAACATATTTCGAAAATTCTAAGGACCCTCTTCACACTTCTCACATTTTTTTGCAGTGCCATTTAGACCTTCCACAAAAAACAACTCGGACCACGGGGATTATTAAGACTTTATGATATAACTCGTAAGGTTTGGAGTCTTTGGTAGTTAAATTACAAGTTGTCAAGTCACATCATAAAATATGTGATGTTTGAAAAGATAAAGATGATTTCATCATCATCATCTTTCTGTCTAATCGAAACTTCAAGTGAAGGGTCTATTTTTATACAAACACAAATCAGTTGAAATTAAATAAACTTTTTATATTAAAAAGAAAAATAAGTCAAAATAAACTTAGATTTCCCAAATATAATGAAAAAAAATTTGCGTTCACAGTTTCATATTATCAAATATTATTATTTTTTATTAAAATTTTTAGAAAAAGGAGTATAGGGTAGACAAGCTTTTGCGAGTAAGTTATGAATTTTCTTAATGTAAGATAGAAGGGCTGTTGCTGTAGAACAGAAAGTGCTCTATTCTGTCTAGGAAGAGGCTGCAGGCCAACTCGGGCCATAAAATAATATTATTTAATATAATATAATATTAAATATAATTACATATTATCTATCTGTCCTTAAAATTAAATAATATTATATTTCGTAATTGAATATTTTCAAATAAAATATTTTATAATAGCTAGTGACTCTTACGACTTCTGTCTTTCCATCCTATAAGTCAAGAAACAAAAACCCAAAATATATTTTAAAACACATCCCTTTCCGAGTTCTTTCCGGTGCTCACTCAAAATCACGGTTTTGGTAGGGAAAATTTCCTTAAGTTGGAGATGGGCTCTTGATGCCAACTACATCTCCCCCCCCCCTTATTATTATTATTTTTTTGCCTAAATAAAAATAGAGTGGAAATGATTAGGTTACTTGTATCTTCTAAATATTTTTTTTGGTGCTCTAGTTTAGAATCACCGATCAGTATTTAGTATCATATTCTGACTAATTCAGATCGAATACTGTATGTGTCCTTTAAAGGGATAACTCTCCTGGTATAATTTTTTTCATTTTCAAATTTTGAATTTGAGACTTGATTAAAAAATTTATCACCTCATCCCATTAGACTAATTGTCTATTGAATTTTTATTCTAAATATTGCTATAAAGAATAGTTACCACAGTAAAATATTTAGTTAAATCATATATCTATTATTATATTTCTATTGGGACGCCATATAATAATGAAAAATATTTTATATAATACAAGAAATTTCAAAGATTTTTAAATTAGCTATATTTAATTGAGGTTAGAAGTGTTTAATAAATTCAAAGCGGTATCACTATTTAAGAACTAAAACCAAACCTAGAACCCAACTTAATGATTCTGATTCTCAAATCAAATTAATATCATGGCCTCTCAATTCTAATTCTAGTTCTGATCTCTATCAAAGAAAAACTATTTAATTATGATTTGATTTGATTTTGTTGGAAGTGAGTTTCACCTCACAGATAGTAGCTCCGCTGATTCAAATGGGGTGAATAATAATTGGACCATCTGATTGATGGAACTTACAAAAAGCTATTGGGAAATACTCTACTGAAGGTGACTCTGATGCTCAAGTCACATATTAGTTTTGAGAATAGAAACTAGTCTGAGAGAGAGGGAACTCTATAATACCTTTTGTGTGCTAGGTGAAGAGTCAAAAGAATATATCCAGCCAATGGCCTTACGATGTATAACAGTCTGCATGCACGGTAAGTCTCGTATGCTACTAGGGTATAAAAATCCTAGTTTTCTTATAAAAATGTTTTGAGATTACAAGAGCCTTGGTAAAAAATTTTCAAGAGATTTAGAATTTTATTAGTTTGAGAAAGTCCAAGTTGTCAAAAAATTCCTTTCCTTATCAATGAAAAGTTAAAGATATCATTCCATATTATGGAATGTTGTTATGCGATTTAGGAAAAAGTAAATATTATCTTAGTGGATTGAATAACAACACTAAGCACCGAGAAGGTATTAGAGCCAATCAACCAACTATCAAGAAGGATATAGTCGATATGTATCGTGAGAGTGAGTCGTATCTATCAAACTGAGAGATATCTCCCATATTGACGACACATTTCTGTTCGTTTTGTATATTGGGTTATGGGTTTGGAGGATCTGAAATCCTATGATAATAGGCCTTTAGATCATTCTCTATCATTTGCCCCCAACTCCTGGCATCGTTTCGTAGGAAAAGTTTCAGGAGTAGTTTTACATGGATAAGAATTCGAAAAGCTGTTAGTGCACTGCATTAAATGCAGCACGTACTGTTTCGATTTCTCTGAATAATCTCCAATCTGCTTTATAAAGCGTGGCATTTGATTTGCTGGTGTACTATCATGTTTACCTTTCGATAGTTTTGCCTTTTGTCTAGTGACGCAACTTATGAGTCAGGTCTTGTGAAATTTGAAAGGAATACTGAAGGACAAATCGAAAATGGCCAAAAGTTCATTATCGTGTGCTCACCGGAGTATTAATGATATCAGAAGCACCATGTTAGAGGATGAACTGCGTGATATCCAGAATGATATATTGCTGGGGGATGACCATGCCATTCTGTTAACCACGGATGAAGATAAGGCTAACAGGGAACTAGAAGGTCACTTCTAATGTAGAAGTAGTACATCAAATATGGTTTGAAGGTGCCTTATATGGTCCCTATTGCCCGAGTCTTGTATCATTGGAATATATTTCCAACGATGATAATCCCCAACGTTTGGTATTTGGTGGTGGTTGTGATATTGTTGATGAGTTTTTATTATCTCCATTTTGACTTCGAGATTCTGGCGCCTATGTTTTCACTCAAAAGGTGTGGCCATGGGGGCTCTATGGAATGGTGGTTTTATTTATAGACCAGACTAAAGTCAAATTGGAAATTTTTTTATTAGGATACTATTAACAAAAGCTAGATATATAAATATTTCTTTGTGGAGTTCTTGAATAGAGATTTAATGCTCTTGTCACAGGAGGCCAATAAAGAACCACTTGTTGGGTTAAGACCCCTTAACCCTCTCGTTATTCACGATTTATCCACTTTGTCAGTGGCTTTTGCAATGCCAAGAATAGGTGTATTTGGGTTGAGGCCCTTTTGGACGACAAGATGTTTTTGCTAGCTGGTTTATTACTGAGGGAGAAGAGGAAAACCGTGTTGCCCCTTCTAGCAGAGAAAAAGAGCGAGAAACTCATGGATGTCATCACTCCCCCAAGGAAAAAGATCTTGAGGAGATAACTACCGATAAGCGGATGTGGCCAGGATTGAAGAGGGAGGGGATGGAAGCGAAGAGCACATCGAAAGTTGGTGATCCATTGGGTAATACCATTCTTATTTCAACATTAAGGCAAAAGAAAAAGGAAAGTTCAGTTGTGGAATTCCTCAGATGAAGAAGTGAGGAAGGATATAGAACAGGGCTCCTTGGCCACATTGAATGCTGTAGAGACCGGCGAAATTGAGTCTAGGAAACACTTTCACGCTTTTGTATTGTGTCTGGGGGGTGAAACAGAGGAGGAAACCAAGGTTAAGGTAAAAGGTCTAGAGTGCCAAGGTGGATAGCATAGGGATCGAAAAGAGAGGAGAAGATGCTGAGATAACTGAGTTGAGGGTGAGGAGAGATGAAGAAGAGGAGATTGAGGGACATGCCCTTGGGGATTGTGAAGGTATTCATCTTGACTTGATGAGGCAGCCCAATACGAGGCCATCTTCTTTTGTTCTTTTGATGCCGAGGAAGGGCAAGCAAAGTGCCTGAGGGGACTGGCCTTCCGCCTTCATTCCTGTTCAGTCTTACAATGGGCGAAAATGACAAAGGGAATGTTGTACTATATCAATCGGTCCAGGTGACCGCTACTACAACTATGTTGACGGTAGTGAGACTGGGTAAATAGCAGACCTGGTGGATTTTCATCATTCTTAGCTGGAGTTGAACAAGCTATCTTTTGAGTCAGGTGATGAGGTTGTCATGTCTGTAGGGCTTATGGTGTGAGCCTATCAGAAAGTAATATATCTATATTTTTGGTTTATGTAAATTACCCCCACTTGTTTCATGCAAACCATTATCTTGGCAAAGTTTCAAAAGTTGAGGAGATAGTAGACAATTGATTATCTGAAGCATCGAGCATACCAGATGGGTGGCATGGTCTCTCGATTACAAGTTGCTCTTTCACTAAGGGAGAAGGAGATAAAGGAAGAGAGAGCATCTGTGGCCACTTTAAACACTAGAAATGATAAAATGGAGGGTCTGAAAATTGACCTAAACATGGCACTCCAATAGTGTGAGATAGTCTCAAAGAAATATGAGGGGCCAGAGGCGGTGGCTAGGGTGCATGAGGTGTGGTTGCAAGCTATAGAGAAATTGGTCGAAGTGCATGAGCGGCCTCTCCAAGCCACAATTAGAAGATAGTCAAGTTAGGAGAGACTATCGTGACAACTAGCAATCATCACAAGTGTGTTCAATGTCGGTTATCCGAAAGGTTGCAATAAACTATGGAGATTATCTGTCGTACAAGATTGATGGATGCTTTGCCTCCTAATGTCGAGGAGTCCAATCTTGAGACGCTGAACTCCAACCCTGTTGTTGCTCATATGGATGATGTTCCTCCTGAAGGTGTTGCCACTGGCTCACTTTAGGCCCTTCCATCTCCGAGTCCTTTTTGATTATGACTTCTAATTTTATCTCTTTTTTTTCTTTTGTTCTAGCCCCTTTTCTTGTTTATTGATAAATCTCTTTATTTTTGTTTTTGCTTAGTCGTGTTGATGAACATTTGTAGTGATTTTATTAATGAACTTCTCGACTACTAACTATGAACACTTGTTTAAGTATCAAGTATCGTATTGGTAGTGTATTTCATTGTATATAGATAAGAGGGGGGCCGTTCCTATCCATAGAGGAGATATATCCCTTATTGTCGACAAGCTTGTTCAATCGATAAAGTGGGTCATGCCTACCTGTCCGAGAGATACATCTTTTATTGATGACACGTTTGTTCAGTCGAAAGAGTGGATCGTACCTACTCGTCAGAGAGATACATCCCTTATTGACCACACGTTCTTTCGGTTGAAAGAGTAAACTGTGTCTATCTATCATGGAGATAAATGTCTTATTGATGATACGTTCATTCGGTAAAAAAAGTGGGTTGTGTCTATTCGTCGGGGAGATATATCCCTCATTGAAAACATATTCATTCGATCGAAAGAGTGGAGCTCAGTTAAGGGCATTTAATGTGATTAACTTATTGTAGAAGGATAATAAAACAAAGGGTAATTACAAGGATAACCGTAATACAAAAAGCTTATATCAAAATATCTAGTGAACAACCTAGAGTCGTAGACATAATAACAGTGTGGCGAAGTTTGAGATTACTTAAGAGAGAATGTTAGGATTCTGGATCATAGGATAGCATTCTGATGTCGTTGGATGTCATAAATTTGATCTTCATATGCTTCGTGCTTGACAGTGCCTCTAAGGCTTCAAGCTAGATCACCTAGAATAACATTATAAAGCGATGACAACTTAACCATGTTGAATATCGTTGTAGCGGTTGCATGATTAGGTGGTATACCAAGGGTGATCAAAAGAGAGATAATGCTTTTAGGAAACACCAATTCACCTGAAAGTCCCTTGATTGGCTCGACATGAGGTTGAAGGTGTGCTTGATTAAGGCCCATCTGTTGGAGGGCTTCCCAACAGAGAAGGTTATAGCTTGCCCTTGGTCAACAAAAGTTCTTCTCACCGCATATTATCCGATCTTGGTGATGATGATGAAAAGATCATAGCAGTCCAATTTAACTCCTATCAAGTCATAATTATCAAAACTGATCATTGGCCCTTTCTTCTTTGGTTGCTTCTCAACACAAGTAGTAAGAACTTCTTGGGAGGTAGAGATGGATGCTTCGGTCATTTGAAAGATTGGGGCCACCATTCGTTCTGTCTTATTATGCTGCGTGTCTGCATGGTTGGCTCGATCTTGGACCATGAGGACATGAGTTGGGGGGAAAGGCACCGAGAAGGGATGCCTGTTATGTACTTGAAGAATTACCCATCAAGTCGATTGTGAGTGGGGCCTAGAACCGGCTATTCATTCGGCTCATTCTCTTGACCTGCAACGTGCTGGCCTGAAGGGGGAGGACCTCCTATCTTTGTACCTATAAACCTTTGAAGCCAGTCGACTAGAACTAGGAACTCAAGTTCATCCTTTAACTTTTTGCATTTGTCCATCAAGTGGCCATAATTTCAATGAAAGTGATAGTACCACATTTTATCTTTTTTCAAATCATCTTCAGTACAACGAGGAGGGTCATCTAACGTACTGTTTATTTTTGATTTGTAATAACACTTTGCTAGGTGCTTCGTTCAAAGAAGTATAACTAGTGAACCTTCATTGTGGTGGGGCCTCTATCGACCCCTCTTAGGTTGGGGTTGTTGGGGTGATTAACTATGTTCACTTTGGCTTGGTCAGTTTCGTCGCTTATCAAATGCTTCAGCGTCTTCTGTAATAATGTACTTTTCTGTATGGGCATAAAATTCCTGGCTGATAGATCGAGGATTCTTTGTTATTGATGTCTTCATTCCCAATGGTTGCAATTGAGTAACTAATGTCGCCTGCATGATACAATAGTCCAGATCTGAGAACTTCATCATCTTAGTTTTGAATTTGTCGAGGAAATCACTCAATGGCCTATCATCCCTTTGTTACAAGGAGAGGAGGGATGTGGACTTCCTTTTGACCACTCAGCTGATCATAAAGTGAGTCTCAAACTACTGTCGAAGCTAAGGGAAACTCTTGATATTGTACAATGGGAGTGAGTTAAACTATGTTAGTGTATTACCCTTCAAAGTCGTAGGGAAGTGCTTACACATGACTGTATCCAACATGTCCCTTAAGATCATCATTGTCACGAAGTGGGCCACATGGCCTTGGGGGTTGGTGGTGCCATCATATCTTAGATTCAAGCCTTTCTATTTGGAGTCAAATGGCCCTTTCTGGAGAAACTAGAGCGGGGTGGAATCGGTTGATTCTGTTGCATGAAGGTGGTTAGGCCACTACTTGATGAGGTGGTGCTGTTGAGAATTGACGACTAATGATAGGAATGCCTGTAGGATTATCTGAGGCTACGGGCTGAACAGTGCTTGTTGGAGTGGCAATGTGTCCTTCTACCATTGACACAACATTGGAAGCAGTTTTAGTCTTTCACTTCGGAGGCATGATTTTCGACACTACAGAATGCAACATAGTTTCTTTCTAGTTTGTTCCCACAAACGGTGCCAATCTGCTGGAGGTAGGTTTCACTCTATAGATAGTAGTTCTACTGACTCAAATGAGATGAATAATCGTTGGACCGTTTGATTAATGGAACTTGCAAAAAAAGCTAGGGGAAACTCCAGTGGGGGAGACTCCGATTCTTAAGTTGGAGAGTGCTTTTGAGAATATAAAACAAACTGAGATAGAGGAAACTTTGTAATGCCTTTTGTGTGTTAAGTGAAGAGTCAAGAGAACGTATCTAACCAATAACCTTCGTGATGTATATATAGTTTGCATACATGGTAAGTCTCATATGTTACCAAGATGTAAAAACTCTAATTTCCTTATAAATGTGTTCCAAGATTACATGAATCTTAGTGAAAGATTTTCAAAAGATTTAAAATCCTATTAGTTGGGGAAATCCAAGTTGTCAACGGATTCATTTACTTATCAATAAGAGTTAAAGATATCTTTCCTAATTATGAGTTGTTGTTTTCGTGATTTAGAAATGTTAGACTTAGTTGACACAAACATACAGCGAAAGCATGGTAATAAATTTTTTAGAATAATAAAATAGACATAATTTCGGGTATATCTTAATGAGTAAATGCCGAAAATTCGGGAACCACAAAACTTTCTCACGAGCAAACTCACAATCGGATAATAACCACAAAAATCAAATTACCATCACGAATCCACAACGTCTCAATTCTAAACCGGTAATCACATTGAAGAATAAAAAATTTCCAACGTGAAAATTTTCAATTCCTCTAAGGAAAAAGGATTTTCTCTCACCCTCAGTAAATGTACTATCTTCCTTCAATTTTACACACTCCATTAATCTCAATGAACCTTTAATTTCACACACTCTATTAATCTCAATGAATTCACATACATCGAAGATAATAGGAGAGGTAGTTTTGCAAGTGATGGGACAATGGGAGTTATCCCATTATCCCGTTTCAAAATTTAATATTTTTTTAACTATGGAAGAATGCTCTTACGTGGGTATTTATCAACATCTTCTACTTATACATGAGGACATTTTACGTCTGTCACAAAATCACAACTCATGCGATCTTACCATATCACCCTATTGGATTTTCATACAAAATTGGGCATCGTGCGAATGGTGAGTATACCTGCAAACAAAAGCTTCTCAATACCCCTATTAGAATGATCGAGTAGCCACCATTAATACCAAAAGAAACTCATTGTACCCCAGACCCAACGCAATTATATCCATCAAGTCACTTTCCTTATCGAAAGTAATCCCTAATATTTGTTCGACTGTATATTCACATTATATTTGAATTCTTCTATGGATAAATATAAAAGACTGGTCGGTGAATACAATACAATAATATAATATCGATTGGTCTTCTTTTTTCTAAACTCGAATCTATCAGCCTCAATTCAGCTGCTTTTTTAGACCTATCCCTTTGACCTCATTTATATTTTGGGGTTATACGTAAACAGACAAAAGTAGCAAATACCGAACCAGGACCACAAGAAACAACCAAAAGTAATAAAGGTACAAGAGATCCCACCTAGTAGATCTCGAGTCTCACACAGTGGGACTCGGGGATATATATCAAATCATCATCTCAAGTAATATAGTTTCTACTATCCCTAGTTGTCTTATCACACGCGGTATGAAATACGTGCCACAGTATTATTCTCTCATATTTCAAAAGGACAAATGTTAGATTTCTCTAATACTGTGCAGGTATAAGATTTAGTCTACTCACAAGATTTTATCCAAAAATCTCAAAGAGAGTACGTTTGAGATGATATCACTAGTCGTAGGTGATACATGAGATCTCAAACCTGATTACTTATAGGCAACATGGATGTGGGTATGTCCATATCGATCATATTGCATATGACATCATCCTGAACATATATCAAGGTGACTTATATTCTAACAGTGCTACTCTCAAAATCTCTTGCAACTAGAAACCATCTCATCCCTACTCTCTCAGAACTGGAGGTGATCACTTATGTGAAAGAGTGGATCTCGCCTGCCTGACATATTATCATATCACAGAATATATATATGATAAGAAAAGAAAGTACATTAAATAAAATATAACTCAAGTGTGATTAAATAATGCACAATAATTATATATATAAAAAGTCAATAAGCATCAAGTCATCAATACAATACAAATTGAGAAATGTCAAAACGTACACAAAACCAATGACTCTCTATGCCTTAAAAAGGAGTCTCTAGTAATAGGTTTAGTGAAAGGGTCAGTCATCATACTGTGTGTAAAAATATACTTAACGGTCACTTCACCCTTTTCGATAATATCTCTCATGAAATAATATTTGGTGTCAATGTGTTTAGTCATACTATGATACTTAGGGTCTCGAGTTTAAGCAATAGCAGACTGATTATCACAGTTGATTATCGCTGACCTCCTACTATCTATCATAATCCCCAAGTCATCCAAGAGTCTCCGAGCCAAACACTCTTCTGAATTGCAACTGAGCAAGCCACGAACTCAACCTCCATCGTAGATAGAGCTGCACAGATTTGTTTCTTACTACTCCAAGAGATGACACCGCCATTGAGCAAGAAGGCAAAATCTGATGTCGATTTGTGTTTATCCAGGTCCCCACCCCAATCAATATCTGAATATCCCACAAGGTACAAATCACCTCTTCCGTAACACAAGACGAAGTTCGCAATTCCCTTAAGATATCGAAAAATCATTTTCACTGCTCGCCAGTGACCCCTTCTAGGATTTGATTCATATCTACTCACCAGACCAACTGCATAATAAAGGTCCGATCGTGTACACAACATCATATACATTAGACTTCCCACTATATTAGAGTAAGGTACTTTACTCATTTCTCTCATTTCTTCCTGAGTTTTAGAACACATCTCTAGACTCAGGCCATTACATTTGGTGATAGAATTATCTATGGGATTGAAATTACTCATCCCAAAGTACTCGAGAATCTTCCTAATGTAAGTCTCTTGTGAAAGAGCCAATATTCTTCTCAAACGATCCTTCTAGATCTGAACTCCGAGGATAAACTCAGCTTCTCCCATGTCTTTTATATCAAAGCTTTATGATAACCATGTTTTAATGGTTATCAGATACTCAACGTTATTTCTAACCAATATTATATCATCCACATATAGCGACAGGATCACAAAAAAGTTATCCGAACGTATCAGATAGATACAATGATTCTCCTCAATCATCGTAAAACCATAAGATATTACCTCCTCGTGAAATCTTAGATACCACCGCCTAGATGATTGTTTTAACCCATATATCAACTTTTGAAGTCGACAAACCTTATCCTCCTAACCTACTAGAATAAACCCAGAGGGTTGTTCTATATAGATTTCCTCATCCAAACTTCCGTTAAGAAATGCGGTCTTTACGTCCATCTGATATAGCTTAAGATCCATGCTTACAACAATCGCCAATAATAAACGAATCGATAAAATCTTGACTACAAGGGAGAAATTCTCCACATTGTTAATACCCTTTGTCTGTGTGTAACCCTTGGCTACCAAAGGGGTCTTGTACCTCTCTATTGATTCGTCAACCTTTCTTTTGATTTTGAAAACTCACGCATTTTCAATGGCCTTTCTATTCTCAGATAAGTCAACTAGGTCCCAAACTCCGTTGACTCTCATGGATTTCATTTCCTCCTACATGGTCTTTAACTATTGGTCCTTCGCTGAACCCTCAAGAGCCTCCTGGAATGTCCTGGGGTCTTCATCTTCTTTGGGAGTTATAATAAGGATTTCATCCTAAATCGAGAAATGATGATGAGGTAAATGTCCCCGACTACTATTATGAGGTGGGGGAGCTTCTTACCTCCAGATGGACCACTCCCACTAGCACCAAGATTCATAATAGGTTCTTGAGTCTTGTCGCTGAGCTTAGCTGAGCCTCTAGGCTTATCCATCTCATAGAAGGTGTAGTCCCAATCGATTTCTCCTTTCTTAAGGAAATTGATCTCATGGAACGTGGCATCATGAAACTCAATCTCAATGACAGTGTCATTCGTATGCTCACCTAGAAACATATGTCTCTTGGAGTGTTTAGAGTATCTTATAAAGATACATTTCTTTTTTCGCAAGCCTAACTTACCATACGGATGTGAAAAATCGTGAACATATGCGGCACAATCCTATGATCTCAAATGGCTAAGTTCAGGCTGCCTCCTTATCCAAAACTCGTATGGGATGCTGACTATGTACTTTGTTGAGACACGGTTAAGGATGTAGGCAACAATCAATAACGCATCTCCCTAATTGAGATATGTAAATTAGCTTGCACCATCATTGACCTTACCATCTCTAATAGAGTCCTAATCGTTCTCTTGGCTACTCCATTCTGCTAAAGAGTAGAAGGAATAGTCAACTGTCTCATAGAGCCTTTCTCGAAATAGAGCTCTTTAAACTGTTCATACAGATACTTACGCCCCCGATCGGTTCTGAGAGTTTTTACCCTCAAGTCTAGCTGATTCTCAACCTTGTTGATAAACCTCATGAAACACTCTAGTGCCTCAGACTTGTGCGAGATCAGATAGAAAAAACCAAAACACGTGTAATCGTCTATAAATGTAATGAAATACGTCGCTCTATTTTGGGTCTCACATTCATGGGTCCACAAATATCAGAATGAACCAACTGTAATGAAGTCTCAGCTCTCATTGCTTTCTCAAATAGTTTTTTCGTACCTTTGCCTGCTAGGTAAAACTCACACAAGGACAACTTGACCCTGATTAGCAGGCCCAACAAGCCACTTGTAGTTAACCGGCTCATCCTCTCTTACCTTATGTGGCCACGTCTACTATGCCAAACAATCATATCATCAACTATGCTATCAGATGTAAAGGTAATAGGAGGTGAATGATAAATATCATAAAATGGAATCATATCCAGTACATAAAGTCAGTCATGGACTAAATCAGAACATGTCAAAAAACTGTCATGATAAATGGAAACTTTAGAGTTTCCCAACAAAATAGAATATCCTAACTAATTAAGACAACAGATAGAGACGAGATTCTGCTAAATCTCAGGAGTATACAATACATCGTGTAAATACAGGATTTGGTTACTTCACAGTATCAGCTTGCATTTACCAATCATTTTCACTTCCATAAATGCTCCATTCCCTATATACAGCCTCCTCGCATGGGAACTTAATCAGTGGAACTCTACATACGTGCTCCTATCACGAGATACATGGTTGGTGGCTCCAGAGTCTACAAACCACAAAGAAGATGAGTCAGTGAGTATCACAATAGATGACACATAACTCAAACTATGTAAAGAAAAAGGACGTACCTTTCGTTTGCCACACTCGTGTGCGAAATGCCCATACTTGCCACACACGTAGTATTGGACCTTGCTCTTATCGAACTCTTTCTTCTTGTGTTTCTACTCTTTGTCATCAGTCTTAACAGATAGTTTGTTCTTGCCATGGCCTTTGGTCTTCTTATCATGCTTGTGTCACTTACACTTAGTGCCCCGAGAGCACTTACTTGACTCCGCTATATAAGCATAATCCAAAGTAGACCTAGCAACCTCCTGACGTTCCTCCTCGAACTCAGAATACCTACTCACATTCATAAAAGTACGAATACTCTCAGTATATGTGAGGTAGGTCTTAACAACCTCCAAGGAATTTGGCAAAGATTGGATCACTCCCAGTACCTGAAACTCGTCTGACAATGGCTCCCCCATATTTTCAAAGAAGCAATCATACTCGAAATATATATAAGATACTGTTTCATAATATGATCAGACCTCTTCTTATACGTAATAAACTTGTAGATTGAAATCCTCAGCTTATGAGCTGATTGGGAGCCAAAATGTTCTCTCAAAGCAAACTAGACCGATATCGCAATTTGATATTGCACATACACCAAGATCAAATCATCGTGCATGTTATTCAGAAGAATTATCTTGGTATGGTCATCATTCTTCTTCCATGCACGGTATACCTCCTGATCCCATCTCGCCTGAGGTGTGGTACCCTTCTCGGGATCCTTCATCTCGTACTTTTGAACTTCCGCAAGTTTCGGTTCCTTTAAAACAAACTGAACCTTTCGGTGCCAAATCCCATAATTGTCACCATTCAGTTTGTCTCCCTTCATGAGATCCAAAACGACAATTTTTGTAGTTGCTATAGTCTCTGTCACACAAAAAATGAGAGACGTTAGTGACAAATGATGCTTAATCTCACAATTTTACGCACCCTACAAATTGACAAGATTCAAATGATTTGAGTATAGACCCTAAAATGAGAGTATGGGTCAACGGACACCATACACCAAAATCTGGGATAGTATGTTATTATTCAAATTTGGATTCGGTACACAAAAACCCACAATTAGTCATATTTAATGGCATGTTTCGGTTCCTTTAAAACAAACTGAACCTTTCGGTGCCAAATCCCATAATTGTCACCATTCAATTTGTCTCCCTTCATGAGATCCAAAACGACAATTTTTGTAGTTGGTTGTCCATACGTAGTGACAAATGATGCTTGTCTCTCAAATTTACGCACCCTTCAATTGACACGGGAAATGGAGTATGGGTCAACGGCACCTACCCGACGGTACGTACGTTATTATTCACTTGGTTCGGCACAAAACACTCACAGGGCCCTTCAATAAAAGGTTCGTCCAAGAAGACCCGACGTCGTGGGTCCAACCCACGGGTCGCGCGCACCACTGGGAAAGGCGGCGCATGCCGGACGTACGACGTGCCACACTCTCCGCGCCCTCCCGAGTCGGAACATGGGTCGGACCCGGATCTGGGTCAGAACCGACTCAAACCTAACCCGAGAGCGCAGGTGCCTCAATACATGTGAGCTCCATGAGCTCCGCCCCTGCATTGTCACGCGCGTGACATGCACACACTCTTGGACCCAAGTCAGGTCTTCTTTGCCCGATGGGTCCTGCAACCAGGTTTTTTGACTCGATTTCTAGAAAACACATTTTTCGTCGAAGTTTGTTTGAAAACTTTAATTTAACTTCCAAAAACATCCTTGACATGATTTATTAGAAGATTTACATCCTTTATCACAGGGAATTAAATTTTCAAAATTTTGACTCTCCACGGCCAATTTAAAATTCTCAATCCGGCAACTCAAATATGTAATTAATATATGCAAAATATAGATCACAACATAAGAAACACATATAGACCATTCTCATGCATCAATTTGTCCTCAATCTCAACAAATCTAAGGTTTTAGAGTCTCGGTCACTATTCATAACCGAGAACTTCAATCGAAATTTTCATGACCTAAATGTACTCAAAAAATTATGAAAAAATCATATTCGTGATCTACGTGTCATGGGTAATATTGTGGTATAATTAGATTCACGAAATTCATTCGTGATCCTAACTCTAAATTTTATACTCTATATTTTTCATAACCAAATATTTCAAAAAATTTATTTAAATAAATCTAATATACGCAAACATACAACGAAAGTATGATAATAAATTTTTCAAAATAATAAAATAGATATAATTTCGGGTATACCTCAATGAGTAAATGCTGAAAATTCAGGAATCACGAAACTTTCTCACGAGTAAAGTCGCAGTCGAATGATAATCATAAAAATTAAACTATCATTACGAATCCACAATACCTCAATTCTAAGTCCGATGATCACAGTGACAAATAAAAAATTTCACTAAATAATTTACGTGAAAATTTTCAATCCCTCTAAGAAAAAAGGATTTTCTCTCGCCCTTTGTTAATGTGCTATCTTCTTTCAATTTCCCACACTCTATTAATCTCAATGAATGCATGTATATTGAAGATAATGGGAGAGGTAGTTTTGCAATGGGATAATAAAAGTTATTCCATTATCTTATTTTAAATTTAAAAATTTTTTAACTATAGTAAAATGTTCAATACGTAGGCATTTATTAACAAAAGAAGTAAATATTATCTTATTAGATTAAATAATAATATTGAGCATCGAAAAAGTGTTGGCGTCGATCAGGCAATTATCGAAAAGGATTTAATTGACGAGTATCAAATGAGTAGATTGTGTATATCCGTTTGATAGATATATCTTATATTAATAACACTTTTTGAAGTGTTTTATTCGTTGGATTACTGGTGTCAAAGGATTTCAAATTTTATGATGATGAATATTTGGACATAACTACGTCAAATTCCAATCGAGCCGCCAGGTGCTGATTGATTAAGGCTTTTGCCATCGATCGGAAGACACCTATCACACGCAGTGCCGTCGAAGCAACTATTTACACAGCTCCCATGATATTAAATTCAGTGAAGTGATGGGATAGTTTGTTTTTCCCACTTGTCAATGCCTTGTTATATCAGGGATGTTTTATTATTATGAATTTAATCCAACGCAAATAAGTTTTAATTATAATTAATATAATTATCAAATTTTAAAAAATAAAGAAAATTTATTTTCTTTATTTTTTCTTTTGAAAATGACATAATTGTTAATTTCCTAATATAATGTGTTATATTTTCTCTGTGCATTAAGTCCACACGGATAGGGTACGTGGGAAAATTGGATCAATAAAAACTTTAGTTTAAGTAAATTATTGGAACTCTTAATACATTCTCTAACCACCATTTTTTATAGGGTTTGCCCGTGTAGAGTAAGCGCTCTCATCATGTACGGTTGACTGACTCGTAAACAAAAATATGTTTGATTTTTTATTGCACAAGTGGTGGACTTTCGAAATAAAAGTGTAAAAACCAGAACTGGTTGTTAAGCGGACTCAGCCTTGTCTTTTTATAAAATGCATCTCCCTGCAACACGCACCACAAGATACTATCTTATCTCTTCTTAACCCTCTAGAGAGAGAAACAAAAAGAAAAACCTTTCTCTCACTAATGGAACTACTGAAGCCAAGCCCAGCAAATTCATCGCCACTAACCCCTCTCGGCTTCCTTGAGAGAACTGCGACAGTCTACGGCGACTGTACCTCCATCATCTACAACGACATCACCTACACCTGGTCTCAAACCCACCGCCGATGTCTTCAGCTTGCTTCGTCCATCGTCTCTCTCGGCATCACACGAGGCCATGTTGTGTCTGTTCTCGCCCCGAACATCCCCGCCATGTACGAGTTGCACTTCTCCGTGCCCATGGCTGGTGCGATTCTCAACGCCATCAATCTCCGTCTAGATGCCCGTACGATCTCCGTGCTCCTGCGTCACAGTGAATCTAAACTCGTCTTCGTCGATATCCACTCCCGTGAACTCATCCTGGAAGCCCTCTCTTTTTTTCCCCCTGACGAGCAATCGCCTGCACTCGTCCTCATCACAGATTATCCTGAGCCTGCGCCTGATACCGTTGGCTTTGTGGCCACTTACGAAGATTTGGTGCAAGAGGGTGATCCTGACTTCGAGTGTGTCCGACCGCTGAGTGAGTGGGACCCAATGATACTAAACTACACATCGGGTACGACATCATCGCCAAAAGGTGTTGTCCACTGCCACCGCGGGATCTTCATCGTCACCATTGACTCGTTGATTGCTTGGAACGTGCCAAAACAGCCGGTTTATCTGTGGACCCTACCGATGTTCCACGCTAATGGATGGAGTTATCCGTGGGGAATCGCAGCTCTTGGAGGGACCAACATTTGCCTACGCAAATTTGATGCCAGTACGATCTATAGGCTCATCGACAAACATGGTGTCACCCACATGTGTGGCGCACCTGTGGTGCTTAACATGCTATCAAACTCACCCGACAACAAACAGCTCCGTAACCCGGTCCAAATCCTCACGGCTGGGGCCCCACCACCTGCAGCCGTCCTATTTCGAACCGAATCACTCGGGTTTGTTGTGAGCCACGGATACGGTCTAACCGAGACGGCCGGGCTTGTTGTTTCGTGTGCATGGAAACCGGGTTGGAATAAGCTCCCGGCAGCAGAACGGGCCAGGCTCAAGGCTCGACAGGGCATCAAAACCCCGGCCATGACCGAGATTGATGTCGTGCAACCTGAATCAGGCACAAGCATAAAACGAGACGGGTCACAACTCGGGGAAATCGTTCTCCGAGGTGGGTCAATAATGCTAGGGTACTTGAAAGACCCCGTTGGGACGAGTAAAGCCATGAAAAACGGATGGTTTTATACTGGTGATGTTGGTGTTATGCACCCTGATGGGTATTTGGAAATAAAAGATCGGTCTAAAGATGTGATTATTAGTGGCGGAGAAAATTTAAGCAGTGTTGAAGTAGAATCGGTTCTCTATACTCACCCGGCTGTCAATGAGGCTGCTGTTGTGGCCCGACCTGATGAATTCTGGGGCGAGACACCATGTGCATTTGTGTCGCTAAAGGTCGGGTTGGAGAAGAAAACGACCGAGAAAGACATTATTGCATATTGTAGGGAAAAGTTGCCACACTATATGGTGCCTAAAACTGTTGTGTTTAACGAAGATTTGCCTAAGACATCTACCGGGAAAATTCAGAAATTTGTGCTCAGAGAGATGGCTAAGAGATTGGGCTCCAGTCGATTGTGATCGGTTCATTTAGAATTCAATCATTCGGTTCCTGTTGGGAATATTGTGATACAATAATGATCATACCCATATACATGTAGAAATCCTGCAATAAATGGAATTTGGAAAGTATTCATCGTGCTGTATGTGATCTTGAATCTTTTTCAGAAAATCTTATTGATCAACCCCCCCTTTTTTGGCAATAATTGCAAAACAATGTGTTGGCTTCCTTAAATTGCTTTATGTATGAGCCCGTACCAATATGTTTTCTTTCTTGAGCTTTAGGTGAGAAAACTTGCCTGATGCAGCGCTTCCATGAAGGCAATTGGACATGAACAGTTCTCCCCCATAGCAAAGAGAGCCCACTGGGAGACATAAAATAATGCTATATAGATTAAATGTAATAGACTAAATAAATTGCGTTTGTGAGTTTGAGACATTTTAGAATATAAAATCCCTCAGTTATTCCAAAAATATTTTACTGTTAAGATGCTATCTTCTCAAGACGAGATGGGTGGTGAGGTGAATTGACTTTGTTTTGGATTAGAATGCTTTGTCACATGAGCAAATCGAAGAGTAAAATGACATTTTGTTTTGCGAAAATAGCATAATGACAAGTTGTCATGTAAACATAATCTACATGGAATTTATAATATTCACAATTCAACCCAAATCCATCCCTCTTATCTGTAGTTTGATTAGGTTTTTCAATAAATTAGTGTAATTGGGGTTGACGAATTCAATCTTAGATTCTAATTCATACGATAGGGGGCAACGGGACTAAGAAACCGGAGGTTTTAGGAGGCCTCATGTGTGTATAAATTATACGACAACAAAATTGAGATTTAATCTCAAATTTTGAAGTCTCAATTTATTAATAAAAAGTTTTACGTTGTCTGTCAATTTATCATATTATTTATTTTTTATCTGAATTTTAGGTTGATATATTAAGATGATAAACTTTAGCATTATAGTGAAATTATTTCTTTAGTGATCTCAAAATCATGAATTTGAGACGTGGATATAATCTCTTTGTAAAATGAAAAGGAAAAAGCTACAAATATATGTTTCACCCTCCCTTACCCCCACCCTAGTGTTAAAAAAAAAAAAAAAAAAAAAAAAAAAAAAAAAAAACAACAGAAGTAGAAATTATATGATTTAAAAATTATAACTCTTAGATGTTTGTCTATAATTATTAGAGGTGGGTTGTGACTCTATAGATATCGACTCCTTATTGACTCGAACGGTTGTTGTAGAAAGAATATGAAACCTACAAAAATCGTCAGAGAATACTCCAGCGGGGAATCTCTGACACTCAAGTCAGAAAGAGCGGTTTTCAAATGTAAAAAAACAGACTGAGAGCTCTGAGATGGAGAGGTTCCCTATGTGTGAAGTGTTGCAATGTGTAAGACCATAGTTATTAAACCCGACCCGCATATTAACCCGTATATCTTAAAATTTATGATTAAATCAGTTGAATCGTTGGGTCGCTGATTCAACCGCTGATTATTTTTTATTATTTTAAAATTTTAAAATATATATAATTATATTTTTTAAAATATAAAAAATCAATTATTAATGAAGGATATAAAATATTTTTACATTATAAGCAGTAAAAATATTGATTTCTCAATTTTAATAATAAGATATTATATTAATAAAGACATTATAACATTATATTATATTATATTATATTATATTAATATAATTAATATTTTTAAATAACATTTAACAAAACTAGTATATTTTAACTATAGAGATATTTGGGATAGGAAAGGACGAACATGGTCTGACATAGAAGAAAAACTAATAGCATGTACAAAAGTGAAAACTCATTTCCTTTTTGGCTCCTCTCTTGGTCTCAGTATCTCTCTCTCTCTTCGCTGGTACTTACAAATTTCTCTGCTTCTTTTACATTGGAATTTTCATTTCTGGCTTTTGGAAAGACTGTGGCGGTGCGACTACTTTTTCTTCTTCTTCTTCTTCCAAGATTTCTGGGTCTTCACTGTCTTCGAGTATACAAACCTAGGATGGAAACGGTAGAGTTTCTTAACTCCGACGAAGGCTGGAGCCAATTTGGGAGTAGCTTTGGTCGTGACCTGTTACCGAGGAATTTTGTCGCCATCTTCATTTCTCTCTTAGTTAGCTCTAAGCCCGCGAGTCACACGGTTTTTCGATTAACCCGCGTTGACCCGCAGGTTTTTCCAGTTCAATTGCACAAACGGTCCATTAAATGGACCGACCCGTACACAGTGCGGGTGACGGGTTGACCCGGTTTGACCGACGGATCGGTCCGAGTTTAATAACTATGTATAAGACTAAAGGAGCGTACCTGGTTTGGAAGATTTTGAGATATTTTATACCTACGAAAGTCATACGCCGTTAAAGTGTTTCAACCATACTTTCTGTATTGAGCCGATTCTGAAATCTCGGGGATTCAATATTCCGATTTAATTGTGATTCTCATCTTTCGGTGAACTTTCGTTTTCTGACGGGATCTTTTCCTTAACTGAAAGATCCTAAAGATGCTACTTTCAAATAGAAAATTGGAGCTATTAGGGTATCTTGAGCTTCCCTTAGAATCATTAGGGCTGTAGGCTATCAATAGATAGCTTGGCCGATGGAAGGTTTCCAGAGTTCGTTCGTTTGACGAATTGGTGATTAAATGCCCGATCAGGGTGGTTACTGGATGAATCACGTTTGGTTGGCGGGGTGACTGAAACCCTATCGTTCGGGAGATCTGGGCAACTGAGACCCTTCGATAGATAATCATAAAGACTGTTAAACATCGGTCGGTAGCTATCCCTTGTGGATCTTATGTGTGGGCTCCATTGGTGCTGACTCTTCACATAGTTGGGCCTAGAGCTATGTCCCATCATTTGCCCCCTACTCAGGGTGTCGTTTCGTGAGAAAGGTACCGTGAGTAATGTTGGCATCGTAGGCCGTCATTGGGGGTAGATGGATTGCCTCTTGATGTTTTATAAGATCATTTGTTCGTGTGTGTCTGGCATCTTCATTCTTCTTCTTTCTTTGAGATTTATTAGAAAAGTCATTTCCTGAAATAATGGCAAAATCGTTTACTTCTCAGTCTTTTCCAAGCATCAGTGACATCACGAGCATTATGTCCCCAAAGGAATTTCAAGAGGTCCAAACTAACATACTGATAGGAGATGATTATGCCTTGGTGTCTGCTATGGAAGCTAATAGGGTTAATACGGCACCAGAGGGTTGCACACCGATACACCTCTAATCGGTTAAGTATGGATTAAAAGTTCCAAACATAAGTCCTTTCGCAGAGGTACTACGCCGTTAGAATATATTTTCAACTCTTCTGATCCCAAGTGTCTGGCGTTTGGTAGTTACTGTAGCTTCCTTGTTAGGGTTTTGTCATCTTCGCTTTGATTTTGACATCTTATCGTCCATCTTTATTTTGATGAGATGTGGAAACAGTGACTCAATTAGGGGCTAGTACAAACTACAGACTTGACCCGAGTTTGACTGGAAGCTTTGCTACAAGGAGTCCGTCGATAAGAGCTGAATGCACAAATTCTTTTTCGTAGAGTTTTTGAATAAGAATCGCATCTCTGTCCTACCCGATGCCAATGAGGGGTCTTCTTTAGGACTGAAGCCTCCAGCCGCATCTAAGCACGGTCGCTTCATTTGGTCAGTCGGCAGTTATTATAAGTCCACCAGTCGGAGTATATGGGTCGAGTTCTCGCTAGATGATCAGATGTTGTACTTGGTCAGCTTGTTGATTGGAAAGAAGATAAAGATCGATAGGCCTCTCCTATTGGAGAAAGGAAAGGTTGCGTTGGTCAATTCTGTGGACACGCTCGATGATGCATTACTGGCGAAAATTACTATCGATAGGCAGGTTTGATTGGATACAAGGGAATCTCCTCAGGAGTCTGTTAGGGCATCTGTGGCCCTCCAGAAGTCTTCTTCTCCCTTGTCAAAGAGAAGAAAATTTTCATTGTCCTTGCCTTCGTCAAGACGCGAGCTGATTGTTCTGTCGGAGTGCTCGGATCTGTCAGGAGCCACTCTAATGGAGACTCTTGTCTCAAAAGATAGTGAGTCTTCGGGGAAAATAAGCACTGGTGAGGGTGAACCAAGGAGATTGGGAGATGCTTCCTCTTCTGGCGCTTAGGTCGCGCGCTCCCACAACTGTGATGGAGGAAATGGCAGGATCTTCATCTATTGTTCTAGTTTGGCCTTTGCACAAAGGAAAGCACAAGGTTCCTGATGACACTGCTTTTCCACTTGCCATTCCCGTTCAATCATTTGATGGGAAGAAGGGTTCAAAAGAACGAAGAACCATTGCCATCTGTCTGGGGATATGCAATATAGCTACATAGACCTGGCTGAGGTGGATCGTGTTGCCAACCGGTTGGACTTTCATCGGTACGAGCCCGACCTCCATAGGATGTCTTTTGAGCAAATCGGAGGGCTCTTAAGTCTCTAGGCTTAATGGTATCATTTTCTCTATACTCGGTGGATTCTTTCTCACTTTTGCTTTTGTTGACTCAGTTTTCCTTTCAGACAATAGCTCTCGCTGAATTTCAAGAATAGTAGGGGAGGCAGGTGATAAATCACTTAGAGGGGCATATCTCTGAATTAAGCCGTCTGGCTCAAGCGCAGGAAGGAATCCCTATTCGGGAGGAAGAGGGTACAAAGACCAAGAGCACATCCAGTGTGTTGCTCAATAAGAAAGAAGAAGAGCTCAAAACCCTTCGATTAGAGTTGGCCCAGTGTCAAGGGCAATGCGAGAGGTTGATATCAGAGGCTAAGGTACGCAAGACATGCCTTCAATCGGTCGAGACGTTTGCCTAACTTCGTGAAGAGTCTCTTCGGGTGGCAGAATGCAGAATAGCTGACCTTGAGGAATCTCGCATGAATGATGCCATCATCTTTAAAGATTCTTAACACAAATTGTCTGAAAGGTTGAAGTGCACCGAAGAAATAATCCACCGTATGTGTCTAAGTGATACTCTGCCCCCGGTTAAGGAGGCGGTGAAAACTTAGTGTTTGGCTGTCCCCCCTTCTTGATTTTTTGTAACCTTTATTTGAAATTTTGCACCCGGTGCCCTTTGCTTGTTCAATAAGAAATCCTTACTTTTTTGTCGAGAAAAGTCACCTTGTTATTTTCAGTCGCAATTCTTGCTGCGTTAGTCCGGTAAAATCAGGGCGACTTGGACCCATTGTTCGGTAAAAATGTTAAATAGAGGGGCGTGTCCACCCATTCAGGGAGTTCTATTCCTTATTGACGACACGTACGAATGATAGAATCTGGGCGATTTAGACCCGCCGTTAGGGAGAAATGTTAGGTAGAGGAGCCGTGTCCACCCGTTCGAAAAGTTCCATCCCTTATTGACGACACGTTCGAATGATAGGATTTGGATGACTTACCCCTGCCATTCGATAGAGATATTAGATAGAGGGGTCATGTTCAACCGTTCGGCGAGTTCCATCCCTTATTGACGACACGTTCGAATGACAGGATCTAGGCGATTTAGGCCAGCCGTTGGGTAAAAACGTTAAATAGAGGGGCCGTGTCCACCCGTTCAGGGAGTTCCATCTCTTATTGACGACACGTTCAAATGATAGGATCTTGGTGACTTAAACCCGCCATTCGGTAGAGACATTAGATAGAGGGGTCGTGTCCATCCATTCGGGGAGTTCCATCCCTTATTGATAACACGTTCGAATGATAGGATCTGGACGATTTAAACTCGGTGTTCGATACAGACATTAGATAGAGGGGCCGTGTCCACCCGTTCGGGGAGTTCCAACCCTTATTGATGACACGTTAGAACGGTAGAATCTGGACGACTTAGGCCCTCCGTTCGGTAGAGACATTAGATAGAGGAGTCGTGTCTACCCGTTCGAGGAGTTCTATCCATTATTGACAATACGTAAAATGATAGAATTTGGGCGAATTAGGCCCACCGTTCGACAGGATCAGGGAACATGCTTGCAGAAAGTCCATTAAGTCGATGCCTTACTAAATTGAAAAACACCTCCGCAGTCTAGAGGGAGAACCATTAGTAGTAGAGCCTGATGATCATTTAGGAGCAGAAGTCGAGGGTTCTGGATTGCATGACAATGTCTCGATCCCTAGCGGCGTTCTAAGCTTGATCTTCATATGCTTAGTGCTGGGTAGAGCCTCCAGGGTGTTCAAGCTCGGCCTGCTCAGGATAACATTGTAAAGCGAAAGAAGGTCTATCACATTGAATATGACAGAAGCTGTCGCATGGTTAGGAGGCGTTCCGAGAGCAACCGATAGTGAGATAATACCTTCGGGGTATAACCATTTGCCTGAAAGCCCTTTAACCAGGCTTGCGTGGGTTGGAGATGGGTAAAGGTAAATCACATTCGTCTGAAAGCATCTCGGTATAGAAGGTTGTAGCCTGCCCCCTGATCGACAAACATCCTTCTAACTTAATGTTGCACAATCCTGGCAGTTATCACATCGGGGTCGTGTTGACATGGATCTATCCCGACTAGGTTTTCGTTCGTAAAACCAATGATGGGCCTCTTCCCCTTTTGTCGTTTATTAGCGTTTGTCGTTAAAACTTCTTGTGGTGCAGAGAGAAGTGTTTTCGGGAAATAAAAAATTGGCGTGATTAGACTTCCTGTTTCATTTCCTAACAAATCATCGGAAGGACGGGGAAGCTTCTGGAGGACTCGCCCATTATGGATTTGGAGTATTACTCCATCTTTTCTGTTGGTTGGGGTTCAAGCAGCTTGTCGATCATCCGCCCAGTCATGTCGCGGCGGTTCCTACCGGTGGTCAGTCGAGGGATCTCCTTCCCTCTTGTTGATGAACCCTTGTAGTCTCCCATTGCATACCAGGAATTCTAGTTCATCCTTTAACTTCTTGCAATCATCTATTGTGTGGCCGTAATTGCGGTGGAAGTAACAGTATTTGGTTCTGTCCTTGTTGGGGTCATCCTTAGTCAACCGTGGAGGCCATCGGATGTATGGCTTGTCCCTAATTAAGGCTAAGACCCGATCAAGGGTCTCGTTCAGTGGGATGTAGTTGTGATACCTCCGTGAAGGAGGGAGATTTACTTGGCTCTTCCTTGGTGAAGACCTTCTGGGTGATCGGTTACGTTTCTTTCAAATGGATCGGTCTCTTCTATTATCAAACATCTCAACATCCTCAGTGGCGATATATTTCTCGGCTCGGGCATAAAACTCTTGGATAGTAGCAGGAGAGTTTTTTGTGATCGATACTTTCATGCCAGAAGGTCATAGTCATGTTAGTAGCGCAGTCGGCGCAATGGAATGATTCAAAGATGGGATCCTCATCATTTCTAGCTTGAATATCTCCAGGAAATCCCTTAGGGACTCATTCTCCTTTTGATGTAATGATAGTAGAGAAGTGAACTTTCTTTTGACCTCTCTACTTATCACAAAATGTTACTCAAACTATTCCCGTAGTTGAGAGAAAGTCTTTATACTCAACGGAGGAAGAGAGTTGAACCAATTTAACATGATCTCCGTGAGAGTAGTGGGAAAATGTTCACATATGGCCAGGACATGTCTCTTGAAATCATCACAGTCACGAAATAGGTCACATGATCCCAGGGATCTGTTGTCCCATTGTATCTTTCTATGGGGGCAGGAGTATATTGCGAAACATAGGCTCCGAAGAGACCTTCGGATCAAAAGGTGAAGCGTGAGAATAGAGGGAAGGTTGGTTTCCCTGAGCATTAACTCGCCTGAGTTCTTCAGCAACAAGTTATTCGACTTGCTTTCGAAAATTGCAGAGATCTAATCTGGAATTTTCGAGCATTTCATGGCGTGGGGGCAACGTTCGTCGCTGGGGATGCCTGGACCCCCCAACAGAAGACTGGCCCTCAGGCCTAAGAGCACGGCTAAGGCCCTCCAGTTGTTTGCTTATATCCTGAATCTTTGACTCCAGTCTCTCTATCTGGAGGCAGCTGACTCGCTTTGGAGCAGGGGCCACAATTGGTTATTCCGGGATCATGGGTTGCAAAGCCTGTTCCTGATAAGGCGGGCGAGGGGAGGCCTCAAGATCGTGAGTAGAGTGATCGGGCGCCATAGGAAGGGCGGCCTCAGAAGGCGTTGTAATGCGCCCTTCTACTATGGGCGGCTTTCGAAGATACCCTAGTTCTCGAAAGCATGGTTGTCAGAATTACAGAAATTATTCTAGTCTGTTTCTCACGAATGGCACCAATCTGTTAGAGGTGGGTTGTGGCTCCACCGACACCGGCTCCTTGTTGACTCGAACGGCTACCGTCGAAAGGATATGAAACCTACAAAAACCGCCGGAGGGTGTTTCGATGGGGGAATCTCCGACGCTCAAGTCAGAAATAATAGTTTTCGAATGTAAAAGAACAGATTGAGAGCTCTGAGAGGGAGAGGTTCACTATAAGTGAAGTGCTCCAATGCGTAAGACTGAAGGACTGTACCTGGTTTGGAAGCTTTTGAGATATTTTATACCTGTGAGAGTTGTATGCTGCTAGAATGTTTCAATCCTATTTTCCGTATCGAGCCGATCCTGAATCCCCTTGAAATCTCGGGGATTCAATATTCCGAATTGATTGTGATTATCATCTTTCGGGAAACTTTCGTTTTCTGGCGAAATCCTTTCCTTAATTGAAAGATCCTAAAAATACTACTTTCAAATAGAAAATTGAAACTATTAGGATATCTTGACCTTCCCTTAAAATCGTTAGTCCTGTTAGCTATCGATCGGTCGCTTGGCCGATGGAAGGTCTCCAGAGTTCGTTCGTTTGATGGATTGGTGATTAGATGCCCAATCGGGGCGGTTACTTGATGAATCACGTTCGATTGGCGGAGCAACTAAAACCCTATCGATCAGGAGGTACAGACGACTGAGACCTTTCGGTAGATAATCATAAAGACCATTGAATATCGATCAGTAGCTATCCTTTGTGAACCTTGTGTGTGGGCCCAGTTAGCACTGACCCTTCATGAACTTGGGTCTGAAGTTATATCCCATTAATAATTATTGTTTAAAAACATAGTAGCTCTTTGAACTTATGATAAAGATTCACACAAGAAATTTATCGTAAGTATTGTTATCTGTGTTTAGCTGATTTTTAATGAATCAACTCGGTCTATTAATTATGATCGATAGGCATCAATATCACATCCTTATCATGGAGGAAATATAGCTTCATATTTTTTGTTATTGTTAAATATTTTCAAAATGTAGTTGGCGGCTCTTGGCATTCACGAGAAAGACAAAAATATCAATTCTCATTTTTTTAGGTTTAAAATAATTGAGTTTTGTATGTTCTTACTTTTATAATCTTCGTGGAAAATTGCTACTAGAAATACTTCTTGTCCACGTATTGAGTGGTCGGTCTAAAAAAAAGAGGTCAACAGTTTATTTATTAAAAAAAAAAAAAAAAAAAAAAAAAAAAAAAAAAAACCAAGAATGGCCTTTCATTTTCGTTGCCAAAAGATAGGGTTTTTGAATTTTCCAATCCAAGCAGTCTATTTGAAATTATATATGCCAAATTAAAATTTTCAAATAAAATCCTATAAAAATAATATTTATATAAAACTAAGTATGTCAATACTTCACGCAAAAATGCGTGCATATGTTTAAATTTTTTTTATGCCGCTAAAATGATATTTTTTTTATAAAAATAATATTTATGTAGCTAAAATAAGGATGTATTAGAATCGAATCGAATCCGAGTATCTTACAATTTGAACTCAAACTCGACGAATAATAAATAATATGACTTGATCTCAAATTTGAACTCGATAATTAATTCGTGTCATATAATATTTATTATATTTAACTTAATTTTTTATTATAATAATATATAAATATATATAATATATATTAATATATGTTATCGATCTAATTGATGAGTTTTTGAATTTAAAATTCTACTACTCAAATTCGACTTAATTATATAATAAACTCGATTCAAACTTGATCAAAACGACGACTCAAAATCCGCTCAGTTTGTATAATAGGCTAAGCTAAAAGCAACACTCATATTTTTCTCTTGAGATGGGGATTCTAAGATATATATAAATTATCGGATAATTGATTTAGTAAAAAAAATATTAAATTATTTAATTAAAATTTAAGTTTAAATTTAAAAAAAAATTAAAAAAATTAATAACAATTTAAATAAATTAATTGAAGTGAACAAAAGAGAGAAGATGAAAAAAAAAACAAAAAAAAAAACGTGTGGTACAGTATAGGCCTTTTGGGGTTTAGCATCCTTCTGCCATCTGTTTAAGATGAAAATACATAATTGAGGAAAGTAGATGGAAGTCTGTCTCAGCCTCACATGGGTCGCTGACTTCTCTGGGACTCAGTTTTGTGAAATGGACCTTCCCAATGTAGAACAGGCACCCCTTAAGGCCTTATCTGTGCACATTGTACGGTACGTGGAACTGCTCAGAATATTAATATTTTACAAAATTAAAAATCGGCTATTGTTTGTTTTTTTTTTTTTTTTTTTTTTTTTGGTGGAAAAATCAACTGTTGTTCCAATGCACTATCTAAAGTAGAGCTCCTTTTAAATTTTCTTTTTTTTTTTTTTTTTATCGATTTCACAATGTCAGGTTTGCTGGTAAGTCAATAGGAGATAAATCAACTCTTGTTCCACTGTACTTCCTGAGTATCTCATTCTTAAGGGAAATCTATTCAACATGTCCACATAAGGGCTCAGAACAACGAGTGTTTTGTCTATTTAACGACAAAGTAATAAATTGATTTAACTAAAATTTTGAATACGAGTCCAAAATAGACACGGCCTAAATTTGATCATACAGTACTTAAAATAAATTAATCAATTAATCGAGAAACTGATTGATTAATAAGAAAAGGAATTCGAAACAACACAAATGTGACCGGTTATACTTTTATAGTGTCAAAGAGTTGTTCTTAAGGGAATAGTCTAGTGATAATAGTCTCTGTTAGAAGTGGGTTATGGCTCCATAAATATTTGCTCTTTGTAGACTTGAATGGTTGTCGTCAGAAGAAATGTAATACCTATAAAAACCGTTGAAGGGTGCTCCGGCGGGGAGAGTCGGACACTTAAGTCAGAAATAGAGGTTTTCGAATGAAAGAAAAACTGAATAGAGGTTTTTGAATGAAAGAAAAACTGACTGAGAGTTCAAGGGAGTGGTTTCCTGTGATCAGAATATCCAATATGTGAGACCAAGAGAGCGTACCTGACTTAAAAGATTTTAGAATGTCTTATATCTGTGAGAGTCGTACGCCGTCGGGATGTTTCAACCCTACTTTCCTTATCGAACAAATCCGAAAATCTCGAGAATTCAATATTCTAAATTGGTCGTGATTTTCATTCTTTGGGAAGCTTTCGTTTTCTGGTGGGATCCTTTCCTCAACTGAAAAATCCTAAAAATGTTGCTTTCAAATAGAAAATCGAAACTATTAGGATATTTTGACATTCCCTTGGAATCATTAGAACTGTTGGCTATCGATCGGTCGTTCAACCGATAAAGGGTTTTCAGAGTTTGTTAGCTTGATGGATCAGCGATTGGATGCCCGATCGGGGAGGTTATTTTTGCTTGATAAATCACGTTCGGGATGACGAAGACCCTATCGCTCGGTAGGACCGGGCGACCAAGACCCTGTCGTTTGGGAGATCTGAGAACTAAGACCCTTTGGTAAATAGTCATAAGGATTATTGAGTACCGATCGGTAGCTGTCCTTTGTAGGCATTGTGTATGGGCCTTTCGAGGGCTGGCCTTTCTAATTAGGTTTAGGGTTATGTCCCATCATTTGCCCCCGACTCATAGTCTTCTTGATAAAGAAGCGCCATAAGTAGAGACCTATTAGGGTGAGGCGTGCTCAATACGTTACAGAAGCATGGGGGTGCTAGGTTCGTCCTGATCTTTTCCACCTTCTTGCCACGAATGCGGGTGTGTCTCATCGGAAGTGATCCCTTCATGAGGAATTGAAGACAATTTATTTTTCTATTTATGACAGGTTATTCTCGATGATCCATTTCACCTACCCTGAGTTAATTAGGGCCTGCTTCTTTACTGTTATAAATAGTTACGATGGGTACTTGTTTTCTTTCGTGAAGAATTAAAGCTTTTTCTCCTATTTGGGGGTTTTGTTGAGAGTGGCTCCTTTTCGAGAGTGGTCTTGTGAGGCATTTTGGTATGCGAAACTCTATGGCTCGAATAACTTCTGCTAGAATGAGATCCCATTAAGGAAGGGGACCACCGGAATGAGATCTCATTATGTTGGTCATTATTCGGTTGATATAGTGAGATCATCCATCATCAATAGGGGTGCGTTTTGTACCACCTTGGATGATCCGTCCTGGTTCGTCTCCATCATCCAAATGAGGTGGGGATGTCTCTCATCCGTTTTTGGATTGGTAGGTCAGGTTCGGGTTGTTTGGGGGTGGCAGAGCCCGAGCTTGCCTTCTCCTATCTCTAGCACTACATTTATATTTGTACTTTCCAATATAGAGACTGTGGTTTTGGTATCTTTGAGTGACCCTGTTATGTACTTCTAACTATAGTCGGTCTGACCTAGAGACTTGTATACATACTCATGTAACCGAGTGTATCTTCTACATAAGGATAAATAAAAGGTTATACTTTACTTACTTGAATTTCGTCTTTGTCATCTTTTGCTCTATTGTCTGGCTATGTGCTTTCTTCAACTCTCATCATAGTAGATCCGCTTCTAATTTCAGACTCCATACTGAGATGTGAGTAATACAGGCCTTTCAAGCCACCCGACATTCAGTAATTAGGTTGAGAGATCACGCTCATTCGCTCGGAAAACTCTGTCTCTTATACGCTCAACCAATAGGGACTGGACGACTTTGGCCCACCATGCACGAGGAAAAACTTTTAGATATAGGGGTCATGTCCACCCGTTCGGATATTTCCTTCCCTTATTGACGACACGTACGATCGATAGGATCTGAACGATTTAAGCCCTCCGAACGATAGGAAATCTTTAGATAGGGGGGCTACATCCACCCGTTTGGGGAGTTTCATCACATATTGACGACGCGTACGATTGATAGAAGTTGGGCGACTTAAAACGTACGAGCGATTAGAAATCTTTAGATAGTGGGGTCGCATCTATCCGTTTGAGGAGTTCCATCCCTTATTGACGACGCGTACGAACAATAGGAGTTGGACGATTTAGACCCTCCGAGCGATAGAAAATTTTTAGATAGAGAGGCCGTGTCCACCCGTTCAGGGAGTTCCATCCCTTATTGACGACATGTACAAACGATAGGAACCGGGTGGTTTAAACTCTCTAAGCGATAGGAAATCTTTAGATAGAGGGGCCGAATCTACCCGTTCGGGGAGTTCCATCCGTTATTGACGACACGTACGAATGAAAGGAGTTAGGTGACTTAGACCCTCCAAGCGATAGGAAATCTTTAGATAGAGGGGTCGCATCCACCTATTCGGGGAGTTCAATCCCTTATTGATGACGCGTATGAATAATAGGAGTTATACGATTTAGACCCTCCGAGTGATAAGAAATTTTAGATAGAAGGGCCGCATCCACCTGTTCGGGGAGTTCCATCCCTTATTGACGATGCGTACGAACGATAGGAACTAGACGATTTAGGCCCTCTGAGCGATAAGAGAAATCGCTTGATTTTCTTTGGGGTGGGTCCTCTGACTGTTAGACAGTTCTGAAGTTTACTGATAGTATATGCGTAGGTTTTCTAAGTTCCAGATTCTAGGCACTACCGATCCGTCTAGATTGTCGAGGTGATATGTTCCCGATCAAATCACGGAACGTACTCAATATGGACCTTCCTAGTTAGGAGCAAGCTTACCCCCGAGCTGGGGTTGATCAGTAGCTTCAACCTTCCTTAGTACCCGTTCGTTGGGTCTGAACGTTCGGTTCTTGACTCTACGATTGTGATATTGTGTCATTTGTTGCTGATAGGCCACCATTCGTGCCGATACGGATTCTCGTAACTTTGGAAGCAAGTCCAGTTTTTCACGCAGGATACGTGCATTTTGCCCAGCGTCGTATTGAGTTACCGAAGTGAGTGAATACCTATCTCCACGGGTATGACTGTCTCGTTTCCATAAGTTAAGTTGAATAGTGTTTCTTCTGTTGCTCTTCGGGGTGTAGTGCGATACGACCAGAGGATACCGTAAACCTCTTAAGCACACTGCCCCTTGGCATCATCTAGCATCGTCTTTAATCTTTGTAGGATCGTTAGGTTGATTATTTCAATCAGCCCATTGGTTTGTGGGTGAGCGGCCAATGAGAATCGATATTGGATCTTGAGTTTCTCACAAAACTCCCGGAAGTACTTGTTATTGAATTGCTTTCTATTATCCATGATAAGGACATGCGGTATGCCGAACCAAGTGATAATATGAGCTCACACGAATGATTGAACCTTGGCTACTGTGATCTATGCTAAAAACTCGGCTTCCACTTACTTGGTAAAGTAGTCGATTGCTACTATAAGGAATTTTCGCTGCCCTGTGGCTGGGGGAAATGGTCCGAGGATATATATGGCCTACTGGGCAAACGGCCAAGACTAGATATAGGGTTGAGCTCGGTGGAAGGTAGTCGAGGCACTGAGAAGAAGCGTTGACACTTGTCGCATCGTTTCAAATAGTTGTCAGAATTGACCTTCATGGTTGGCCAGTAGTACCCCTGACGAAGGGTTTATAACTAGATTTCGAGCTCTCAGGTGATTGCCACAGATTCCTTCGTGAATCTCTGGGAGGACATAGTCCCTCTCTTCGGAAGTTAGGCACCGCAGATACGGATGAATAAATGACTTTCGATAAAGAATCCCAACAATTATGGCATAGTGTGCCGCCTTTTGCTTCAGTTTCATTACTTCTCTCAGGGATTCTAGCAGATGATCACGCCTTAGATATTCTTCTTTGAGGTCTTTCCAACTAGGAGACCGATCGATAGAGAGAGCTTCTTCGGACTCGTCGATGTCGGGATACGATAAGCTTTCGATGTATACTATTCGGCTAACAATAACTGAATCGGAACTAGCCAACTTCAATAGAGTGTCAACCCATGCATTCTCCAACCGAGGGATCTGTTGGATGTCAACCCTACCTAATCGTTCCATCGTCTTGCGCAGTTTACTCAAATATTTAGCTATGATGGGGTCTTTGGTTTCATAGATCCCCTCGATTTGTTTCACGATCAACTGGCTGTCCGTGAACACCTTGACGTTTCGTGCCCCCATATTAATGGCGATCTAAAGGCTTATTAGTAAGGCTTCATACTCTACTTGGTTGTTGGTGGCTTGGAAATCGAACCAGAGGGTGTATTCTGCCTTAAAATTGTTCGGTCCTACTAGTATAAACCCGGTGCCACTTCCTGAGGAATTCGATGATCCATCAACATAAATGGTCCACTCTGGGGTTTACCACTCTTCTTGAGGGTCGAGAAGTTGGTCTTCAAACGTCGTAGGCAAAATACATTCACTGATGAAATCAGCTAATGTTTGGCCCTTTATCGCTAGTCGCGGTCGGTACTGGATATCAAATTCGCCCAGTTCTACACTCCACTTGATAAGCTGACCAGAAGTATCTCTCTTTTGGAGGATTTGTTTCAGTGGTTGGTTGGTGAGCACCACGATGGTATGGGTCTAAAAGTATGGGCCTGGAAGTATGGTCGATAGTTGATCTCGGACTCCTTTAATATCCTACTAATGTAGTAGACTGGTTTTTGGACTGTGGATTCCTGTCTTACCATCACAAAGCAGAGTGCTCATTCAAAGACGACAAGATATAGGTAAAGTTCTTCCCCGGGGATGGGCCGCGAAAGTAGTGGACGACTCATCAGGTATTCTTTTAGTCGTTTAAAGGCTGCCTGACATTCGGATGTCCATTCGAATCGTCGGGACTTCTTCAGAGTTTCAAATATAGGCTTGTATTTCTAGCTGACTCTGGACATGAACTGGCTCAGAGCCGCTATCCGACCAGTAAGACGTTGTACTTCTTTTAATGTCTGGGGAGGCGATATATCCAATATCGCCTATAGCTTCTCGAGATTGGCCTCTATCCCTCGATCGGTGATCATGAAGCTTAAGAACTTCCTGGAGGTGATCCCAAAGATGCACTTCACCGGGTTCAACCGCATGTTATATCTTTCCAATGTCTGGAAGGTTTCTTCAAGGGCTATGACATGGGTTTCTACAGTGATGCTCTTGACTAGCATGTCAACAACTTAGGCTTCAACGTTTCTACCTAGTTGGTCTTTGAAGACCGTATTGACTAGCTGTTGAAAAGTGACTCCAGCGTTTTTTAGACCAAAAGGCATGACCCGGTAGCAATACGTGTTGAAGTCGGTAATGAAGCTGGTCTTTTCTTCATCCTCGGGCGCCATTCTAATTTGATTATAACCGGAATAGGCATCGATGAAACTCAAAAACTAGTGTCCCGAAAAGTTGTCTACGAGTTTGTCGATATTGGGGAGCAGATAACTATCCTTCGGGTATACTTTGTTGAGATCGGTGAAGTCTACACAGATCCTCCATTTGTCGTTGGCCTTTTTTACCAAAACCACATTAGCTAATCACTCAGGATACTTGACTTCCCGAATAAACCTAGCCATTAATAGTTTTTGAACTTCTTCCTGTATGGCGCGTTGATATTCGAGAGCGAATACCCTCTTTTTCTGTCTCACTAGTTTGAAACTAGGATTAAATGTTAGCCTATGGGCTATGACCGATGGATCTATGCCTGGCATGTCTTCCGGGATCCAAGCGAAAACTTTATAGTGTCGTTGTAGACAGGCGAATAAGGCTTCTCGCAAGGAAGGTGATAGGTTGGTTCCTATCCGGATGGTTTAACTGGGGTCGCTTATCAAAGGGACTTTAACTGTTTCTTCGCCCGGCTTGGGTTTTGATTTCTGCTCAATACCGTCCCTAGGTTCTAGAGCATCGAAAAAGCTTCTTACGCGTCTTTAGCCACAAAGAGGATATAAGGATCAGGATCGCTACGTATGGTGGCGACCCCTTACGGTGTTCTGAACTTCACCTTCATATGCTTTGTGCTTGGCAATGCTTCTAATTCATCTAAACTGGGCCTTCTGAGAATAGCATTGTAAGGAGAGTAAAGTTTCACCACATGGAATAAGAACTGGGCGGTTACATGATTGGAGGGTTTTCCGAGGGTCATGAAAAGGTAGATAATACCTTCAGGATAGTTGGGCTCATCGGAAAGTCCTCTAAGGGACCCGGTAGGTGGCAGGAGTTTGGATAGATCGAGACCCATTCGACAGAAAACATCCTAAGTAAGGAGGTCGCAGTTAGCCTCCTGATCAACAAGAACCCTCTTCACGGTGTGAGATTTTATCTTGAGGGTAACAACTATGAGGTCGTCACGGTGGAAATCTACCCCTGACAAATCATCATCATCGAATCCTATGACTGGTCTTCTTCTCTTGGTTGGCATTGCACTGGGGATAATTGTAGTAGACATCATCGCGAGTTTTCAAAGAATCAGTCTGTTTTCCACGGACGATGCCAATCTGTTGGAGGTGGATTACGGCTCCACAAATACCTTGTCCTTGTAGACTTGGGCGGTTGCCGTCAGAAGGGATGTAATACTTGCAAAAACCGTCAGAGGGTGTTCCAACCAGGAGATTTCGATACTTAATTCAGAAAGAGCGGTCTTTGAATGAAAGAGAAACAGACTGAAAAATCAAGAGAGTGGTTCCCTGTGATCAGAGTGCCCAATGTGTGATTCCAAGAGAGCGTACCTGGCTTAGAGGATTTTGGAATGTCTTATACCTATGAGAGTCCTGCGCCGTTAGGGTGCTTCAATCATACTTTTCTTATCGAATAGATCCGGCAATCTCAGGAGTTTAATATTTCAAATGGGTCATGATTTTCATCATTTGGGAAGCTTTCATTTTCTGGTGGGATCGTTTCCTCAACTGAAAGATCCTAAAGATACTGCTTTCAAATAGGAAATCAGAGCTGTTAGGATATTTTGACATTCCCTCGAAATCGTTAGAGTTATTGGCTATCGATCGGTCGTTCGACCGATGAAGGGTTTTCGATATTTGTTCGCTTGATAGATCAGCAATTAGATACCCGATCGGAGTGGTTACTTTTGCTTGATAAATCACGTTCGGGGCGCTAAGGTCCTATCGCTCGGGAGGACTGGGCAACCAATATCCTGTCGTTCGGGAGATTTAGGCAATTAAACCTTTCAGTTAATAGTCACAAGGGATATTGAGTATCGAACGGTAGCCTGTAACACCGATTTTCGGTGACTGTGTATCATATACCACTCCTCATGATTTTATATATATATATATATATATATATATATATATATATATATTAGCATTCTTTTGAGACATGTAAAATGTAATTTTAATTATCTATTTATTTATTTTGACGTTTCGTCTCAAAATCGCGAAAATCGAAAATTTTATCAGAAAACGGAAACCTTCTCGGCAAGCGCCGGCAAGGTCTAAAGAAGTCAATTATGATTAAGAAGAGGCCTACAAACTTAAATAAAAATATTTAAATAAAATTTCACATTTTTAAGAAATTTTGAACAAAATTTCATAGGGACCAAAAATCAAATTGTTAAAAGTTAGGAATTTAAATGCAATTAAGGAAAGTTGAGGGACTAAATTACAAACCACTCAAGGATTGACAATTGAAGTTAAATGATTAGTTAAGAGGGAAGCAAGGTTAGTTAGTGGCCATATAGGATTTTTCACATTCGAGAAAACTCATTGGATAGAAATTTATGCATGAAATCTTATTGGATGTAAATTTTTACATGAAAACTAACTAGAATAACTTGTTCTAGCTTGTGACACTTCTCCCCCTTGACATGGACGTCCACAAGACACCTAATGGAGTGCATGGAGGTTGCTTGAATCAACAATTGTATGGTTTAAGTGCTTGAACAAGTGGAAGGTTAAGATGATGCATGGAATGATCCAATGATTAAGGATATTTGGCTAGGTTTATAAAAGAATTTGTTTAAGAAGAGTTTGACTCATTTTCTTCATTCAAACCATCCCTTGCATGAAATTTATAGAGTCCATTCTCATTTTTGAGTTCAACTATAGAGCCAAAGAGGTAAAAACATTTTTGAAAATTCTTGAATTTTAATTGGAAGTATAGAGGTATTGTATAAGAAATTTATGTTCATTGTGATTTGATTTTTCTAAGGTGATAAAATTCAAAGATTCAAAAGAAGTAGTGATATATATATTATTAGCAAGAGATCTTACAAACGAGGTAACATATTCTAACTTATACTAAGATTAAATTATTTGATGAGTAGTTACTTTGGTATCCATACTAGCATGCTAGATGTTGATTTCTAGATTGAGTCTTACATAGTTTTCTTAGAATATCTCATTCTGTAGAAATTAAAAATCTAAAATATTTATTTCTCTATAAACTAGACTCCCTAATCTTTAAAATGGTATATCATGTGAAGTAATTCATGAAGGAATCGATTTTTTATGATTTTTGGAAGTTTAGAATGTTTTACAAATTCTGTTTCATGTCTTGTGTACGACTAGTAACTTGTATGAATTTTTGAGCTATTTGGAGAAATATTAAACATGAAAGTTTTAGGTCTCTATCTTATCTTTAATTTGAAATAAAAATCACTTGAATCAGAGTTGTACACAGAAAGTTATGATATTTTTATTAAAACTATGCAGAAGTAGTTCTAAAACTAAAATCGAGATGAAAATTGAATTTTACAAAATTATACATTTAAAATCTAAGAATGGTCAAAACTAAAACATTTTAGATCTATATCTTATCTTTAATTTGAGAAAAGAATCACTTAAATCGGAGAAATATATTGGGAGATATGAAAATTATCCCAAAACTGTACAGAATCGGATTTAGCAATTTAGACTGAAAAAGTAATAAATTTTTCTGAATTCGTGTGTTCAAAATTTGAAATTGGTCTAAACATAAAAGTTGGAGATATATATCTTAACTTTAAGAAAAAATTTAAATTATTTAAATCCGATCAAGATTTTAGAAGATATCATAATTTTACTAAACCTGCACGTGATTAATTTTGTAGAAATTTTTCTCTAAATATGAAATTTAAGATTTAACTTTATGAAAGAAAACATTTATATATGTATCTTGTAATCACTACAAAAAAAAGCATCAATTTGTGACAAATTTGTAAGAAAAATTCGTCCCAAAACAAATTTGTGACGAATTTTGTAACAAATTTTTTTTCGTTGTTAATAAGTCGTCGCAAAATTTTGGGACGAAAAATTAATTATTCATCGCAAAAATTTCCAACAAATATAATTTTGTCGCAAAATTCGTCGCAAATTTGTGATGAATTTAGCCATGAAAAAAATTTTCATCGCAAATTTACGACGAAAAAATATTTTTTGCAAATTTTGCAACGGATAAATTATTCGTCGCAAATTACCAACGAAAAATAATTTGTCGTAAATTTGCCACGAATCTAATTTTTGTCGCAAATTTGCGACGAAAATTTTTTTCGTCACAAATTTTGTAATGAAAATTTGATTCGTGGCAAATTAGGAACGAAAATAATTCATCACAAAATTTGTCACAAATTTGCGACGAATGTTTTTTTGTTACAAAAATTCGTCGCTAAACAAAATTTACACAACTCAATTTTAGCAACGAAATTTACGACGGGCATAGTTTTCAGGGACAAATTTTGCGACGAATATGTATTTTTGCGATAAATATAAATTTTATTGGCATATTTGGACCATTTTTTCCTATATAACATGTTTTTATACGTATTCATCCAACTTCATCAACAACTAATCATCCAAATCGTTTTTAATATCAAATTTCAGTAATCTATACTCATCAATATAACTAACTATTCAATAAGATCAATAAGTTAAAAATTCATCAAGAAATTATAAAAGTAATATCAAAGATAAAAGCAACATTAAATCTAAATGTTAAAATATCAATAACCATATATAACCAAGAAAATCAATGTAATTAGTATCAAAATGTAACAGTCAAATAACAGTACACAATCTCAAGCATGACCTCCACCATCATCATCATCATTGAAGAAAACATCACCTTCATCACCATCACAAGCATTATCAGGAGGAGAAATAAAATGGGGAATCTGACTTGGAGCGTAGGCTAATTGAAGATACTGCATGATTAACATTTGTTGTGTGCGGAACTTGTTCATTTCTTACGTGTGTTTTGCTTGAAGTTCATTGAATTCCTGATCTCTTTGCAGCAGTAAGTCCTTCAAATGGCTTATCTCTTGATTCAATTGATTTATTTCTGCCCTGACTGATGGTGGGGTGGAAGATGATGAACCAGCGAATTTGTAAGTTCTACTCAAAGAACCTAGTCTAACTACTCTACCCCCTTTTGGTCCACCAATCACCCCGAGCCATGTATTATTGTTATCAATAGATGGTTCAGATCCGCTAGTATCATCACTACCATTCGAACTTCTGCGTGACAGCTCATCATATCTCTTCTGTATTGTCATGAGAAAAATTAAAATAAATTTACAATAACAATATAATACAAACACATATAATCTTGATTAGATATATATATAAATTAGTAACATAAATCATGAAACTATATAGGATATAAATTATTAACATTCATATTAACATTGAATAAGTTGAAAGTTATGAAAAAAAAAAAGAGAATCTCTATTAAATAATTCATTAGAAATCAAAGAATCAAGTTAGCAATAAAATTAAACTTGGGAGAGACTAACCTAATAAATTCATCTTCCTACATTGTTATGATATGTTCAATATAATATGTTCAAATCAACATTGAAAATGTTCATTAAATAATTGGAAGTTTTGAAATTATAAACCTTAATTGCTCTAACTTTCTCTCCGCTCCAAGTCTTGTCTTTTTTCTGAAATGTGCGCGTGAAAGTATCTATGAATGAAGGCTCGGTCCCCGTTTCCTTGGCCTAAAATCAAAAAATATTGTTAGAAATAATGAAATAGTTTAAATTAGATTAAAAAATTAGTGTTTGTATAAAATTACCAATCTATTTCTATGTTCACCAATATTGATCGAGCCTACCGCATACGTGGCAGACGATTCCCCTGAATTATAAACTCGGTTTTTTTATTCTGCTCACTCCTTCTTTTGCTCTCCTCCGATTCCCAAAAATTTACAATCATACCCTAATTTTCCTCGGTGATGCAGTTTAACTTTTTTTTGTATCTCTTCGCATGATTTAGAATGTGTCGGATGTGATCACTACATTTTTTCTTGAAAATCCTTCTTACTTCCAACTTTTCATTCTCGTTCCAAGTGAATACTCGTTGCAATGGAAAAAAACAAATTGATTATAAAGCTATTAACTTAATTTCATATATAAACTGATTGAGATAACTTACCTTGAACTCGCTCCACCATAACTCTTTTGTTTCTTCTGAAGTGCTTGTGTAAGTTATCGAAACTCATCCTCAATGGTTATTCACTATTTTATTAAGCTCGTGAATAATATATATAGAATTTATAAATCTATCATAAAGTTTCAAACAAACAATGTTAAATAAAGAAAATAGTTAAAAGAATAATTTGTTTTATAAATAAAAGAAATAATACATCTGAAATTTTAAAATTTAGTACTTACGAATCTCCTTAAGGGGCTATCAACTCTCGATTGTCTTCCCTCTCTACATATGAGTATTCCACTGAAGGGACTGGCGAAGGTATATTACTAGCCATTTGTTGAGAATGCGAAGGGCCTGCAACAGAAGGGGGAGGCGAAGGTACATTGCCGGCAAGGGAATGAGATTGCGAAGGTGCTGAAACGGACTACGATGGTGAAAAGTATGATCTTCTATCAGAATTTCATCTATAACTGCCACGTCGAAACTGTCAACCATAATATATTATTAACAAAAATAAAAAAATAAAAATTGCATGTTCATCAGATGCATAATGAAGAACATAAATAAACTTACCATATTTAATTTGACAAATTAAATGCAATGAATGACCTATAGAAAAAAAGATAGTACATTAACAAATCAAATATATAAATTTAAGAATGAGACAGTAAATTGACAACAAATTGAGTAACGAAATTTGTAAATTAAAACTAAACTAGTTTACCCATTAAAAAAATAGATTATCATATATCAAAATAAATATCCGATTTTTATTATATTAAGAGAACAAAACTTACCCGTCATCAAAAATCAAAATCCTCATTGTCATCCTCATCCTCATCTTGTGTCTCAAAATTAAACTCTTCAACATCATTATCATCAACATCCTCATCATCATCCTCATCCTCATCATCTATCTCAAAATTAGATTCTTCATCGTTATCTTCATGAATTTTACTGGCATCCACATCTATCACTACTCCGCTGGGATCTCGTAACGTTGGAATATTATATTCCTCAGTCTGAAAAGTATTGGCAACTTCCTCTTGTTGATATGCTATGTCTTCCCATTGTTCCTCAATTTTTTTCTGTGCTTTTATTTTACAAACAGTCCACCAATCAATTTTATCACGTTTCAAACTAGAATATGAAGTATAAAATACTTGAATCGCTTGTTGTGCCAATACAAATGGTTCATATCTCTTATACAATTTCTTATGATTTATTTCAACCAAATTAAACTGTGTATGCACCTTCATCCCTTTGACAGGGTCAAACCAGTAACACATAAATAACAACTCGTAACTCTGGATTTGGGTACTCTACCTCTATGATTTCATCCAACAAACCATAAAAATCATTTTGACCTCTACCATCATTGGATGACTGAATACAAACCCCACTATTCAATGTCGTTTTCTCTATTCCATATTTTTCAGTATTAAAATTATACCCGTTTATGAAATATGCTAGCCAAGTTCGTACCATTGATTTTGGACCCCATGACAGATGGATTAACAATTCTTGCTCAACTTGAGCTTGATTATCATGGACCTAAAGTCAAATAAATATGTTAATATGTTTTAAAGTAAATATTTAAATAATTTATAGTATACTTACATATTTTTTGAACCATGCAAATTCTTCATCGCAAAAGCGATCAAACTCATGTGTCGAAAATTTAGAATATCCGTTTTGAAAAATCCTACCATCAAAGAAAATAAATTTGAACGCAAACAATTTATGACATAAGAAATACATAAAATAGAAAATATATACTAACTCGAAATATGGAGTCACTTCTAGACAGTTCAGTAAAATATATGTATGGGCTGCCCGCCATTCTTGACCAGTTAAGTATCTACGCTTACATGGTCCACTTGGTCGACCAAGGTAGTTAAAAATTGAGAATGATTTCAAATTGGGATCAACAGGACCCTCATCATTTTTTCCCGCTCTCCGCCTCTTGCATTGAACATGAGACTCAAAATAATATGATGCAAACGTTGTTATTTCCTCCACAATGTATGCATTGATAATAGAGGTTTCAACACGTGCCTTATTTTTCACTTTCTTCTTCAAATGATATAGGAATCTAATTGAAATAAAACAAAATGTTATAGAAAATTATATGCAATGAAATTAGTAATTTTATATACATTGTTAACAAAATATAAAAGATGAAAAACTCACCTTTCAAATAGATATATCCATCGAAATTGGACAGGATCTCCAACTTTTGCCTCATATGGCAAGTGAACCAAAAGATGTTCTATGGAATCAAAAAATGACGGTAGAAATATCCTTTCTAAATTACATAAAATGATTGGAATCTCTCTCTAACATCTCCATATGTGAATGTCTCAATACTGTCGAGCAAATATCATGAAGAAAAATACTTAACTCCATAATGATACCTCATACAAAATTTGGTAAGAGTTCCTTAAAAGCAATAGAAATTAGCCTTTCCATAAATATATGGCAATCATGACTTTTCAAACCAATCAACTTACATTTCTTCAAATCGATACATCTTCCAAGAATTGAGACATAACCATAAGGAAACCTCAATAATTTCAACCATTCACAAATAATCCGTCTCTAATCCTTATTCAATGTATAAACTGCCTTCGGTTTTGGTTCCTTACTACTTTCATCGACATCAAGCTGCTTATGTGATCGACCCACTTATTTGGAAGACACTGGGGGTTGTACTCGCTAGGAGCTGTACCCACTTATGTTATGTCGGATTTAAAAAAAGAGTCTCCTTCCGAGTCGAGTGGCAAGACATACCGGTTGTGTGTAGGGAGCTAGATGATAAAAGAAAATGTGATTATATTCTGATGCATCCTCTGAACTCCTTCCCGATCGGTTTATCCCCCTTTTGGCAGTCCTATAATATCAGTAGGGCTACATATTATTTTTATTATTTCTCTTTTTACTGTTTTTGTACTCTCCAATGTTGTCGTATAGTTGAGACGATATAGACATTTATATGTTTCCTTTGATATAATCGGTCGGACTGAGAGACTTGTAAAATGTAATTACTCATGTAATCAAACATGTATTTGTCATATGAAAATAAAAAAGATTTACTCCACTTACTTGTCATTTGTTGTGTCTGTCGAAATTTCTTTCATATGTCAACCTACTTATGTGATGACCCATTTATATGGAAGACGCTGGGGGCTGTACTTGTGCTCTCCTGATCGATAGGAGTATGTTCTGTCTGTTCATTGATACAGACTCAAATGATAGTACAAGTTCTTTCGACCAAGGTCCACTGAAGGAATTAGATTCTTTTGTTATGATAGGGCGACAAAGGCCCATTTGGGGGATAGATCCCTTCAATAGGACAGGACAATTAATACCTGTTTGGTGAGATAAATTCTTTAGGCAGGACAGGGCGACTAAGACCCATTCGGGAAGATAGATCCCTTCGATAGAACAGGGATGTTAAGGCCTATTCGGTGAGATAGATCCCTTCGGTAGGACAGGGTAGTTAAGACCCGTTCAGGAAGATAGATCCTTTCGGTGGGTAACAAGTGATTGGGGTGAAAACATTAGGAATCAAACGATAGAACTATTAGTAGGAAAATTATGAGGGGCTTACTCGATAGGAGATATCTCTGTCGAATAAGAAATGGCACAACTTACGAATAGTAGATCTGTAGGTTCTCTGCATTCCAGGTCCTAGATACGGTCGATTCATCCAGATTATTAAGGCAATAAGCTCCCGGGCGAACCATAGAGCGTATCTGATAGGAGACTTCCCAATTAAGGACTAATTTGCCCATGAGTTGGAGTTGGCTGGTAACTTTCACTTTCCTTAGCATCAAATCTTCTAGTTTAAATATTTGACTTTTGACTCACCAATTGTAATATTGCATCATTTGTTGTTGATACGCAGCCATTCGGGTGGATGCGGATTACCATAATTCAGGGAGTAAGTCTAGGTGTTCATGCAAGGCAAATTTGTTTTGTTCAGAATCATACTGGGTCACCGGTGCGAGTGGATCCCGATCTCTACTAGTATGACAGCTTCACTTCCATATGTTAGGCTGAATAAAGTCTCTCCGGCTACCCTTCAAGGTGTGGTGCGGTATGACCAAAGGATGCTATAGAGTTCATCTACCCATCGTCCTTTAACTTCATCTAGCATGGTCTTTAGTTCTTAAAGGACCATTCTGTTGGTTATCTCTGCGAGTCCATTAGTCTATGGGTGAGTGACTGATGAAAATCGATGGTCAAACTCTAGTTTCGCGCAAAGCTCTCGGAAGTTAGCATTATCGAATTGCTTTCCATTGTCTATGATAAGAACATAAGATATGCCAAACCGAGTGATTATGTGAGTCCATGCGAATGATTGTGTCTTAGCTGCTATTATCTGGGCTAAAGGTTCAGCCTCCACCCACTTAGTGAAATAATCGATAGCCACTATGAGAAATTTTCTCTGTTCGTAGTTGGTGGGAATGGTTTGAGAATGTCCATTCCACATTGGGTGAATGGCCATGGTCTCATTATGGGGTTAAGCTCGGTAGAAGACATTTGTGGAATCGAAGAGAATCGTTGGCATTTGTCGTACTTTGTAACATAATCATTCGAATCGATCTTTATGGTTGGCCAGAAGTACCCTTGTCGTAAAACTTTGTGGACTAGGCTTTGAGCCCTAGATGGCTACCGCATATCCCTTCGTGGATCTCCCTAAGAATATAGTTTCTCTCTTCCAGGGTCAGGCATCTCAAGTAAGGATGAGTAAAAGACTTTTGGTATAGTCTTCCATCAATGATTACATAATGAATGGCCTTTCGCTTTAGTTTAGCTACCTCCAGTGGCAAGTCGAGCAGTCGGTTATCTCTCAAGTATATTTTAATTGGGTCTTTCCAACTAGGAAGTTGGTCCATTACTAGGACCCTTTCAGGCTCATCGATATTAGGGTACGACAAACTTTCGATGTAGACCGTTCGCTAGAAACAACTGAATCTGAGCTGATCAACTTGAAAAGTGTATCGGCTCTCGCATTTTCTGAGCAAGGGATTTGTTGAATGTCGACTCTGTCCAGCCTTGCTATCGTCTCGCACAATTTACTTAGATATTTGGCCATGGTTGGGTCTTTGGTCTCATAGACCCATTTGATCTGCTTGATTACTAGTTGGCTATCGATGAACACCCAAACACTTCGGGCTCCCATATTAGTTGCAATTCGGAGTCTCATCAATAAGGTTTCATACTCCGCTTGGTTGTTGGTAATTCTAAAGTCGAAACGGATGGCATATTCCACTTTAAAGTTGTCCAGACCCATTAGTATAACCCGGCACCACTACTCGAAGAGTTTGAGGATCCATCAACATGTATGGTCCAGTTTGGCAATGACCATTCATTAAGATTGTCAATGAACTCGGGTGTAGCTACAACGGGGAGGATACATTCAAGAATGAAGTCGACCAAAGTTTGGCCATTGATCACAGGTCGAGGCTGATATTGAATGTCAAATTCACCCAATTTGACACTTCATTTGATTAAACGGCTAGAAGTGTCTCTCTTCTGGAAGATTTGTTTCAACGGTTGGTCGGTAAGTACCATAATGGTATGAGTTCAAAAGTATAGCCAAAGTCATCTGGCCGAAATAACCAATGTGTATACTATCTTCTCAATCAGTCGATAATTGATTTCGGCTTCTTTGAGTATTCAGCTGATGTAATAGATCGGCTTTTGAACAGTTGAGTCATGTTTTATAAGAACAGAGCAAAGTGTCCGATTGGAAATAGAGAGATAAAGGTAAAGTTTCTCACCAGAATTCAGTCAGGAGAGCAACGGAAGAGTTATAAGATACTCTTTAAACTATGCAAAGGCCGTTTCGCACTCAGGTGTCTATGCAAGCCGTTGGGATCTCTTTCGAGCATTAAAGATAGGTTTGTATTTTTCCCTGACTTTTGACATAAATCGGCTTAGAGTCGCCATCCGACCGATAAGGCGCTACATCCCTTCAATGTTTGAGGTGGCAACATATCCAAGATAGGCTGTATCTTCTCGAGATTTGCCTTAATCCCACGATTTGTGATCATAAAGTCTAAGAATTTACCCAACACGATACCGAAAATATACTTTGTAGGATTCAATCGCATGTTGTAGCGTTCGAGCATCTGAAAGGTCTCCTCAAGATCAACAACATAAGTTTTGACATTTGTGCTTTTTACAAGTATGTCATCTACATACGCTTCTACATTTTAACAAAGCTAACTTTTAAAGATTCGTTAACCAATCGTTGGAAGGTTACTCTCGCATTCTTCAGACCGAAAGGCATGACTCGGAAACAAAATATACCAAACCCAGTGATGAAACTCGTCTTCTCTTTGTCCTCAGGTGCTATTCGTATCTGATTGTACCCCGAGTAGGTATCCATGAAACTTAAGAGCTGGTGATCTAAAGAATTTTTCACCAGTTTGTCGATATTTTGGAGAGGATATTTGTCTTTTGAACATATTTTATTGAGATCCGTGAAGTCTACACATATCCTCAATTTACCGTTCGCCTTCTTTACCAGGACCACGTTGACTAGCTATTCGGGATACTTGAATTCACGAATGAATCTGGTGGTCAGTAACTTTTGGACCTCTTCTTCAATGGCTCGCTGGCGTTTGAGGACAAACACCCTCTTCTCCTGTTTAACCAGCTTATAGTCGGAGTTTATGGTTAACTTATGAATGATGACTAATGAATCGATGCCAAGCATATTCTCAGGGGACTAAGCGAAAAATTTAGAGTGCTGTTATAGGCAACTGATAATAGCTTCTCGTAAAGGTGTAGACAAGACATCCCCAATCCGAATAGTTCGATTGGGATCATCAGTCAGAGGAATCTCAATTACCTCTTCTCCTGGTTCTGGTTTGTTCATTGGTATTATCTCTGAGTTTTAGAGTGTCGATTGAAAAGTTTTCTTGCCCGTCTCTCTCAATGAAGAGGGCATAGAGATTGGGATACTACAGACAGAAGCGATCCCTTCCGATATTATAAACTTTATTTTCATACGTCCAATGTTGGGCAGTGTTTCCAGTTCATCCAGACTCAGTCGGCCGAGGATGACATTATACGGTGAGAATAGTTTCACCACATAAAAAGTGGCTTTGACAGTTGTGTGGTTAGAGGGTCCCTAAAGTCATAGTGAGGGGAATGGTTCCCTTTGAATAGATGCATTCGTCAAATAATCCCTTGAGGGATCCAGTTGGGGGTTGAAGGTGTGAGGAATTGAAACTACATCGATGGAAAGCGTCCCAAGTAAGGATGTTACAATCCGCGCATTGGTCGACAAGAACCTTTTTTACTGTACGAGACTCCATTTTGATAGTAACGACTTGAGGATCATTACAACTAGAGTCGACTCTGATCAAATCATCATCGTCAAATCCGATGATTGGTCATTTTCTCTTGACTACAGCCATGTTTTGTTTAGTGACAAAAAGTTGGTGAGAAAGACTGATGATTAGTTTATTTCCCATGGACGACGCCAATCTTTTGAAGATGAGTTTTGACTCCATAGATCCGACTCCTTATAGTGATTTGAACGGATGTTGAATGAAGAGGTTTGAAACCTGCTAAGCATCGCCGAATGATGCTTCGGCGGGAGAGGTTTCGACACTCAAGTCAGAAAAAATAATTTTCGAATGGATAAACAGACAGAGAGAAAGGGATGACAGATCTCCTTGTGACTTTTGTGTATTCTGTGTTGAGACAAGAGAACTTACCTAACTTGATGTATTGAAAGCTTTTATACGATGTCTTTCTAGAGTCGTATGATTTCGGTGTGTTGTAACTTTAGTTTTTTTATGAGGCGATCTGAGAATTTTGGATATCAAACGTTAAAAATTCGAAATTGCTATCATTTAGGAAATTTAATTATACTGACAGGTTTTTCCCTTATCGATTAAATTCTCAATGGTTTTCTTCTTTATCCGGGGGATACGTTTCATATTAAAATAGGAAATTTAGTCAAGATAAGATTCAGTTGAGTGTTACCGATTGGGAATAGAAATGCTTGATTATTTTAGTATTTGGTAGTCATTGATCGGATAGAAGGGGTAGACATTCGATCTTATCAAAAGCATCTGTGGATCGATCGCGTTGTCCGGATCGATATGTTCGTGATTTGAAGGGGCTAGATCCTTCGGAACCATGGATGTCTTGTCAGATTTCAAACACCCGAATACCGTACCAACTAATATTTGGATCATACCTCATCAATATCTAACAAAAAACCTATTTCCAAATAGGTACCATTCCGAATCGATTAATTTTGTTTTTTTCTAGCCACAGACCATTTCGAAACATCTTTATTCTGAATTAAATAGAGAATTAAATTGGTACCGGTTTGAAATATGTCAATACCATTCCAAATGGAATAGGAACCATTTTGTACCAAAGCGAAAGTACTTTAACATTGCCCCCACCATTTTCGAAATCTTCAAAATTTGATAATTTTGGAAATCTTATGCATAAAAGAAGGTTCCTTCACCTAGTGAAATGTGTTGTTGCTAGCCAGAAGTGGATGGTAAATCAATTATATGCCTCATTTCATTGAAACATAAAACTTTGTGCCCCTATCCTTTCGAAAGTGTTGTGAAGAATCACGCCTTGTCTCCTAGACTAGACTAGAAGCATGTGCAGTTCGCGCTTTTATCGGTTGACCCTTATGGTACTCCTATAATTAAATTAGTTTGCCAATTTTATTTCGTTATAGGCTCACCCTGACCAAAATGTTATGATTTTTATTGGATTTTCAATTCAACAAAGTCGATTTTATAAAAATCAACTTTCAAAAAATGATTTTAAAATCAATTTTTAAGAAATCAAATATCTATTCAACCCATTATTAAATAATAAAAAAGGATAAAAGTGGATATGTAAAAATTCAACTTTGAAGTGGATGATCGTATATTAGAGTGTGGGAGTTTAAGCTTCAGATTTCCACTTTCAACTTTCAATACATGTGGACGCAACCCAATAAAACCCTTTTGCTGTATTTTTCCTCCTTTCTCTTTTTGTTTCTTTATTTTTTATTTTTTTTCCTTTTTTGGATCCCTCTCTTCCACCATTTATTGTGCAACAAGGATCTGACAACGAGGGCGAGATTAGGCATTCATGCACATAATACCCCTTATTGCATCCTCGTAAGTGATTTATGATGAGATTTTGTAAGATAAAGACTTTTCTTATCAAGAAATAGATTGCTGGGCATAAGATGGTGGCATTTTATTTCATTGTGAATGTGATTGATGGCTTCTTCTCTGGATTTGTAAGCATTTTTCAAGCCTTTCGTTGCTTGTGCATTGAATTTCATTTGTTTGATTTAAATGAATTTTGTTTATTTTGGACTATGATATAGAATTGAAACTTGAGGGCGAATATTTACGGAATATTGGACTTATTTTTTTGATAATTTCGAGATCACAGGTTTGAGATATAGAACGATTTCTTTGTAAAAATATAAGAGAAAACCTACATACATATATATCTATTCTTCCTTTATCCCCATACTAAGTCGGGAAACATTTTATATACCGGATAAACCCTTTTTAGATTATGATATAGAAATGAAAGCTTTTGATATTTCGGCAGAAGAGCGGCATTACATATGGAACCATTCTGGGTATCATCCAACGTCGCATTACTGAAAATGGAATGATATTATTAAGGACCTGTTACATAGTTAAGACATTTTAACCAAACATACAATCTTCTACAAACTCGAGAAGAATGAAGCTTCAACTGTTCAATTCAAAGCCATCCTTTGCTTCTGACTCTCCGAAGGTACCTTAACATCAGTTGCCAATCCAACGGCCTGCAGGAGCCTCACCACATACCATGTCATGTCTACTTCCCACCACTCGAGGCCGTGCCTTGCCGAAAACTCAAAAGCATGATGATTGTTATGCCAGCCCTCCCCAAATGCAAAAAGTGATACCCACCTGAACCATTTTGATTAAAAGGAAAGATCACATAAAACTCCTTTTACAAATATAGCTGATCCTGGATCAGCAAATAGAAATGGCATACCAGTTGTTTCGGGATAAATCTCCGGTGTTCCAAGGTTGCGTTCCCCATACATGGCAAGCAGAGTTCACTAACCAAGTTATGTGATAGACCCACACAGTTCTCACTCCCTGCATTTTAACAATTTGCTGGGCATTGAGGTTTCACGCAGAGTCAACTTGCAAATTACTGATTAAGGTTAACTTACAAGCTGTCGAGAGTGAGAAACCCATATTCAACTAGTGCTCAAAACATTTCACTAGAAAGAGGGGTTTTCCAGGATGAACAATATGTGTATATCCTTATATTGACCCTAAATAAAGATCTTCCTATAGAACACACCCCTCCCGAAATTCCGAAACTAGTGAAAATCAAGAATAATTTAATTAAACAAAGCACCTCTAGCATATACCAAAAAAAAAAACATCTAATTTCCAGTCACAAAAGTGAGCGCTCAAATGATCACCAAATTCAATTCTGTCAATTATGAATAAGTTTCTTTTGATCGAACGAAAGTAATCAAACTCAATTATAGATAAATGCGAAATTAACCGCAATAAATAAATAAATAAATCATAATGCTTGAACAAACACATGGTCCACCCGAAGAAGTTCAAATTATCAATAACCACAATTTCTTCTGTATAGTCGGCATGGGCCATAGAGCAGGCCCAAGGTCCCAAGGGATCGACAGATTGCACTTCACATGTACTTTCACATTGCAGGAATTTGAAGCGATAGAAAGATAAGCCAAGCCAAGACCACTTGAATAAATCACATGGAGGGTCACATTCATATAGGCCCACTATAAGTTTACCATGAAATGCTTACAAAAATTTTTATTCAAAAAATTTCTTAGATAGTGAAAGATATCTCAATCAACCTGCAAACAAGAAAACTAATCCAAGTTCATGTAAAAGCTTTTGTTCCAAAAAGGGTGCTCAAGTGGATGGGTTTATCATGCACATTCAAATTTAAAGGGTAGTGACTAAATTTCTCAACATTATATACTAAAATATATATCTACATATTGTAAGTTAAATGGGTATAGCTGTTTCAAAAAATGAACCCACTAAAATGTGGCAAAATATTTCATATTAAGGTCAATGGAATGTTATGGCGGCAAGATAAAAAGCATGTATTTCAGAGACTAATTATAGGAAAGCTAGTTTCTTACCATTCCCCAAGCAATATAAGGAAATCCGCCCCCTGCATATAGAAGAGCTGCAAGCGCAATTGGATGTACAATGTACGTTTTCTCAATAAAAGCATAAAAGGACTGCTTTCTTAAATCAGCAACATTGTTGGGTTCACCACACTGCAGATATTATATGATTTGCATCAAACACATTATCAACTGAACCAGCCTAGAAACAGATAACAAACAGAGAAAGGGGACAGAGAACTTCATACCCTTTGAACCACAGCATTAGTATCAAACAACCAATTCATATGACTAAACCAAAACCCTTCACTGGGGCTGTGCGGGTCTCTTTCAGAATCACAAAATTGGTGATGATACCTGTGCGTACTCACCCAATCAATTGGATTCCCCTGCGACCATGCACCCACAAACGGATAAATTTCCCAACATTTTCAACATTCCAACAAAAAAAGAAAAGAAAAAACAGAATCCTTTAAAATATTATTTGTTTCGTCCCTACTCCCTACAATTTTTTTTTTTTTAATTTCGTCCGGAGATAAATTTCTGGTTTAAACACCTTTCACTGGTGTATTTTATTAAAACAAGTAAGCCTTTGGAAATATTTTCATGACAAAACGCATTTGGCTTCCGAAAACAACAATTACAAGGAAAACAATGCAATGTGACTGAAGAAAGAAGGATAACATGAACCTTACTTGAAGAGCCTGAACTCCACAATACGCAAATAAATACTCAAGCCATTTTGGAAGCTTGAAACTCCTATGTGAAAGTTGTCTATGAAAACAGAGAGTAATACCCAGAAGGCCAGTCACCACATAGAGCCCAACAGCAATCCAAAAGGCACTCCAAGTGAAATAAAAAGGTGCAAACAAGCACAAAACATGCATCAATCCAACCACCCCAGCAGTCCCAATGTCCAAGGCGTTCCATTTTCTCCCCCAAAATACCCTTCTCTTCCTCTTCACCGCCACATCGGAGAAACGTATTTTCCCAAAATGCAGTTCATTCTGTTCCCCCGATTCCACGCCCTCCCCCACTCTGCCTCCAATCGCCGCCACCGCTCTCCGGCGTATAGACGTTGTATGGACATAGAAAGTCCAATTCCTGCCATTACAAATTCCGGGGTGCCTAAGGGTAAATTGGGAATTTCGTACTGGCTTGTGTTGTGTGCGGACGATTTTTGAAGGTGGGCCAGATATGGGCTTGGTTAGTGCTATCAAAGACATCAGTTCAAAGAAATTGGTTGTGAAATCGTGCGGGGTTGGGAATACGGAGAGAGAAATTGTGGGTATAAGGGAGTGAGGGACTCCTACTGTAGATTGAAGTGGGACACGAGAGAGACGGAATTTGTGGGGTTCAAAGGCCTCTTCTCAGAATAGGACAGGATTTGGGGATAAGAGGTTGGCGTTTTATGATGTGAATCAGGTTAATTTCGGCATTTCACAATACCCAGATATATTTTTTTTCTTTTTCAAGAAAACCCATTTTCTAATTTTCAATTTTCAGGGGTTTTAACTATACATCTTTTTTTTTTTCTTTTACCTATTTTCTTTTTCTGGGTGTATCTCTATTTATCTTCTCTGATTCTGCGGACTAAAATTCTGGGCAGGTACAGAAAACAGAGTTAAATGGCGTCAATAAATGCTTTTCTTTGCAACTCTTCGACGCACCATCTCACTCCTACATCTGTTTCAGGTATGCTCTTCTTTTTTCCTTCTAATTAATAATGGAGGTAGACTTATAATTTGACATGAGGAGTTGTCTTAGTAGCAGTGTTTCTGTTTCTCTCATCTTTTGTTTATTTATAATTTGTGATATTTTATACTTTAAATTGAATAGGTAAGTTCTTATGCTTGATGGATTTTTTGTCCCGTTTCTTAGCTGTGTTTTATGTTAATTTAAATTTGTGGTATTTATAAGGAATTTTGTGTAATTGGGTAATTATTTTTGTTTGCTTTGAATTGGTACTTTTGACTCTTCGGTAGAAGAGTTGCATCAAGTACAGGGTGGATGATTTAGAAGCACCGAAATGAAATGGAAGCGTCCATTGTTTGTGAAGTAAATTGATTCTTGTGTTCTTGATAAATTACATTGGAAATTAAGGATAAATAGGGGAGATTTTCTTTATCTAACAGAAGTAAATATATTTTAAGGGAATAGGTATTACTTTCCCTTGTTTGATTGAGTGAAAAGTGGAGGCCGAGGGGGAAAGAAATAGGTATTATTCTCTTTAAATCATATAAAATTGAAAAGAAAATAGAGAATAATTTGTCCATAAATTTTCATTATAGCCCCAATCCATCCACATCCACAAGTAGAAGGAAATTCTTTCTAACATGGAGGGATACTATTTCACCCATTTTTTACTTCCATTCCCCTTTTCAATCTGAACCAAACGAAGATAATCTTTTATTTCACTCTATATTCACTTCCCTTTCTTTTTTCCACCCACTGTACACTCCAACCAAACTTACTGTAAATGCTTATAAGCTATTATATTCACAAAACACCAAGCTTTTGGATAGGCCCTTAAATGTATTGGAAATTAGGTTTATCTAGTTGGTTGTTTTATACAATTAAAAATATAATAGAAATATTTAACTTATTAGAAAATATTATGAAAATATTTAATTTTTTTATTTTTATATTTCCATATTTATAACAATAGATTTTTTATACAAATCAAATCTATTATAATATTTTAATTGAAACAATGAATTATTAGTCAATGTTTATGTATCTCAAATAGTAATTAGTAAATAATAATTCTGGAAAAACGTAAATGATTTTATACAAGTCATACATAGTGGGAAAAAATTATTTATCAGAGAAAATCTAAATAGACATATTGGTGAGAATAATGAAGAATTTGAAACTATACATGAAAACTTTAACTTTGGTTATAAAAATGAGGCGGGATACTATTTTTGAGTTTGCCACAATATTTAATTTAACACTCGTGAATACTTTTTTCAAGAAAAAAGAGTTACATATTGTTACGTAGAGGAGTGGATTGAATACCAGTCAAATAAATTTCTTCCACACCCGAAGGGGTAATAGAATGACCTGTAGGGATTGTAAAATTATATCACGTGAGAGTGTAGCAAGTCAACATAAACTTATGAAGGATTGTCAATTTATGGAGTCAAGAAATAAATTGTAGAATTTAAAAAAGTAAAAGATGACAACTTTTAAAAACAAATTAATTCAAGAAGTTATCTAGTCTACTAATGATGATTCAGAAATCATGTGAATAAAAATATCTAATAATATTAAGAAATTAGGTAAGGGGGTTCTTGACATATTCAGGGGTCAGATGCCAATATGCAAGGAGTCATAATAGTGGACTAAGAAAATTCAAATGATTATACAAGCCAAAAAAGAATGTTATAGGAACTTTAAAAATAAGAAAGGCAGTGATACATTTGAAAAGTACAACAAAACAACAATATTTTAGACCTTAATTCTAGATTTTGGGGTAGGCCACGAGAGATAGATATCAAAAAAAGGAAGAAATAATAGTAAATAAAATAATAAATAAAAAAATAGAAATAAAAATAAAAAATATATATATAATAATAATAGGAAAATATAATATAATAAAACTAAACAAATAAAATAGAATAAACAAATAAATAAGAAGGAAAAAAATGATGATTTAATTGGTGCGAATTTTTCAACACCACTCATTCAGTTGAACCCTTAGCTATCAAGTTTTTACGGATAGTTTATCTCAAAATGTTTAATGGTCTACCTCTATATTTTATTAAATTTTCTATATTTAAACTCTCGATCCTCTTTACTGGTGCCTTTTTGGGTGTTTGTTGCACATTTCCGAATCATCTCAGATGATACTCTCGTAATTTATTCTCAATTGAATTAACTATCAATTTATTATGTATCTCTTCATTTCTAATTCTATTTTTTCTTAGTTTTGCCACACTTCTATCTAAACATCTTCATTTCAATTACAATCATTTTATACTCTTGCTATTGTTTAATGGTCCAACACTCGATACTATACAATAGTGTCAGTATTACTGTGATTTTATAGAACATTCTTTTCAAATACAATGGTATCGTGCGATCGCAAAAAATTCAAGATACCCTTCTCCATTTCATCCAACCCGCTTAAGTCATATGATTTACAACCCCATCTATACTGTCATCGCTTTAAATGATGAAACCAAGATATCTAAGACATTCACTTTTTTGTATTTCTTTTTTTTCTAAGCTAATCGTTTCTTCATCATTATAAATGTTGTTACTAAATCTACATCTCATATATTCAGCCTTTGAGCTACTCAATCTAAATTCTATGCATTCTAGTGTGTTTTTTCATAATTCTAATTTAATGCTAATATCCTCTCTAGTTCTGTTGACCAATATTATATTATTTGCAAACAGTATATACCATAGTATTTCATTTTGAATGTCTTTTGTGATTTCATCTATCACTATTGCATAAAAGATGGAAGTTAATGCTGAGCTTTGATGAAACTCAATGTTAATCGGAAAGCTGTCAAACATTTTCTCGTCGGTTCTCACATTGGTTATAGCTCTCTCATACATATCCCTAATAAGATTAATATATTTTTAGGAGATCCCTTTTGTCAATAACGCCCATCACAATGTCTCTAAAAATCCTATCATATGTTTTTTCTAGATCAATGAATATGATATGTAAGTCGTTCTTCTGTACTTTAAATGTTTCCATCAATTGTCTTAACAAATGAATTGTTTCAGTGGTAAAACGTTTTGACATAAATCTAAATTGATTTTAAGATACACTTATCTCCAATTTCAATCTATACTCTATCACTCTCTTCCATAATTTCAGTGTGACTCATAAGTTTAATTTCTTATAGTTAAAATAATCTTGAATGTCTCCTTTATTCTTATATAGTGGTATGAGTGCGCTCTCTCTCTATGCTTGGAGTATTTTCTTGGATCACCAAATTTTGTTAAAAAGATCCGTTAACATTACTATCTCAAAATCACTCAAACACTTCCATACCTTAATAGAAATGTCATCAAATCCTATGGTCTTATTATTCTTCTTTCTGGTTAATGCCTCCTTTACTTTATTAGAATGAATTTTATATTTAAAATTTCTACTAATTTCTTCTACAGATATCTCAATATTTCTTGTATCTCTCGTACTTTCAACGTTAAAGAGATTATTAATATAATATTTTCAATACTTTCTTATATCATTATTCGTTACAAGTATAGTATTGATTTTACTCTTAATACATCTAACACTATTTAGATATTTTCCCTTTCTCTTCCATATTTTGGTAATCCTATAAATATCTCTTTCTCACTCTTTAGTTTCTAGTCTCTTGTATAATTTGTCATACACTTTACTTTTTGATTCGTTGATAATTTTTCTTACCCTTTCTTCACACTTTTGTATTTTTCGTATGTATCGCTATTTCTATTACTTTTAAGATCCCTATAACATTCTCGCTTGGTTCGAATAGCAGTTTGTATTTCTCATTCCACCACCACGACTCTTTACCTACTGGAGCTCGACCTTTAGATACGTTTAAAATCTCCCTACCTATACTCTTAATATTATTATATATTTCTTTCCACATTATTTCTGTATCATCAATATTACACCAATCGGCTACTTGACTTAATTTGTGTCTAAAGGTTGTCTCCTTTTCTTCGTTCAGATTCATCCACTTAATCCTTCACTCCACATATGGATGATATTTTTTTTTTGGCTTTTTAGGTACATGTACTTTTAAAACTAAAAGTCTATATTGGGTTGTTATACTTTCTCCTAGTATAATCTTGCAATTCTTACAAGTCATTATATTACCTCTCTTGGTGAAAAAGAAATCTATTTGACTAACATTTGATCTACTTTTATATGTAACTATTTGCGACTTTTTTTTCTTGGAAAACGTACAAAATCGAATATTGTAGCAAATTTTAAAATGGTGCCCACCATCTCATTCCTACAACCAAAGCTAAAGTTTCTATGTAGAGTTTTGAATCCTTTATTATTCTCTCATACATGTTCATTTAGGTCTCCTCTAATAAACAATCTCGCTTCGCTAAGTACGGTTTGTATAAAATCATCTAATTCCTCCCAAAATTGCTTTTTACTAGTTGTATCTATATCTATTTGCGGCACATACACACTTGCTACATTAATTATGTATTCTCCATTAACTGACTTGACAAGTATAATCTTATCTCCCTTCTATATTACATCATCTTGTAAATCTTTGTGTACAATTATTTTTACTCCATTCTTAGTTCTATCCTACCTGTGTACCGAAGTTTATGACCATAAGATCTACTACTTTAGTCTTCTCCTCCACCCACTTAGTTTCTTAAAGACACATGATATTAATCTTTTGTCTATTCATTACTTCTCATATCTCTCGTAACTTGCCGATTAAGGATCCTATGCTTCAAATGGATAGGTGAATCTTATTTTTATAGACTAACTTATTTATTCGCACTCTTGGGTTCCTTGCTGATTTGTCACTATACCCGGAATCCGATATAGCGCTTTGCTGAGGGGAAAATGCCCCAAAAGTCTTCCTATATTTGTCTCCCATTATTACATTTTGATAAAAGGTTTTACACTGGCTGTCAACCTACCGCAACGCTACTTCTTTATTCGGGTTTGAGATCGGCTATGGCGGAGTTTTTTAAATAATAATATAAAACAAATAGAAATATATATTTAATAACAATAAAAATAAGAAGTTCTATATTACAATTATACCATTTTGAATTTGAAAATATTTTAAATTTTAGTAACTTTAAATTCATAGTAGTATATCTTATATTAATAGTATTGATAGTACTAATGATAATAATAATAGTATTAATATTTATATTAATGGTAAATAATATTAACAATAATAGTAATAATACTGGTAATGGTAATAGTAATGGGGATTGTAATGAAAATAGTAATAATAATAATAGTAGTAATAATAGTAGTGATACTAGTAATAATAAATATTCATGAATCAAAGAGTAAGTTATGTAACGAATTATATGAGAAATTAGTAATCAATGATGGAGAGAAAAAGAGTTTTATAGAATTACCAAATTAAGGGATACGAAAAGAATTTTATTAAATGGTATTAGATGTGTTAAAAGTGAAACCAATAGTGTTTTTGTAAGGAGAGAAGATATAAAAAAGTATTGAATGGATTATTTTGATAACCTCTTTTAACATTAAAGTATAAGAAATATTAGTGATATCGCGATACTTGTAAAGGACATCAACAGAGATTCTAAATACAAGATTCATCCTCATGAAGTAAGGGAAGTATTAAAAAATTAAAGAATAATAAGGCAATGAAATCCGATAGCATCTCTATTGAAGTATGAAAGTGTTTTTATTATTTGGGGTTTAAAATTTTTATTGGTCTTTTTAACAACATTAGGCATGGAAGTGTTTAGATGAAGTGATGATTGAAATGTTGATAGATCTTTTTAACAACATTAGGCAAACCAAGAAGATATCTGATGCGTGGAGAGAGAGTACAGTTGTATCACTGTATAAGAATAAAGATAACATATAAAATTGTTTCAATTACAAAGAAATTAAATGTATTAATCATGCTATAAAGTTGTGGAAGAGAGTGATGGAGTATAAATTGAGATTGGAGGTTAGTGTATCTCAGAATCAATTTAAATGCATGTCAAAACGACCCACCACCGAAATCATTTACTTGTTTAAATATTTGATAGAGACGTTTAGAGTACGGAAGAGACACTTGCATATGATATTCATTAACCTAGAAAAAGCAAACGATAGGGTTCTAGAGACATTGTAGTGGACGTTGATGAAAAAGAAAATTTTCTTGAAATATATTGATTTCATCAAAGATATGTATGGGTAAGCTACTACCAATGTAAGAACTTGCGGGATTTAAGTGATATTCCAATTAACATTGGATTTCACCAAAATTCAGCATTACGTCCTCTCATTTTTGCAATAGTGACATTGGTCAATGAAATTATGGAAGTTATTAGTAATAAATTAGAATTATGGAGAAACACATTAGAATTTAGAAAATTTAGATTTAGCCGATCAAAAATTAAGTATATGAAATATATGGTTGGTGGTAATCATTAAAATGATAAAGAAACGATTAAGTTAAAGGGATAAAATGTACTAAAAAATGAACATTTTCGATGATTTGGATACATCATTCAAAACGAAGACAATATAGATAAGGATGTGAATTATAGGATTCAAGCGGTATGAATGAAATTGAGAAATTCTCTATGATCGCACGATACCATTAATTGAAGGGGAGACTTTATAAAACTGCTATAAAATCAGCATTATTGTATGAAATTTAGTATTGAGCTATTAAATAACAATAAGAGTATAAAATGATTGTAACTGAAATAAAAATACTCGTATCGATGTGTGGTAAAACTAAAACAGATACGATTAGAAAATATATATGTACTAAGTTCGAAATGAATTCAATTGTGGATAAGATTAGACAATATCACCTAAGTTGGTTTGAACATATATAACAATAACAAAAAAATGTAGCAGTTAGGAGGACCAAAATCTTAAATATAAGAAATTTAGCGAAATATCAAATTAGGTTGCTAAAAACGTGAATACAAATTATCCGTAAAGATATAAATGTCATGCATTTAATTAAAGAGATGATTTTTTATAGGAATGAATAGTGTAGAAGAATTCAAGTCAGTTGAATTAATACACTTTTATTATTTTTTTTAAATTTCTATGAATAGTTTACTTTTACTTTTTTTTTCTTCTCTCCTATATTGGTCTAAAATGACTAATCCCAAAATTTAGAATTAACGTTCAATTTTGTTATTATATATTTATAATAATAAATTTTCTATATATATCCAATTTATTATAATATTTTATCGGATAATGTATTATTAGGATTTCATATTTTTTCATGGATTCCTATCTTTAACGTGGTGTCATAATTATATTCAAAATTTTCAAATATATACATCTAACTAGCTCAAAAAACATGTGGGTCCCTGTGATGTGGACATACAATGCCTGTCACATTGACGACCAGCCGATTAAAAGTAAGAGCATGATCAGAGCAAAGTCACACCCCTTGGAAAAATTTCTTTCAACTTCTTTTTGGGATATGCAAGAATTACTAAATACCAACAATTCTAAATATTCTCATGACTAGAAATGTAATTTGTGAAAGAAATCATAGAACTGCTATTTCTTTTGTTTATGGTATGGATGAGCATGTCATCCAACGACAAATACGAGCTTAAAAGATGACATATTTGTAAATTGACCTAAGCACAAGTGATTTGCCTCTTGTTTTTTCCTTGGATTATAAGGCCTTCAAACCAAAAGCATCTAAACTTGCAACACAGAATAGTTTTGCTAATTCTCCAACTCTTATATTGTCATATCTGTGGCCTTAGAATTTGATTGAGCATGTTTTAGCACTAGAAATGCACCTTATTTAGTTATGTTGAACTTGGTATATTGATGTATAGAAGTACAACAAGTTCACCTGAACTTACCTATATGATTCAAGAAGAATGATGTATCACACATGTAAAGATTCACCGATCACCATTCACTGAAGAAATCATGTGAATTTTTCTAGTTGAGAAAATCTCGGGGCTAAATTAAATCTTGTGAATCGTAAAGAGTGATTCTGCAACAAGTATTGTTTCCAATCCAAGTAATTTAAAGCCCCCTGAATTTGCCTGCCAATGAAGGATTGTGTGTATAATTAAATTATCGATGTCAAATTGTCTCTTAGTGATTACATGTCTAATGAGGTAAGAGATGGAATTATAATCTAAATTGCTTTATATTGAAGTGTATATCTTCTGCTGAAAACTCAATAAATATTACACAAGTACCAAGGTAACCATTTTGCCCACAAACTGGGCCACTGGTTACCACTGCCAAGCTTTCTTCTCACTTGGCCAGTATTCTGCAATATGCAGTTGGCATGTGCAGTAGTGACTTCACTGTCCTAACAAAAGCATGCATTTCAACTTACTTTTTACATCTTCTTTTAGTATATTTTTCATGATTGTTTCTTTCGTTTAATTCAGGTAGCAATTTTGTTGGTGCTGCTGAATGGGTCTCTGGTCCTGAGCAGAGGAAAACTGTTAAGCTTTTAGGAAAAATTAGTGCTGCAGCAGCTGTTGCTGCAACACCTGCAGAAGAAATCAAAGAGAATGCATCTGACAAGCATAAATCAAACTTTGGAAGTGTTTTACTTTGGCATATACTTTGGCATGCAGCTTTATTTATTGTTTAATTTTCAAATGCGACACAATTATCAAGTGGGATGATGCTATGTCCTCATATGATACTGTTTGTGGTAGACTTGTTATGCATACATTTATTAATAGTGTTCTTATATGCAATGCCATAATTTGTCTCTGGAATTATTTATATCTGTTTTTTCTTTTTTCAAGTGAATGATCAGGAGTATATTGTGACAGATAATTCTTTTCCTCATTTTCTTTCCTGATTTTCCTTTAGGTAATGCCATGGTAACAGTAATAAGATGAATTTATAGCTAATTTCTGCAAAAATCTTCTTCACTTACTTTAAGATGAATGGCATAGTTATAATGCTCGCTTGGTAAAATTTTGAGCAAGCCAATCTCATGTTTCATTTTCTCATCAAACACACTGCCTTCTTTTCTGTGCCAAATTTTTAGCACCGTATGTCTTGTCTGTCCAGGTTTGCACTTCCTACATGGGCTGAATTTGACCTTGGAAAGGCTCCTGTCTACTGAAAAACCATGAATGGCCTTTCTCCTACTGCTGTATGTATAGCATTTTGTTAGTGTGTAACAACCTTAATGTTTTCCCTTTCTTATGTTTCCCATTGATAATTGGTGCACAAATTTGGCAGGGAGAAAAGCTAAGAATTTTCTACAATCCAGCTGCTTCCAAGCTTGTCCCGAATGAAGAATTTGGGATAGCTTTCAATGGTACTAGCACTAAACTTCCTGATTGTGTAATTATGGTAACAAACTATTGGTCATTTGATGATCAATATCATTCATTTTCTAATTGATGGAACATGGAAAGATTAAATATTTGAGCTTAAAACTATAAAGTCTGGAGCCTTTCCAAAACAGAGAATAATTAATAACAAACCATCTAAGGCTTGGCTATGTGGTGTTCTTTTTTTCATTTTTTTAGTGGGGGTGAGGGGATTTCACCTTAGAAGTTTAAATATCATTGTTAATGGCCTTCATAAGTATTCATGTTTGGCCCCCAATACAAGTGTTCAATTGTGCATATTGCCCATCCCCAACCCCACCCCAAAATCAGATCCGCCTGATGATCCACATTCCCAAGAACTCTTTAGACAAATGGCATGGTGAAACCCTGCAGAATGTTGACTGTTATGGTTGTGCAAACAGTAAATCAAGCCCCAAATGTTGTTAATGAGCTCCTTGTATCAAAATCAACCTTATGTGTTAGAGGATGTTGATCAGTCATTTGATTTCCAATTATTTCAGATTCATGTCCTTGCCCAGATAATGGCATCTGTGTTGCCTTCTTGAATATACTGTTGCAGGAGGTTTTAATCAGCCCATTATTTTTGGTGGTGAGCCAAGAGCAATGCTTAAAAAAACTAGAGGCAAAGCTGATCCACTCATATACTCCATCCAAATATGCATTCCTAAACATGGTTAGTACCACCTCTCAAAGTCTCCTTGCTTGTTTGGATATGTAATGGTTTTTTTCTTAATAATCTTGTTTATTTTGCAGCCTTGAATTTGATCTTCTCATTTACAGATGGAGTTGAGTGGGATGGTCCATACAGACTGCAATTTCAAGTTACTAAAGGCTGGCAAAACAAACCAATTAGCTTCTTCAATGAGGTAATAGAATGTTTGTCCAATATAAAACCAGCTGTTCAGCATGCATGTATGGCTGAAAACTTTACTTTGGACCTAGACTACATGTTTTATGTGCTAAACTCATAAAGTCCAAGTAATTGAACCGCTTGTTCATAAAAATAAAATGACGGGGACAGGGAATGGGAGAAAAGTCCATGGGAAAAGGAAATACCTTCGACTCTATTACATAATTGGCATCATCGTCGAACAAAGTGACCAACCATGAAGATGATGAAAAATTACTCAAAGAAAGCTATATGAAAACATGAGAGATAAAAACTATCCATGTATGGGGAAAAAATCGACTGTATCCTACCAGTCGAGGGGCTGTGGAGTATTAAATGGGAGGTGCCCATTTGTATAAAGATCAAATAACGATGAGCAACTATGAACCTTGTATTGAACAAGATAATAATCTTTGTCCTTACCAGGGTATAGCAGCAGAGTTAAGCAAAGAAGGTGCATGTGACAGAGCAATCTTTCCAGATGCAAATATTGTCATCATGAGATGTGCCATGATTGGCAATTTGACCCTTGAAGGAGTAATTATCCTCCAACCTCTTTTTGTGGATCTTTCCTTCTGTTATGCCTGGAAATTGGAGTTTGAGACTGACAATTACACAATACATGTAGGGTGATTGTTGCAATTTGGATCTTGTACTTGGATGCACAGATCCAAGCTCACCCATGTACTACCCACTTGCCAATGTAGATGATGGATCGTGTCCGATTGATTCAGATGCTGATGATTAGGTTGTTCAACTCAATATCTAGATGCAGTACATAAATGTTACTAGGTTTTACCTAGTTTGGAGCATAGGAAGTGCTTTTCGGTTCAGTGCTGATATTTCCCTTCTCAGAGTCCCAGCTGCAGGTATGTACAATCTGCTCAGTAAGCATCCCCCATATAATATCCAATATTGTGTTCTTGAATGTTGATAGTACCCTACTATTGAAAATGAATTTGCTCTACTTAATTTGCACTAAAATGCTTAGTGAAAAATCAATGTTCGTATTTCCTTTCAGCGTATAACTATAACCCTCATTGCTGCATACCCAACCATTGTTACCTACAATGAATTTTCTGGTGCAAAATACTTCATGTCTGGCAGAAAAATCTACACAAATTCTTCTACATAGATTTGGATGCCTCTGATGTTATTCTGAAACTTAAAATTCAAGTTGTAGCTAATGTAAAGCTTTCTTATTGGGATATTTCTAGCAATCAACAATTGAACGTAGAACAATTTTCATTTTGAAATTAGATCATTTACATATAATCCTAGTTCCACTTTGGACAAATTCTTTGCTTATATGTATTTTGATAACTCTGTTTTATTTTCCATAGGCTGATTTCTTTGAAGGTACCGCCGTACCATGTGATTCATTCTGGGTTTGCCCTTGATGCAAGCTAGTCACATGAAGCTACAGGATTCAACTCGAGCCAACTTTATTTGAATTCTGAGCTGATAGACTTGATTTTTCTTCAGGATTTTGGCGTGCCCGTCAAGTGGGGTTGGTGGGGGGCTGAACCTACATGTGATACCTTCTTGGAGACTACGGCAGCTGAGAATTTTCAATTAGGATTGATAATTTTCTTTGTTACTTTCTTATTTCTTCTCTTTCATTAGCAATAATAACTTAATAAAATCAGCCTTTAAAGTTGCTCCATAGCTGTATTTCAGATTTTTCCTTCTCTCTCTTTACTAGTCTTCACAGCAAGGATCTCCGACACGAAGAAAAGCGTCCGAAACTTGGAACACCAAGCAAAGATGTCCCATATATGGCTGAAAGTTTGTCACCCAACTTCTCACCCCATCATCCGCAACTGGGAGCAGACTAAATGATCATTTCTTTCTCCATTACATTTTTCGATTATGCAAAGGGAACAAAAATGGTGATCGTTATTCAGTATAGCTTTTTGCCAAGGTCTCACTGTGGATTTCCCCTCCTTGTCAACAAAATGGCCATTTGTCATAATTTCATAATTACGATGGAAAGTTTCATAGAAATGAATCATATGACACAAGTCAATCAGAATTTTACGAGTGTAAACAATTTCGTTTAATTAGATTTAAACCCAGGATGTGGTGTTATTTACCAGAACATATGAAGAAAATAAGATAAATAAATAAATAAGGGGGCCCATCATCCAGTACTTTCCACGGGAGCCCAATGTGGTCCATTTACCAGTGTTTATGCTACCCACGAGGTTGATACAAACGAATGAATTCATGATGGCTGTACAGACTTTCTTTTTTTTTTTAATCTCATCGGTATCTAAAATTATATTTTAAGTAATTTAATTTGAATATTTATAAATTTTTAGATGGCTTTTTTTACGTAATTTTTTTTATTTATAAATTTCAAATCTAAAATTTGATTAAAAAAGATAAAATCTCATCCTAATCTACAATATGCGTCGTAAAGACTCCATTTTTTGGTTAAATAAGACCCACAAAATAGGATGAAATACATATGACGGGAATTCTCAACCCTGCCACAACTGCTTACCTGCCAGTGGCACAACACTGACAATGAAAAGGAGCTCAGAAATTTTGGGTCCACCAGAGAAATAATCAGTACTAAATATGGGACACCATAATGCACATACGGGGGACCATTTGTAGGCATTAGATGATGTTTATCTGGCCAGTTTTCTCAAGTCCACCGAAAACATTGGTCGGCGTTCACAATCACGGGTCCCCTTTCACCATAATTTTGCTCATTGATCCCACCAGATGAAGTGTTGATGAGAAGGGGAGGGATGTACCGATTCACTTCATGTTTTAAATGAAGGAAATTAATGTGCTTATTTCATAGTAAAATTAGGTTTCCATAAACACGAATGTTTAGCAAATCCTCCGAGATGCACAGGTGCCCTAAGCGTAGGATCATATGAGCCCTAGTTTCTAAGATGCTTTGTTTACAAATGGAAATACTTATGGCATATAGACTGAAAATCCATTAATTTGTTTTATTTTTATGCATACAGTATCTTAAGTGGTTCTTTGCTCTTCTGAGGGCACAAAAATTACCCTCCGGAAGCATGAGAAAATAAATGATACCCATAAATTTTATAAAAGAAAATGTTGATTAATAATTAATATGGTATCATTGTATGTGTGGAGCAACAAATAGAAAGATGTACCGAAGGCACCTGTCCCTTAAATAAATTCTCGAATTCAAATATTGTTTATAGAGAAAAGAGATTCAAATTGGATGTGATATTCCATCGAGGTGTTAGAATTATAACAATTTCCTTTGTAAAATCTATGGCAAAAAGAAGCATCCTTGATGGCACGATGAGCAACAACAAAATACTTAAGAAAATGCCCATTATCAAATTAGGAATCTCGAGTAAAATACCCATTTTTCCTAAACAACAAAATTGTGATGTAAACAATGAATCCAAGGAACATATGATGATGCAAACCAGGAGTGGACCAACAAAAAGACATAATATGTTTAAAAAGTTATCATATATTTTATCTCCCAAAGTTGTATTCTTATCATTCCAGTCCAAATATGCCATGTAGCCTAAAAAAGCATTAGTGACTAATATGACAGCCTACTAGTCCCTAATTGCTCCCACATCATTCAAGAAATTTCTTCCATCTTCCAAACTCTTCCGGAGTAATTGTTTTATTTCATAGGTAAGTCCCCCCTAATGATACCAAGGCCATTAACCCACAAGAATAAACATTTGTATTGTTAAAATCAAAAGTTGACTAGACTCTGTTATCCTTGGACTAGAAATTTTTTTTTGGGGGGAGGGGGAGGGGGAGGGGGAGAGAGAGAGAGAAGAGAGAAGATGTCTACCACAATTAAATCTAATAGTCTTCGCCATTTCCCACATAAAAATTTTCATTGACAAAATCACGTACAGCTCATTCGATGTGAATGCCATTCACGTTCCACCACCATTCACTTTGACAAAGTCAACAAAATGCCCATTTCCATTCCCATTCACACCATTAATTCCTCCCCTAACTTTCCTCTTCCCCTCTTCGTAATTGCCGGCCAATGAATCAAAAAGCATTCCCGCACCAACACCCACCGCCAAATCTATTGTATAATGCCCTCTAGACCCCAGCAACCTCACCGCTTGTAACAAATTCAAACTATCAAACAGATAAGCCAATTCCCATCTCTGTTTCCTCCTCATATCCAATGAAGCGATCACGGCGCCCGCCACATGGCCCGAGAAAAACAAGAAGAATGACACATTCCCCACAGGAAAATCCGCTCCGGACCCCAAAAATTCCTACCAATCAACATACGTGAAAACCCTTTCAGGGTCAAAATTCATTACTCTGAAACTGGTACACTGCCTCAATTTATAAAGAAAAACATACCTCAGGCAATGGAAGTTGGGTGGAGTATCCAAGAATACCCCTGCAAGTGAACATGAAGAGGGTAGCTATTATTGCTCTGGCTCTACCTTCTACGAAAAATGTCCATCCAATGTACACCATTTGCATTCCAACAAACACCTATATGAAAATTACAAAAACATTAAAACAATCTGGGAAACAGAAGGAAAAAATACTACGTTTGTAATCAAAATGAACATTACCGTATTAAGCGTTGCGAGGAGAGTATTGAGAGCAGGAGAAGAAGAAATCAAGCGGTTAAGATTTTGTGTAAAAACAAAACCCAGATCGAACGGAGGAGATGTGGAGGGCACCATACGAAGCGTGTACTCGACCCACATGAAGAACAACAAAAGAAACCCAAAGACGCATGGAATTGGATGATATTTGAACAAGTAAATCAAATCGTTCACACCCCAATTCAGAAAACAGGCATCGTGATAATCAAACGACTTCGCTTTGGAGGGAGATGGCAATGGCTTCTTCATCGAAATCTCGCTGTTATGGCTTTTAACGGAGCCTTTAGAGGAGGCTACGGTTGTTTTTCTATTATGCAAGTTGCGGGGAGAGCATAGTATTGTGGTGGTGGTGTCTGATCCGTTCATTGCCGTGAATATGAACAGAAATCAACACTCGGAATTGTTGTGATGGATGTGTAATGTATATATATATAACAGGCCGGTGCGTATGTGTGGACGGGGATTTTAAAGAGAGAGAGAAAGAGGAGGTCGTGGTGAATTGTATGTGATGGCGATTTCTAGAGGAAATGCATTGATTACTTTCTCGGGGCGGCGTTACGTTTTTCCCCAAGGGTGAAATTTAATATTATTAACATGTGCATTTGATGCGTGATACATGCTCTCTCTCTCTCTCTTAAAATCTAGAGTAAAATGTGTTTTTTTTTTTGGGGTAATCGCACAACCATTCCAATCACAACTTGATATAGATTCATCCATTTAACTTTTCCAATTGGGTAATTTTGATGTACATTTAATATATTTTTCTTTTATATTTCTTAAAATATCTTATTTTCTAATATGGGTGACAGCTCGATTTATATGTATAGAATTTGAGAATTCAGATTAAGATAATTGAGAATTTGTATAGATAGTATGTGTAGTACTTTCCTCTTATATAATTTTTTTTCTCAAAAAAAAAAAGAATCATTCCCTATTACGGGTGACAATATGCCCATTCAGCTCATGTATACGATTTGAGAATTCTGATCAAGAGAATATCATCTTAAAAATATTGGGAATTTTTTATTGAGGATTTGAATGGCTAATGTGGGCAACTGAGAACTTTAAGAACCTATATCAAAAGTATGCAATTTTGAGAATTTCAGAGATCTTTAATTTAGAGTATGAAATCTATAATCTTGATAATCTAAGAATAAGATTGAAAATCGAGAATCAAGAATCTTGAAAATGTCATACTTTATCAGAATTTGCCAATTCTGGATCATAAGAGATTTCTTGGTTGAATGAGGGTTTTTTGTCCCCCTACCAACTGAAACATATCATTTGAGAAAAAAAAAACAATGAAAAGAAATAGGAATATGGAGAGAGTCGTACGGGAATGGTAGTGTGCGGATAGTTTTAGTTTATATTCAAACTTTCTTGGGACTGGAACCACCAGTCGATTCCGATCCCAAATCAAGACTAAATTTACGCCTATTTCATTGAGAATTTTTTTTTTTTTTAATGCATTGAGATTCGAATATAAAGAGATAAAGTTATCACTTAAACGGAACTCCTTAACTTCCTATTCCATTGAGATGGTTGTTCAAATAGATGAATTAGTTTGTTCTTCAAGACTCAAATTAGTTTTGTGAGTATTTGGTATTTTTGTGAAATGTGATAACGAACATATATGAATGATGACAATTATAATTCAAACAAAAAATTTTATTATAAGTGAATGCAATTGTGATAATATCTAGATGCAGACAAAACGCAGCAAAGAGTTTGCTCAAAAGACAATAACCATGACCCAAATAGAACATTTAGTATGAAGTAAAATGTTCCTAGTTGAGGAAGACATTTAGTTCAAGTGGCACCACTCTTTTTTTTTTTTCTAATAAATTTGGGTTTGAATCTCCCTATGTACCCAAAAAAAATGTTCATAGTTGAGTATTCTTGCTAATCTCCATCTTTTTTTTTTCTTATACTGGATTAATTGTTATTTGAAATCATATTTTGATTAATTTAATTTGAGTGTCGTTAGATCCAATTTATGAGAGCTCTCTTAATATAGTTTTTACTGTTTTTAGGTTCCGAATCTAAAACTTAATTAAAGAACTTAGTATATTTATCCACTAAACTGATTATTCGTTGATTTCACAAAACTAAGAAGATGACTCAAACTGAACATTCGCAAAACCCATTTCACATGACCATAGTGGAAGTTTGGAGTCCTTGGACTAGGTTTCATAACGTTTCATGATTAATTACACTAGCTTATTAGCACTAATGATGATGGTTATATCTTCTTTTTTTTTTGTGCTGAGACCCCCCGGTATCCTGTACCATCTTTGATGGACAGACTAATCCGGAGTCGAGCCGGGTATGTCCCTGTAGGGCGGTCAAGCTCTCTTTCAAGAGTTTTAAAGCAGCTACGTTCCCAGGATCTCGAACCCGAGATCACTGGTTAAGCTGGAAGAGTCCCCTACCAACTCATCCACGCAATCTTGGGTACGATGGTTATATCTTTCAAATAACCAATGAATTATTGAGATCATTTCTATTTTTTTCTAAAGTTGACAAATACTTTAATCTAAACGCTTATCCAATAACTTGTTTATCATAAAATTTGTGGATTTAAGTTTAATCTTCTTGGTGACATTAAAAAGAAAAGGTTTTCTAAAGTGGGCAGAGAGAATAAAGTTGGATTTACTCGTAATTACTTCTATAGCATTTACAAGTATATAAAATTAGGTTTGACTCGATTGGCTGATTGTGAAAGCTTAACTTAGCTTATTTTGGTTATTTTAAATACTAAATTAGTTTAAAAGGTTTTAAATTATATTATTTATTAATAATTTTTGTTACAAAAAAGAAAATCACTTAATCTCAACTGTATTAATCTCAACTCCCTAAACGGGTGATAAGAATACGTCTAGATTATAAATTTTGATTAAGGAATTAAGGAAACATGATTATTTATCCCACTTTGGTTTTTTTATTTTATATAAGAGAATTTTTCTTATCATTAATCGATATTTAGATTTTATTTGATTGATATGATTCAAATATTATGAAACTCATTAAAAGATTGATTCTTTTAAATTTTATTTCTCTATTCTCATAACTCGAATTTAAAAACGATTGATCGAAAAGAGTACAACATCCCACTCTGTTATTTGTGAAAGAATCTTGCTCATTGATTTTCTCTGATAATTTTTTATTTGTTTTCATAGATGATAATATAGTATTGATTTCTTCCCCCCCCCCATGTGAATTGTGAACCATTAAATGTTTGCGTATAAAATTATGCTCTGACCGAAAATGAGGTCAAATCGCCGGCAATACAATTGGATCACTCAGAAGTGCCGCGAGATTGCTTGAAGGTGAGATTTAAGTTAATTCATTTGATTATAAAACAAAAGATCATAAAGATGTGAGTTTTGAATTTCGTACCAAGATAAGGTCAAGTCAATTTGTCCCAAGGGACAGTATTAACAATCCCTCTCCTAATATACATATCCAAATTCAAATCTTTATATTACAAAAAAAAAAAAAAATTATATCAATTTTAATAATTTGATAGAGAAAAGAATTATTCATAATTTAATTTTCCAATGAAAATACAAGATTCATATCGTATATTAATTATATAATTGTTTTCTTTATATATTATTATCTCACTAAATAGTGTCAACAATATAAATAATTTTATACTATTATACCCTATCTTATATTATATTTTTATTTATATTTAAATAATTCATATCATATTTTATTATCATTGTTCAAATTTTTTTAAATCTTTATTTCTCCCGATTAACATGAGTACTTGTCATAATTTTACACTACCTAATTGGAACCCTATCAAACGTGTATGTACGTGTCCAATTTTTAATAAATATTTTTAATGAATATTTGTGATCATATTTAAAAATTGGATAAAACAAATAGATTACCAAAAGTATAAACAAAAACAAAGAGCTTAACTATGGTGGTCGTGTTGCTTAGAAGCCGCCTTGTTGTTTAATCCTTAATGTAATAAAATGAAGCCGCCCTTCTCGACCTTCCTTACTTTAATCTTTTCAACTTCTTGGATAGCTTAAAAAATGTTATTTATAAACACTCACTTATAAATAATTTTTTAATTTATAAATTTATTTTACTTTTTTTAAAAAATAAATTATTATTTATTTGGATAAATGTTATTTAAAAATAGTTAATTATTGGGTAAAATGAATTTTTATAAACTATATAAAATAGAAAAAAGACCATAATAGGCATAAGATGTGGTATAGTTATAATTTTTGTTAAATATAAAAGAATAAAAATATATTTTTATTGATCAAAATATCTTATTTTAGTTGTGATTAAAAACACCAAAATGAAAAAGTTAATAAGAGGTGCTTTTTTTTTTTAACTTATAAGCATTTTCTGGATTTATAAACACTTTTATAAATTTTAGTTATCAAATGATTGTAATTTTAATTTTTACTTATAAGTTAATTTGATCAACTCATAAACAATTTCAAACACCCTTTTAATCTCATTTGGAAATTGAGATTAGGTGTGATTTTTAAGTTAAAGATTATTATTATTATTATTATTATTATTATTATTTTATTATTATTATTATTATTATTTTATTATTATTATTGTTGTTGTTGTTGTTGTTTAGAATAATTATATTCTATTCTTCTATCAAAAATTCAATGGTGTGCATATTTTGTAAATATATAAGGAAATAAATATGTTGTAAAGTTGAGTAGTGAGTTTTGAATGAATATAGTTGCTGGTCTGGTGTGGCGGGTCTTAACCTGAATTTGAATAGATTGTGTAGGAGTGGGACAATGCATGGTTTTCTTTTTCATTTTTCAATTGATGGAAGACTAGTCCACCATTTTACAAGGATTTACAATAAAGGAATTACGTCAATCACCAATTTGTTTGGTCTTCCAAATCGTTCTTGTGAAATGGAAAATTGTACTAAAAATTTTATATACCTATGCAGTTGAGATATGAACTCTTGTATCTTTGTTCCTATTTTCGGTATTTAGAAGTATACTCTCACTAATCTGATTTGAGAGACTGATTGTCTGTTGATCATATGAACACGGATATGTGAGACCAATTAGTAAGGTATGGGAGGCCAATTAAGAATTTTTTTTTTTTCCAATCACCAACTTAATACCTTTACTTGGGTATTCAAAGCATAATTATCAATAGTGCATAATGATCATACCAATTTTACAGTTGGTATGAAACTTTTGACATTGGAGATATAATATAAAAAATAATGTGTATATTTTCGCACCAAAAATTAGAAGAAAAATCAGATAAGTTGACAACTAATAACAACTAATAACAACTTCATTTAACTCAGAGTGGAAGAAAAATCTAAACATATCCTTTTAAGTCGACCTTATCCATCGTCCTTCATCTACAAATTCTTGCTTAACTTTAATGCACATCAATTATAAGTTGCAAATTCTTTAACTTTGAATATATATATATATATATATATATATATAACACATTTTGTATTACTTATATCGAGTGGCGAGGCCACACAGAGGGGAAGGTGAAAAAATAATTTCATTAATTTTTACTTGTCAAATAAATATTGTCTACATTCAACTCAAGATATTACTCCATGAAAATCGTCAGTCAACCCATTATATGTCATTTTGTTACATAAAAATATTATGCTCTCAATCCTTGGATCTTGGATCTACCAAAGCTTATATCAAACCATTCTTAGCATATATCCTCACCACCACCCCTTTTCTTCCCTCTTTTTCTTAAGTTGGCAAGCTATTCTGTCACAGGGTATATCACTTTTGAACTAGTTATTCTCCAAAGGGGTTGCTTATATTTTGGTACAACTTTGGAGTAAAGAGGAACTGCGATCCAATTTCTTACTTACCCTACCATGAAAAAACTTGGAGTAAAGACTAAAGAGAAACTTCCTATGCGCTTTCTACACCCAAACTTCCGATTTTTCTTTTCTAACATCATATCTCACTTCCAAAGCTTTTCTTCAAGATTTAATCTCCTTATTTTTTTTTACAACAAGAATTGAAAAAAAAAATTATTACTACTAAACTATCATATTAAGACTTAATCCCTCTTCTTTTGTCTCTTTTCATTTCTTTCTTCCCAAGAAAAATCAGACTCAAATCCTCTAAGATAAATCAGGTTACCAATGATATGTGATCTAATGATAGGACACCAACCTTCTTTAATTAAGATTTTAAATTCAAATCTTAAAAATTAAATATATATATATATATATATATAAAATCGATCCTTAAATTGAAATTCATAAAACTTTATCACCTTTCTTTTAAAATTAATAATAATAATAATAAGCAAGCAATGGCAGGTACAAAGGAAAGACGGATGTCAAAGCCTAAGTTGTAGGATATGATTTGTTGGACACTCCAAGACAACTCGATCTCAACCACCCAATGTCGGTCTTGGTCCAAACAGAGAGATAAAAAGGAGAGAGAAATAAAGTGTTTGGAGGACACCACACAATGAACAGCCTGAAATTTTAGGTCACGGTTGCTCTCACCATCAATAGGCAATATAGAATTAGAGCACCACTATGATTTTGGATGGAGCCCATATTTCTTTAGTAACAAAATTTGAACCTTTGACGTCTACAAGATATCCCTTTGTCCAACCATTGTCCAACCACAACCCCAGTTCCTGGATACAGTTTGTGCTGTCCCATTGTTTTGGAATGTGCATCTTGTACAGGACTATATCCAATTTTCATGATTTTGTGTATATATATTGTGAAATGTACAAAAGAGAGCATATAGAGCAATTGAGTTCCAACAGAGGCTTCTAGTACACAATTGCACACGGAGACTATGAAACTTCTAGTACCAGTACCAAGATTCAAACCTAACCCAATATCATATGGAAATTAGTGCTGCTGAAGTAATTGTCATCCGCAAATTATCGAAAAACAAGTCACTTGAGCAAAATATATTCCCACCTAACAAAATTGATAGTTCACGATTAATAGTATATTTGAGAGTTTTAAAGTGAAAAAAAAAATAATTAAATGAGAAAAGAAAATGAGAAAAATTATAATTTTCTTTTTATTTTATTTGAAATTTTTATGAAAGAAAAAAAAGAAATGAGAATTATTGGAAATAAAAAATTTTATTTTCAGTTTTTAAATGATATTTTTGATATATAAAAATATTTTAACTCTAATATTTTTTTTCCCCTCTATTTCTTTCCACTTTTGAGAGAGAAAAAATTTTAAATTTGGAGGGATTTCAAATCCATCCAAATTTCTCATTTTCTCTCGTATTTAAACTCTCAAATTAATGAAAATTGTTAGATAATGTGATTCTATCACGTAACGGAAGAATGCAATAATAATTTTTTGAAATCGTAAAATAATCAAATTCCCAGTATATCTCAATCGGTGATGTAAAAAATTTCGTAAACCACAAACTCTGATCATGAACAACTCGTAGTCGGGATGATAGTTACGAAAATCAAACTATCCCCAAAACATCACAACGTCTCAACTCTCAATCCAGTGATTTTGTGACAATCAAAAAAACCCTCAATTAATGTGTTTTCTCTCTCCAAGAATTGTTCCTCTCAACATTCGTTAAAGTTCACTTAATTCTCTCTAGAATTGTTAGAGTGCAATCACAATTCTCTCTAGAATTGTATTTCACGTCCAACTCACATAGTTGGTTATAGAGAGGTTACAAGAATATGGGATAATGGGATTAACCATTATCCCTATTTTGAATTTTAAAATTTTACTTAGGTAAAATATCTCTACATGGACATTTACCAATATCTTTCACTTGCACACGAGAGTATTTTACTTTCGTCATTAGATCACAACTCATGCGATCCATCACATCACCCTACTGGATTTTCATACAGGGTTAGACATCGTGCGATTAGCGAATACACCTGTAAATAAAGGCTTCTCGACACACCTGTTAGGATGATCGAGTAGTCACCGTTAGTACAAAAATAAAGCTCGCAGTACCCCAGATCCAAAACTAATTACATCCATCGAACTACTTTCCTCATCGAAAGTAATCCCCAGAAATCACTCGACTATGTACTCACTATTATGTTCAAATCCCTACACGGACGAATATAAAAGATCAGTCGATGAATACAACTCAGTCTCAACTCAGCTGCTTTCTTAGACCTGTCCCTCAGACCTCAATTTATCTTCCAAACCGTCAGTAAACAGACTAAAGTAGTAAACGCTGAATCAGGACCTCAAGAAATAGCCGAAAATAATAAGAGTACAAGAGATCCCTCCTAATAGATCTCGAGTCTCACATAGTGGGGTTCAGGAATTAATTTCAAATTATTGTCTCAAGTAATACAGCTCCCACTATCCCAAGTCGTCTTATCACATGCGGTATGAATTACGTATCATAGTGTTATTCCTCCATCTCTCAAAATAGCATATGTCAGATTTCTCTAACACTGTGCAGTATGAGATTCAATCCACACATAGGACTTTACCCAAAAATCTCAAAAAGAGTATCTTAGAGACAATATCACAAATTGCAAATGATATCTAAAATCTCAAATCTGGCTACTTATAGACAACATGGATGTGGGTACGTCCATGTTGATCATATCGCAGATGACCTCATCCTGAATACGTATCAGGGCGACTTATGTTCTAACAAGGCTACTCTCAAAGTTTCTTACAGTTAGAAACCGTCTCATCCCCGCTCACTCAGAACTGGAGGTGGTCACTCGTGTGAGAGAGTCGACCTTAGCTACCTGACATATCTATTATCACATCACAGAGCATATATATAATAATAAAAATAAGTGCATTAATTAAAATATAAGACAAGTATGACTGAATAATGCACAATAATCATATATATTGAAAAATCAATAAGTATCAATGTCGTCAATAAAATACAAACTGAGAAATGTCAAGTGTCCAAACCCAATGGCTCTCTATGCCCTAAAAAGGAGTTTTTAGTAATGGGTTTGGTGAAAGAGTCAGCCACCATGCTGTGTGTAGAAATATACTTGACGATCATTTCACCATTCTCGATGATATCTCTCACAAAATGATATCTGGTATCGATGTGTTTGGTCCTACTATAAAACTTAGGGTCTCGAGTGTAAGCGATAGCGGTCTGATTATCATAATAAATTATTACTGTCCTCACACTATCTGCTACAATCCCTAAGTCATCTAATAGTCTCCAGAGCCAAACACTCTCCCGAACTACAACTGAGTAAACTATGAACTTAGCTTCCATCGTAGATAGAGCAACACAAGTTTGTTTCTTACTGCTCCAAGAGATGGCTCCACAATTGAGCAAGAAAACAAAACCTGATGTTGATTTGCACTTATCCAAATCGCCCAATCGGCATCCGAATAACCTATAAGGCGCAAATCACCTCCTCCGTAACACAAGGAGAAGTTTGCAGTTCCCTTAAGATATCGAAAAATCCTTTTTACTGCTCTCCAGTGATCCCTTCTAGGATTTGTCTGATATTTACTCACTAGACCGACTGCATAACATATGTCCGGTCGAGTATACAATATTGTGTACATTAGACTTTCTACTGTACCGGAGTACCGTACTTTACTCATTTCTCTTACTTTTTCCTGAGTTTTAGGATATATTTCTTGGCTCAGGCCTTCACCTTTAGCGATCGGAGTATCCATAGGATTACAATCACTCATCCTAAAGCGCTCGAGAATTTTCTTATTGTAGATCTCTTGTGAAAGAGCCAACGTCTTTCCCGAGTGATCCCTCTAGATCTAAATTCCTCTAGATCTGAATTCCGAGGATGAATTCAGCTTCACCTATGTCTTTCATGTTGAAGCTGGATGATAGCCATGCTTTAATGGTTTTTGAATACTCAATGTTGTTCCTAACCAACATTATGTCATCCATATATAACGATAAAATGACAAAGGAGTTATTAGACCGTATTAGATAGACACAATGATCCTCCTCGACCATTATAAAACCATAGAATATCACCTCCTCGTGAAATCTTAGGTACCACAGTCTGGATGACTGCTTTATGATGTATATCGACTTCCGAAGTCGACAGACCTTATCCTCCTGACTTACTTGAATGAACCCAGGGGGTTGTTCCATGTAGATCTCCATATCCAAACTCTCATTAAGGAAAGTGGTCTTAACGTCCATCTGGTATAATTCCAGATCCATACTAGCGACAATCGTAAAAAGTAAACGGATCGATGTAAACTTGAGTACTGGGGAGAAAGTTTTCTCATATTCAATACTCTTTGTCTGCGTGTAACCCTTGGCTACTAAACGGACCTTATACCTCTCGATCGATCTGTCAGCCTTCCTTTTGATTTTGAGAACCTACTTGTTCCTAATGGCCTTTCTATCCTCAAGTAAGTAAACCAGGTCCCAGATCCCGTTGACTCTCATTGATTCCATTTCCTCCTTCATGGCCTGTAACTATTGGCTTTCGCTGGACCCTCGAGAGCTTCCCTGAATGTTCTCGGCTCTTCATCGTCCTTGGGAGTCACAATGAGGACCTCATCTTCAATCGGAAAATGACGACGAGGTATATATCCCCGACTATTTCTACGAAGAGGGAGAGCCATTTCACCTTCAGATAGACTGCTCCCACTAGGACCAAGATCCGAAACAGGCTCTTGAGTCCCTCCGCTGGGCTCGGCTGAGCCATTAGGCTCATCCATCTCATAGAAGGTGAAGTCCCGATCGATTTTTCCTTTCTTTGGGAAATCATTCTCGAGAAATGTGACATCACGAGATTCAATCTCAGTGACAATGTTGTCTGTATGTTCTCCTATGAACATATGTCCCTTGAAGTATTTATAATATCTTATAAAAATATACTTCTTTTCTCGCGGGCCTAACTTGCCATATTGATGCGATGAATTATGAACATACGCGGCATAACTCATGATCTTAAATGGCTAAGGTCAGACTATCTCCCTATCCAAAGCTCGTATGAGGTGCTGACTACGAATTTCGTCGGAACACGGTTAACAACGTAGGCCGCAGTCAATTATGCATCCCCCAATGGGAGATAGGTAAATTGGTCTGCGCCATCATAGACCTCACCATCTCCAACAGAGTCCTATTCCTTCTCTCGACTACTCCGTTCTGTTAAGGAGTAGCAGGAATAGTTAACTATCTCATAATGCCTCTCTCGAAACAGAGCTCCTTGAACTGCTCAGACAGACATTCGCACCTCCGATTGGTTCGAGAGTTTTCACCCTCAAATCTAGCTGATTTTTGACCTCACTGATAAACCTCCTGAAACATTTTAGTGCCTCAGACTTATGCGAGATCAGATTGACATAATCGAAATGCGTGTAGTCGTCTATAAACGTAATGAAATACGTGACTATGTTTCGGACTCTCACATTTATGGGTCCACAAATGTCAGAATGGACCAATTGTAATGGAGTCCTAGCTCTCATTGCTTTCCTAAATGGTTTTTTCATAACTTTGCCCGTAAGGCAAAACTCACACAAGTGCAACTCGACCTTGGTTAGCATGCCCAACAGGCCACTCGCAACTAACCGACCCATCATCTCTTGCCCTATGTGGTCAAGTTTACTATGCCATACAATCACATCATCAACTACACTATCAGATGCAAAGGCAATAGGAGAAGAAAGATAAATCTTATAAAATGAAATCAAATCAAGTACATAAAGTTCCTCATGGATTAAACCGAAACAAATTAAAGAACTGTCATAATAAATGGAAACTCTAGAGTTTCCCAACAAAATAGAGTATCCTAACTGGTCTAAACATTGGACAGATAAGAGATTCCGCCTAATCTCGGGGGCATATAACACATCATGTAGATACAGGATTTGGTTATTTTACAGCAACAACTTGCACGTACCAATCCCTCTCACTTCCACAAATGCTCCGTTCCCCACGTACAACCTCCTCGCATGGGGACTCAAATAGCAAAACTCCACATATGCGTGCCTGTCACGAGCTACATGGTCCATAGCTCCTGAGTCTATAATCCACAAAGGAGAAGAGTTAACGAGCATCACACAAAAAGACACATAACTCAAACTATGTAAAGAAAAATGACATACCTTTCGCTCATCACACTCGCGTGCGAAATGCCCATACTTGCCACACACATAACATTGGACCTCACTCTTGTCGAGCTCTTTCTTCTTGCGCTTCTGCCCTTTGTCGTCGGTCTTGGTAGATTGCTTCTTCTTGCCTTGGCCCTTGGCCTTCTTCTCATGCTTCCGCCACTTGCGCTTTACACCCCAGGAGCACTTACTCGATTCTGCGTTGTTAGCATGAGCAGAAGAAGACCTAGCCACCTCTTGGCGCTCCTCCTCGAGTTCACAGTGTCTACTCACATCCATGAAAGTATGAATACTCTCAGTATGCGTGAGGTAGGTCTTAACCATATCCTAGGAGTCAGGCAAAAACTGGATCGCACCCAGTACTTGAAACTCATCAAACATAAACTCCCCTAAACTCTTCAGAGAAGCAATCATACTCGACATATATATCAAATGCTGCTTTATAGTATGATCGGATCTCTCCTTGTATGTGATAAACTTATAGGTCAATATCCTCAACTTAGGAGCTGACGGGGCACCGTAATGCTCTCTCAGAGTATGCCATATCGACATTGTAGTAGGATACTGCTCGTAGACTAGAATTAGTTCATCGTGCATGCTACTAAAAAGGATCACCCTATTTTGGCCATCCTTATTTTTCCAAGCACGATATACCTCCTGATGCCGTCTAACCTGTGCCGTGGTACCCTCCCCGGGGTCCACCATCTTGTACTTAAAAACCTCCCCGAGTTCTTGTTCCTTGAAGACAAACTGAACCTTCCAATGCCAAATGTCGTAGTTGTCACTGTTCAACTTCTCTCCCTTCACGAGATTCGGGACGACAGTCTTTGTTGTAGCCATATATCTGTCACACAGAAAAGAGAGACGTTAATGACAATAGATGCTTAATATCACAATTTTGTACACCTTACGAATCACCAAGACCAAAATGACTCGAGTACAGACTCCAAGACGAGCGTATAAGTCAGCGGATACCATACACCACAATTTGGGATTGCATCTCACCATTTAGACTAGAATTCGGTATACAAAAATTCACAATTAATCACATTTATAGCATAGAACCCTCAAAATTTGGAAAAATTCTAATTTTAGGCAAGCCTACGGGCCACCGGGGGGGTCCACGCGCCATTAAACGCCGAGTTTGGACCTAGGTCGAATCTGACCCGGTTTGACCCAGGGAGCTCACGCACCTCAGCGCGCGTAAGCTCCACGCACCCGCTTCTCTTGCATGCACGTGCCTATGCGCGCGTGTCGTGCACGCGCCTGGGTGTCGAGTCTTTTCTTCTTTGCCCGATTTTTCCTGCAACCGGGTCTTTCGACCTGGATGCTGGAACCACTTTTCCGACCCCGTTTTCAATGGATTTTTTTTTAGAAATCTCTAATTCTATTTATTCTAACCATTATTGTCTCGATTTTTGGAATAATCACGCCCTAATCTCAACATATTTTGAGTCCAGAATTCCGGCCCTTCACGGCTAATTTTGAAACTCTACTTTCCAACAATAATAATACACAAAATGTATATCAAAATGTAGATCATGATCTCAAGATTTTATATCTACCATTTTTATGCAAAGATCTACCCTAAATATCGACAAATTTGGGGTTCAAATGTCTCGGTCACTATTCACGGCCGAAACTTCAACTGAAATTTTCTTGATTTAAACGTATTCAGAAAATTACGAAAAAATTATTTCGTGATTTACGTGTTATGAGTAACATAGTGGTATAATCAGAATCACGAAACTCATCTATAATCCGAACTCAAAATTTTATACCCTATAATTTTTATTCCCAAATTAATTTTAAAATTTTATTTTAAATGAAATTTAATATGCTCTAATACCAATGTTAGATAATGTGACTCTATCATGAGCGGAAGAATGCAATAATAAATTTTTTGAATCTTAAAATAATCGAGTTCGCAGCATATCTCAATCGGTGATGCAGAAAATTTTGAAAACCGCAAACTCTGATCACGAGCAACTCATAGTTGGGAGATAGCCATGAAAATCGAATTATCACCACAACATCATAACGTCTCAACTCTCAACTCGGTGATTTTGTGACAATAAAAAAAACCCTCAATTAATGTGTTTTCTCTCTCCAAGAATTATTCCTCTTAACAATCGTTGGAGTTCACTTAATTATCTCTAGAATTGTTAGAGTGCAATCACAATTCTCCCTAGAATTATATTTCACGTCCAATTCACATCGTTGGTTATAGGTAGGTTACAATAGGATAATGGGGTTAACCATTATCCCTATTTTGAATTTTAAAATTTTTACTTTGGTAAAATGTCCATATATGAGCATTTACCAACAAAAATCGCAAATTTCTTTCCTAATTCTTTTTTTTTTCTTTCCAAATCTTTCCATCCAAACAAGTTGAAGTGAACTATTGGAATGACATTTAGTGAAGCAACCCCCATGCTCTTGATGGCATCAATAACTTTACTTAGGGGTGTGCAATTTTCAATAATAACTGAATATCCGACCGAATCGAATTCAATCGAATTTGAATTTATAAATTCAAATTTGATTTTTCAAATTATGAATCAATTTTCTATTATAATTGAAAATTCAGTTTTCTGTTCAAGTTTTGAGTTGAAGTTTGAGTTAGGATTTGATGTCGACTCATGAGTGAATTGATATCAACACTTGAGAATAACACCATGTGGGAGTTGATATTGATCCATGAATAAGTTGATGTCAACACATGAGAGCCACAACAAATAAGGAGAGGCCTGGGCCTCCACCAGTAGGTGTTTTTGTCTTTCCCTATTTGATGTTGCTCTCATATGTTGATATCAATTCATTTATGGGTCAACATCAGTAAACTTCTTAACTAGTCATTGCCTCTATATATTGTCCAGTAATTTGTGAAATGCATAAAGTTTATTTTTATGGTTCGGTATCTAGGCCTAAACAAACAATAAAATAAAAACATAAAAAAATTTCATTCAAATTTGGTTTTATAAATTCAAATTCGATTAAATCGGGTAAATACATTAAATTCAGTTTAATTCGAATTCAATCCAAAAATCGAATTTCGAATTCAGTTCGAATTGAATTCAAATTTAATTGAATTCGGTTCGATTCGATTCGATTTAAATTTCAAAATATATCAAAACGACTTAAATAAATCCAATTAACCGAATAATTTAAAAGAACACCCCTAACTGTAACTCTATTTGCACGACTCACCGCAAAAACCTCACTCAATTCGGTGACATTACGTGATATGAGGTGCTCTTACTCGGAGGCACATTGTTCCTTCATGAAGCGTAAGATGTCCATCTGAGTGAGCATTCTATAGATCGTTTCTATTGATCGTCCAAGACTCCACCAGTCCTAGTTCTGCTACATGTGACTATCCAGCGGTACTAGACTGTGAGTTCCTTTGCTTAGCATTTCCATGCAATCCAATATGCTGCATTCATTTTTAGGAGAAAAAGCAACCTAAGCTTAGCTCTTGCAATATGATGAATCTTACTAAATTGTGTGCTATAAAGATTTTTTTTTTTGGGTACCGGACCCACCGGTGTCCTCAACTAATCGAGAGTTGATTAAAGAATTTAATATTTTTATCTAACTATTGGTGTGCTATAAGGATCTTAGTTTATCAAACTCCTTTAAATTGAATAGTCACACACTCTACTTCATTAATCAGAAATCTCAAGTTCTAGTTTTGAGAATGAAAAAAAAAAGTTTAGAAAAATCAATCCCTAAAATAGGTCCCACAATATTCGAACTAGATTAATCTGACAAAATCTGAATAAAAAAAAAAAAAGAAGATCTTAGCTTAGCTCTTGACTAGTATTAAGCTTCTCGTCAACAGTAACACTGCCCAGGTTCCGATTGGTATGGGCTAGCCCAAACGTCAAGAAACTCTTAGTCAAAATGGAACAGATGCTCTCTTACGAGATTCCGAAGAAGAAGGTCACAAATAAATAGTTTTTGGACTCCAAGGTAAGACTCTCTGCCTCTCGACTTCAACTTGTAGTGCATTTGCTAAGTGGGAAATTACCTCATTTTTTCTTAGAAAATGAGTGTTCCATAAGAATATAATTTATCATGTGGATGAAAATATTTATTAGTTAAAAAAAAAAATCAGTCATTATACACACAAATATATTCTTCACGACCATATTCAAATAATTAAAATTAAGATACACAAAGTAAAAAACAGAAAATTAGCAAAATTCAATTTGCCTGGCACTGGGGTTAAGAGTCCACCCGCTGAGTTCTCCAAGACAATGTCCGATGATGGAGGAACAAGACAATGTCCGACGATGGAGGAAACTGGCACCGACATCTTCTTTTCAACATCAAACACACGATCCTGACCGTCCATTCCATCATCACCAGCATCGTGTTCAGCCATGTGAGCCAATCTGTCGAGCATGGTAACCATTCCAATGTAGTGCTTCCTCACCACCACAGTTTGCTTATCAGACTCCACTATCATTGACCCGCCTGCTGGGATCCACTGACCAGGCGGAACCGCCACCTGAGAAAGGGGTACTAGATCATGAGGAGAGGTACAATTGAGCATGAAAGATGTGAGGCCAATTATACAACCCTTTAACAGGAGAAAGAGCCAAAATTGAGCAGAGAGAAACTTGCATTGATCAAATTCCCCAGCATATTAGATTTAAGAGTGAAAATTTTTAGTCATCCTAAATATTCTCCTATTCTTTCTCAGCAGATATACATTTTCTCTAATTACTATGTGCAATTCTCAAGTATAACTATACTTTGATAGCCTTCCAACAGGGCTTTGTATCCTACAACAAAATGCCTAAAATGTGCAACCTCCTTAAAAATAGGGTGCACAGGTGTGAGATGTGCAAGAGGTCCTTGGTCTGAGTCACAGAAATCAGCATTACCTTCTCTGAAAGTATAGAAGCTGCACAGATGTTATGTTGGGTCAAACTACATTTTCAAGAGGAGGTGCTGTACCCCATTCTCCTTCAGATTCCAGGGGTTCAAGAATTGAGTTCCAAAGCCAATAGACATGGTTCAGATGGATGGACCATGATAGCAAATGGATATGCCCCTGAACTAGAAGCAGAAATATATTGTCACATTCATTAAGAAAATGAAGGGCAGGCATGGATACTTGGTCACTTTTTTCACATTGAGTCAGCATACCTTGGAATGGATGGCAGATAGGCAGTAGGGCTGATGCAACATTTCAGACTGAGGGACTCAGCAGTAAAAGCATTCACACTTCCATCATAAAAGCTTGCATAGATGGATTCGCCATCACATGAATAAATAGCATCCGTGATGGAACATCTGAATCCTGATTGACACACTGTCACCAAGCAATTTTAATAACTGTAGAGTTGATACCTATGATGCAACTAGCAAATGCATATGTTGCCACAAAGCAATGAGCATGTTCCAGAATCTAGAGCTATACTTTCAATTAAAGCATTTCAAAACTTTTACCACCTACTTTTGAATCAAGAAAGTGTATCCTAAAGTTCACCACCGAAGAATGGAAATTGAAGGAGATGGAATTTTAGGCCTTCATCCAGGTATGCAACCTATATACGCTAACGTGCTGTTTAGGAGAGTTTCTTCCTCTTCTACCCTCAGCATTTCTCAACAAGGACACCGAATTTACAGGGGAAGCTAAGGTTTTTCAAGGAGTCATAAAATTTATCCATAAATTGCTATAAAGTAGACATTCTAGCAATAGAACTTGGCATTAAACATAAGTTCTTAGGAAGTCACATCTACCTGGAGCTAAAATAGAATATGCCAAACAAAAATAAGCAGAATAATGTATATTATATATTAGACCATGTCAAACATACCACACAAATATTTGGAAGTCAGAAATGCAACTCTATACACACGAATTGTATGCCCTATATTTATACTTCTATAATTTATCATACCAAGGCCGACCCCAAATTTTGAGATTAAGACTCAAGTTGTTATTGTATAATTTATCATACCAAATATGATGGAAACAGAAAATACAATGAAAGTTACGATATATGGTCAGGGTACAAAAACAAAAATTCAGAGTTTTTAAATAGAAAAGAACATTCTAATTCACACCATACCCGCCAAAAGGGAGTTCCCAAAGTGTAAGACAAGAGTAGCCTAACTCTTCCATGAGCTGAAACAATTCTTTATGAAACAACTACAATACAACACCAAAGCAATCTTCATTCAGAAACTTTAAGCCAAGCCATAAACAACTCACTAGAGAGCGAGTTGATAATACCAGCACATAGAGCTCTGGGAAGGCTCAGAATTTAAGCAACCTAAGCGTATTGAGACTCCAATACATGATTTGAGGTTTCTGCTGTCTCTAGGTCCTTGAGTTTTGCTAACTCTTTAGTTTTTCCAATGTTTGAAAGCACAAGTGCCTTATATTTAATAGTACCATTCATTGATCATCAGAAAAATGTATTTTTGCTGCCATTTCAATAATTTGGAAGAGGAATGAAGAACAATTACATTAGCTGATTATAGCTGAAAAACCAAGTCACATCCCTGGCCATAAAACTTAACTTTTGGGCATCCACTTTTCAGACCTATTGTAGATTCACTACCCCCACTAACTTGACAGGATCCCCCCCCCCAAAAAAAAAGAGGAAAAAGAGAGAGGAACCCCACATCCGATACTATACCACAAGAATGAGGCAACTCCAGGAAATTCTGTATCAACAGGTGGAGGTAACGTTATATAAGTTTCACCAAGGAAACCAATTCAGACTTTTTAGGGGGAAAAATGTGAAATATCAACTCGCTGCAGAAACATGCAGTCTTCATGATGGTTTGTTTGGTACACAGAGAGAGAGAGAGAGAGAGAGAGAGAGTTACTTCACTTGCTCATGAGAATAAAATCCAAGGTGGCAGTGAAACTTGTTCAATTTCATTCCCAATAAACGACCACTCTCTCAGCACCATAATCCTTGTTTGAAAGTAGCTACTCTGGGAGACTAATAATCAAGGGCAAAAACAGAGTAAAGCAAAGGAAATAGATCTCTAGAAAACTCTGCAATTCAGTGGAACATTAATGTAGACTCATGCTCTTAGTTTTTTGATGTCAACGATTTTTGTAAACTTCATGGACGAGACATATCTTTTGGTTTGTAAAGCCACATATTACTCGACTCTTTTTATGTTTAATGTAGATCCCCCCCCCCCAAAAAAAAAAGGCCAAACCCCAATGGTAAAAGAAAAATCCTAAACAAAATAAAAAGAAAACTCTTACTTTATGGCAATATTTCAACATTTCCAACTACAGTACATGACGCAATTTCTCAAAATCTGATACTTTAGCAAACTAGATCCATAAATACAATCTTCCAATAAAAAAGAAACAAGAGACATGGAGAAAAAAGAAAAATATGTTTGTCCAATATATAAAAACTACATCAAAATATTTAATCAAACACCTAATGCACAATTAGCCAAAAGGAAATATATGTCTTTCTTGTTTCTTGAATTTTAAATTCTAAATAATCTTTTCTCTGAGTTACCTATTGTAGACGATTTCATCTAGACTTTGTTTATTTTTGAATAGTTTGGTATAAATATATGTCTATATTGGGTAAAGGAGTGTTCAACAACCGTGCACCCATGGCAAAGACCAAAATATACTACATTTTAGGTAACAATGATTGAGAGAGAGATAGAAAGAACCAAAGAAGAGAAACCATATGCACAAGTTGAAAGCAATCCTAAACTTGTCTTTCTTTGTCTATCAGTTTTTACCTTTAAAGTCGATATTCGATTTTATGGCTTTAGAAATTAGATCCTAGTGCAAAGCTCTTTTGTGTATTATGATGTTGGGTTTTGGTACTACCATAAGTGCCTTTGTAACAGATAAGTTCACACATTGAGCACAAATTACAATATGTGGAAGACAAGCCTAACATATTCATCACACATTTCCTCAATTTGTTACCAGACTAAAGCAGCATGAAATTCATAGCAGTAGGTAATGATTTTTGCAATATAACATTGTCCAAGGAAAAAAACTGAAAAGGCATTCAAAATATACTTATCTCCTTGACTATTAGACAATTTCAAACGAGAAAAAAATACACAAAGTAATTAGATGTTTAATAGTAGTTATTTCAGAAGAATAATAATACATGTTTGCGATCTCACTATAAATACAATAGAAATAGATGATTGTCTCTCTTATAATAATACATCTAATATAAAGGACACTACAAGAAGAACAAATCTTGCCAAACAAATGAAAATAGTACCTAATGTTTTCCAATGGTAGAAGCGAAGTTTAACTCCTTAAAAATCTCTTCATTACATGTAGAGAACACTTTCAAGTTCTTTGAAAATATTTTCACGGCTCTTGCATGATCATGCCTGAAAGCAAATGACAATAAAGTACACCTTAATCAGAATTCAAATCAAGTCCCAATCCGTGATCCCCCCACCAGCCGCTCAACACCAAAAAGAAAAAAAGGGCAAAAACCAATACAAAAATGAGAACACATTAAAGAATGCACAAAAAAAAACCAGTCAAATTGTTTCCCTATTTGAGTTCATTCTTTTCTTTTTTTATTTTTTATTTTTTTTCTTTTGGGAGAATGTTGGGAATCACCGCCATTAGACTTTGTGTGTGCCTTTCCATTGGGTATGCAAAAGCCTACAAACCATCAACTGTAGGCAAACACTGGGGGGGAAGCCCTGCCCGTGGACTCAACCTCCCCATAACAATTTCTGAGGTTTGATACTTGGAAATTGCTTCGAAGAGATTGTCATTCCCTAAAAGCTAAGCCAGAGGTCATTTGAACGTATGACTACTTTCAAGTACAAATAATACTATTCCTCAAGGTTAGATATTGGAACGGCCCCCTTGGTACCGGATTGGTGCTAATTATGGCCATGAGGAAAGTTTTATATCTGAAAACTATTTTTGTCCCCAACTCTATATCTACCCAATTACCAAAATGTTTGAATACCCAGAAAACAATCCGGATGATGCGTTTGCAGAGGATCCTAATGCACTCATTCCCATTCAAATTAAAGACAGAGACATGCGGAGGACAAAGAACAAAGTGAAAGAAGATAATCAAACACCCAAAATAGATGAGTTAAAACCAATTACAAAAGAAAATCACTAACTTCTCAAGAGCTTCAAGGTACATGCTTCCGAATCTCGAAGAAGACTATCGATTATCTTCCACATTTGTAAACCCAGACAACTAGGTATCAACCTCCTTGTTGGCCTGAACGGTTGTTGTCAATGTTGAGGGTTTTGAGACCTATTATACGGTGAGAGTTTCTAAGGTTAATATTACGAATTGATTACGATAGAGAAATCTTTGGACGTCTTTCTTATTTGGGAGATCTACGAATTACCTTTATAAAATAGGAAACCGAAGTTATCTTGACCTGTTCGGTAGATTAGACAACTAAGACCTTTCGGTAGAATGATTGGAGCGATTACGACCCTTCGATAGGTTGATCGGAATGACCAGATTGATCGGCAGGCCTTCTTTTCATCGGCAGGCCTTTTTTTCATGGAATTTTTGAGAGTTGACTCTTTTTATACCGGGTCTTAGAATACATCCCGGTAATTCGCTTCTTTCAAGAACTGAAATATCATAAAAACAATATCTCTACAAGGCGGCGTCGACATTTTCTTCCGAATAAAACCCAAGAAAATCTGCAACACCACCCAAAAAAAAAAGCAGAACACAGATTAGGGTTCTTGAAATGGAAATCTTCAAATACATATAATACCTCATTTTGTAAGATACAAAGACTAAAACAATTATAACAAAATTAAAAAAAAAAAATCACATAAACAAGAATCACTCAATTGACTAATAGAGAGAGAATGTACAGATTGTAGAAGATTTTGACGAAGACGACTCTCTTTCTCTATCTCTCTACTTCCGCCTTTTCTCTCTCCCGTTTTTGTCTCCCTTGAAGTGGAAGGATGGAAACGGGAAAGCGTAACAACTCGATACCGTTGCAGCAGACAGAAAGCTATCAACTTGAATCAACACGAATCGAACAAGACTTTCAAATCTGGAGCTGCATCGCATTCGCAACAATTAACCAATAAAAATGGACCACGTGTCTATAATTTAGTAGGTTGAGACAAGTTAAGTTAAGGGCGGGGTCCAGGGTAGTTGTCGAGTTAGGTTGAGTTCAGACCCGAATAGAATTCGTCGAGTTTGAAATGTTTCGATCGGATTAATTTAAATTTTTTATTATATTAAATCAGTTTTGAATTGATAATTAAAAATTTAAATTAATCTAAATTAATTTAAATATATTTATAAATATGTTATAATTATAAAAATAAAAATAGATTTAAAACAAAAAAAAATGTTTCTACAATAACTATATTTTATTTTCTTGATTTGTATATAAAGTTTTTTTAAAAAAAAAAAAAAAATTTTAAGTATGAGATCTTTTGAGAAAAAAATTATTTGAGCAAAAGAAAATCTCTTTATTATATTCATTAAAAAACAATATGTAAATACTATTTTAAATTTTTAGATAAAAAAAATTCAAATTTAGATATCTGTCTGAATTTAAATAATTTACTTAGATTTGAATTCAAATCGAAAAAATAAACTCTCAATACCTTATATTGGATCAAAATAATATATGATATGGACACGGTCCTACTGGTGCGGCATGCAAAGGGTACGGTAGGTTTAGACAGATACCCACGAAGTTTGTCGGAATAGGGACACGCAACACAAGGGGAACTTGTGGAGGCTTCCCGTGACCCAAGTAAATGCTCTAAGGATTTTCCAAACATTTATGTCACTTCCTACCCATTCTCGTGAAACTTTTTATTAGCCCACTTCAATCCATGCACCAAACTCCTCCCTCCCCCTTTCTTATATATATCACCAATTCTCTCCCTACCGACTCATCAACTCCTTCTCCCTCTCCCTCTCCCTCTCTCACAAAATGGGCCTCTTTTTCTCTCTACAAGCATTTTCATTACTAACTCTCCTCTCTCTCCATGCAGCCATGCCATATACCGTCCTAATGCCCGATGGGGGTTCACCCTCCACCCTAATCGATGCGCCACAACCAGGGTTCATCATGAACAATGGCGGAGTGAGGACCGATAAACTCGAGCAAGAGGCGGTCTACGACATAATGCGAGCCACTGGGAATGACTGGGCCACTCAGATCCCTGATGTGTGTCGCGGTCGATGGCATGGGATCGAGTGCATGCCTGACAAAGACAATGTCTACCATGTAGTGGCACTCTCGTTTGGTGCACTCTCTGATGACACTGCATTCCCCACCTGCGACCAAACGAGGTCATTCTTGTCACCCTCACTCACCAAGCTCCCCCATATTAGGACTCTCTTCTTCTACCAATGCTTCACCAACAACCCTCAGCCCATTCCATCATTTTTGGGCCACTTGGGTCCCACTCTACAGACTCTGGTCCTTAGAGAGAACGGGCATGTGGGTCCCATCCCTAACGAGCTAGGGAATCTCACCCATTTGAAAGTCCTTGATCTCCACAAAAACAATCTCAATGGTTCAATACCCGTTTCATTGAACCGGATCACCAATCTGAGGTCATTAGACTTGGGCAATAATAGACTCTCCGGTTCAATACCCAGTCTAAGCTTTCGGGTTCTTAACATTCTGGACTTAAGCCAAAATCTCCAGACTGGTTCCATCCCACCTAGCCTCGGAAGCTGCCATGACCTCGTAAAAATCGATTTTAGCCGGAACCATCTGTCCGGTCCAATACCCACTTCAATTGACGGTTTAAAAAATGTGATTCTTCTTGATTTTGGCTTCAATCATCTCTCCGGTCCATTTCCAACAACCATAAAATCCTTAAATTCTCTTCAAGCCTTAATTCTCCAAGGGAATCCAATGCTATCTACTACAATTCCAACTGATGGATTTGAGGGCATGAATGAACTAATGATACTAGTCCTGTCCAACATGAATTTATACGGTCCGATTCCTAAATCACTAGGCCGGTTATCAAATCTTCGAATACTTCATCTTGATCAAAACCAACTAAATGGCTCAATCCCAGCCACATTGGGTGGATTAAAGAGTCTAAGCGAGCTTAGATTAAACGACAACCGGTTAACCGGTCCGGTTCCATTTGGGAGAGAGATGGTATGGAGAATGAGAAGGAAATTGAGGCTTTACAACAATTCAGGACTTTGCTTCAATTTGGAAAATGGTTTTGAAGATGGGTCGGATTTACCTTATGATTCTGGCATTGGATACTGCGGGACGCCCCGACCCGAGTCCGGAAGAGAAGTGGAGCATTTATCAAGCACTGATGAAGATGTGACGAAATCAGTTAGGGCATCATCTGCTCTAGCTCATAAACCTTACAATGTATTTATGATGCTGCTTCTTTTAATTCTATGTTAAGGACAAAGGGCTCAAAATGGTGCATGTAACAGTCCACTGTATCATCATTCCTGGATTGGGACATTAATGGAACCTTTTATTCACCATTTGTACATATTAAAAAGCTTAACAATAATTAAAGTGTATTTCTCAAAGGATATTTTTCTATTTATTTATTTGTTATTTTTATTATAATTTCTCCAATTATTCATATTTTTATTCTTCATTGAATATGTCTTGATTGCAGAACTTTCACTACATGCATTCTCTCACAGTGACCCTATCTTTTTTTTTTTTTTTTTTTTTAAATAAACCATGGAGCCGGTTTAATCCTGTTCAAAACAGATTAGACCACTAAGAGGCAAAACTTTTCTGGCGTATCTTTTATGCGTGTAAAAAAAAACTTGAATCCGAAATTTTTTTTTAAGTAAAATTAGTGTTCAACTAGTTGGTCTCGTTGAATGACCCCAACTAATCTCATAGACACTGTTGCACAACAATTTCAATTTAATATTGGTTACTAAAAATAATTCAAGGAAAAAAAAACAAAAAAAAAAACCTCCAAACCTTTTGAAGTTTTGAATTTCTTTTATACTGTCCGGAAGGTATTCACTTATAACCTTCCTTTGCCTCTTAGTTTTGCAAGATTCACAACTTGCCTATTAAATTCTATACAGCTTTTTATTTATTCCTTGTTTCAGAAAATTTCAAAGACAACCATAGTCCTATAATCTCATGTACCAAAATTAGTAGGCCCCGTTTGTTCTAAGCCCTGCCTTGGAACCATAAGGGTTCCGTCATTCTCTTGGGCTATACTTGTCAGCCAATTGTTGGGCCACAATTGTTTAATTTTTCAACCATAAGGGTTCCATCACGCAACCTGGAACTGGATTTTGGATTTTTGGGTCCAATATGGTAAACGTCCTGTAGTTGGGTCACTTCTCTTCTTTTCAGCAGGTGTTCTTAACGATCACGAACAGCTTAATAATCGCAATCTTCTTTCTTAATTTATGATCTGAAATTTAAATTTCATGTAATAAAAAATTATGAGATTTGAATCTTGAATCACAGAATTGAAAAAAGAAATTGTGACCATTAGCTTATCCCTTGTGAATTCTCAATATAAATACTACATATACAAAATGACAATATTTTTAAAAAAAAAAAAGAAAAAACACGAATTCCCATTTCTTAATCAAGTAACTAGTTTGGCCGATGAGTTGTAGTTTAACTGATATCATTCCTCCTCTCCCTTGTAAAATCTCAAATTCGAGTTTCTTTATGTATCCAACAAAAAAAAAAAAAAAAATCAATCGAGTAACCAGCTTCACGATAGCTTAAGATTGAGCTCTCTAACATTTCAATCATCTATTTTTTTCCCCTTTAAACGAGTGCTCACTCTTAAAGTAAGCCAAGTAGAGGAGTTTTAGTTGGTGTCATCTATATTTGGTGTTGTCCCAAACTTGATCTCAAGATTGAACCTTCAAAATGGCGAACAACAAATGAACTTGAATGACCAAACCCAATTTCTTGTTTCATGCACCCACATAAGAATCGAAAACAGCAGTGCAAAAAAAAAAAAAAAAAAAAAATAGAGTTCCTATGGTTTATAGAAGATTTTATAATAAATAGACATTTAATTTTACTTGAAGTGCAATATATATATATATATATATGTGTGTGTGTGTGTGTGTGTGTGTAAGAGAGAGAGAGTGTGTGTGTGTACTCTTTTAAGAGGCCTTCAAATTCCATTATGCAAGATGCATTCATGCTCTGCGTGACACTTGCCTCTTTTCTCTACAAATTGATAGTGCCAATCTATTTCTAATTATCAAAGTCAAAATTGAATTTTAAGCCCCGTATTATCCCTCTTACGATTTTTTTTTTTTTTTTTTTTTTTTTGTGATCATAGATTTAACTAACATTGGCACATGTTTGATTATAACTCAAATTAAATATAATATACTTGTGGGAACATTTATAATGATATCATAAAAACATACCCATATTAGTCTTTTCTTTATATTTTCACTCAACAAGAAAAAAGAAAATGTTTAGAAGGAAAACATATGTTACATTATTACTAATGGGTATGAGTTTAGCTGAGTTTACTCCAAGATTGAAATGCCATTTTTTTTTTTTTTTTTTATCACTGGCATTCGAGTTGCCCAACTAATTTAGCTCAATTATTGTAAGAAAATTTAGTATTCAGTCAGTAGACCCAAATACTTATAAGCAAGCCATTTAATTGAAGAAGAAAACAAAACATGTACTAGGAATGACCTATTTCCACCATTGTATGTTGCATGCGAAAATGAAAGAATTGGAAAGCTAAGTGGTGCAAAACCAAATACCTATTATTGTAAAAGCAAGCAATTATATTATTATCTTTTAAAAGGGAAAAAAGTTCGTCTAAAATATAAAATCTAAAATATTCAGGTAAATGATACTCTCTCTCTCTCACTCACTCTCTCTATTTTCTGTTGATAGACATTAAAAGTCCTGTAAAGTTGGTAATGGATGTTAATGACTGTTAAACATCATTGTTGAAAGTAAAAACTTAAACGTTGATGGCTTGAAATTGAAAGCCAAAAAAACAAAACAGAAGTTGGACAATGACAATGTGATAAAAAAACAGGCGATGCGCAGAGGGATGCTAAGATTTTAAATCAAAGTCAGAATCAAAAAGCAGCCATTTGCATCAGCATGACAAAAAGAGTTAAAAGTTTGGTAGGAAAGGGATGCCTATAGTGAACTTGTGAAAGCAATGGCTTTTCTCCTTTACAAACCATTGTTTTTGAGTAAACATTTGAAACATATTCTGCTGTTGAAGGCAAGATATGAGAACATGCACTCAAAATTGTACATGGCAAGCAAAGCAAAGCCCTCTTCTATCCTGTCCTGACATCAATCATCGGTGGCCCTACCACCTAACGGTGTAGGAGAATGGGGTCTTCTTCCCCCCCCCCCCCAAAAATCATAAAAATTACTATTAAAATTTTTTAAAAGATGATTTATTTTTTGATAAAAAATCTTTTATATTTTACCGTCAATATTTAAAAATCTAACTAATTCGATTTGATAGACTGTGAAACCCAATTAGGGATTATTTATTTTTTCATTCTAAAAATTTAAATTTAAAATATTAATTAAAAGAAATTTAGTATTTTGTCACTCATTCACCATCTTTGTCGGACATGTATATATATAACAATTAATATAAATTTTTGTTTTTGTCTTTGGTTATAATTCTTCTATTGGACCAGCAATAATGGAATCAATCAAAAGGCCAAGTTTTATGTAGGAGTCACGTGGAAGGTGCAAAGCTAAGTTCCCCCCGCCACCCCCACCCCCCACAAAGCCGAAAGCCCAAAAGATGCCCCCACCTCTTTCGAAGTATATTTTCTGCATTCTCACACGTATATTCTTTTTAGATTTGTATGCTCGCACCGACTTGGAGAGGACACCATGCCAGACAAACATCAAGGGTTCTTCTTGTCAAAGGAAGCATTCTTTTATGTTGGACCATTTGGAAATACTTGCGTCCAAATTCAACTCCCCCACCGGAAATTTAATTATTTTTTATTTGAACACTTGGAATTTTATTTTATTTTTATTTCTTTTTATAACAACTTATTACCTGCCAAGCCATTTTGCTAACGGAGTGAAGGTGTGGCCTTCCTAAGAGTGTTTTGCTATAAAATCTAAAAGCATAGAGCATCACATTTCTTGGCGCCCTCACAATGACGCAAACATTGTCCGGAACTCGATTAATCTGGTGTGAGTAATTATAAACTCAATTTAAGAGTTAACTCTTCGATTAAAAAAAAAAATAGTGGTGAAAACATTACTGATTTGTGTGACTTCCAACTAAAGAAAATTAAAAAAAAAATTCTTTATACAGTAAAATTAATTTAATTTATATTTTCTATCTATAAACATATTTATTTTAAAATTTTCTTTTCCAAAAAACTAAGTTTAATTTTTATCTCTCTAAATTAAGTATATTTATTTTCTCTCTCTAAAAAATAAATTAAGTTGATATTTTCTTTTTCTAAATGCATTGATTTTAAATTTTCCCCTCTAAAATATTAAATTAGTTTCTCTCTTTCTAAAAATAAACATATTAATTTTTTCTCTTTAAAAAATCAATTTAATTCATATTTTTTCTATATAAATATGTTGATTTTAAGTTTTCTCTCTTTAAAATATAAATTTTGGTTTTTTTTCTATATATATTTAAGCACTTCTCTCTTTGAAAAAAATCAATTTAATACATATTTTCTCCCTAAATATTTTAATTTTAAGTTCCTTATCTCTCAAAATATGAAATTTAATTTTTCTCTCCAAAAAATAAGCACATTAATTTTCTCTTTCTAAAAAAAATTAATTTAATTTGCATTCTCTTTCTCCAAACAATTAATTTTTCTCTCCAAAAAATCTAAAGGGGGTGAATATGCTATTTAAAAAATTTTGACTAATTTAGTTGATAAAGAACAGAAATTTAAATATAAACTGGGCACCTAGGTTGTGAAGACTTAAATAAGAATGAGACACAACAATTTATAGTGGTTCCATCTTCTTGGTGTACATCCACGCTCAGGCTTAACCTGAATTTTCCAAATTTACTATTTATAACAATAGTTTACAAACTAGCTTCACTAGATGCTCGTGACCTTTAACAAAATATCTCCCAAATCCCCCTCTTTTGTTCAATACAGAAAACAAAGAAGTACCTTCTCTCGTGCTTGCTCAAATCCCATATTAGAGCTGATACAACTTGTTCTTGATGTAAGAGACAAAGTTCACAAGCAAAGATGAAGCTTTGTATGCCTTTGAATGTGCTTAATTTAAGCGCAAAATGACATGAAAGAACAAAGTATGAGTTTAGGGTTACAAATGTTGTGCAGATTTCGCCAGAGAGGCTTCATTTGCTTCATGTATTTATAGCCCAAGAGGATGAAATAGCTGTTGGACTCCATTGAATGCATAGCAGAAGGTAGGTGAACAGTTCTGAGATTCTCATTTAATTTTCAAACAGCTTTTCTGCAAAATTCATTGGGTCGCCCTATAGAAAACACAAGTCATCTTGCCTCTTGAATTTTAATGCTTTGGGTCGCCTTGTCTTATGATTGGGTCGCCCTACCTTTGAGCCTTGTGAGGTGTGGGTCATCCTATCTCAGTTTTGGGTCATCTCAAAACTCACCCTAGCCTGTCCTGATATGCTTAGAGTCATCCTACTCAAGTCTAAATGCATGTGTTCTGTGACATTCATTTCTTGGGTTGACCCAAATTTTTGCTTGGGATGCCTTACGGATAATTTGTGCTTAGGATGGGTCATCCTGCACAAACAATGGGTCACCCTCCCTATATTGCAGATACGGCTTCTATGGTTATGCTTTAGTGGGTCGACTCAACTCAAGGCCAGAGTCGTCCTCTTGGTAGTGTTTACATAGGTTGAATCGTCCTGCAATTCCTTTGGGTCGTCCTACAATATACTTAGGCAATTTGAAATTTTGTTCATACGATCTAAAGTTCATGGTGAGATGCCTTGGCTGTACAACAGACTTGACTTTCTGTATGTGTGATTCTATGATTCGCCTCAAACTTTGACTTGGGCTGTCCTCTAGGTGAGTTATACTTGGGTTGGGTCGCCTTAACTATTTGATGAGTCATCCTGTCCATACTACACATACTGATTTCTTGACCCTTCATTTCTGGGTCGACTCAACTCCTAGTTTGGGTCGTTTTGTCCAACACTTAGGAAATTTTGAGTTCAAGGGAACCAACCCAAAATGTTGATGGGACACCCTACTTAAGATTTCAGACATGACTTCTGAGAGTGGTATATGACAGGTCGCCTTCTCAAAGGCTTAGGTCGTCTTGCTTGTCTTGCAAAAGCATATTCTGAGGGCTAATTTTGTTAGGGCAACTCATGATGATCTAAGAACTTAGTCAGGTTGTCCTGATCTTTATGCAAGTCGCCCTGAAGTGTGCCATACTTAGTCAATTTTTTGAAATTCATGACTATGAGACAATTTCCACTAGAATATTAGATTGAGTATCCTTAAACAATTTTAATTTCAACAATTTATCATATTATTCTAGAATCTAATGAAATAATCCCAAACTAATTTTCACTATTACCAGTCATCATCAAAACTTAATTTATTTAACAATTTTGTCTCGTTAGAAAAAATAATATATTTTGAAATTTTACTCTAAATATATTGGTTTTTAATTTTCTTTCCAGAAAATCTAAATTAATTTTTCTCTATATAAAACTAAATATATTAGTTTTCTCCATCTTGAAAGTCAAGTTAGTTCATATTCTTTCTCCAAATGCATTTGTTTTGAAGTTTTCTCTCTTCAAGCAAAAAAAATTACTTTTTCTCTATTAAAAAATAAAAATTATTTTAAATTTTCTTTGTATAAAAGAAACAATTTTGAGAGATTTTTTTTTTTTTTTTTTTTTTCATTTCCCTCAATGCTGCCCTAACCTAGACATGGTCGCAGCTCTAACCAAACCATAGAATTGGAATGAACTAAACTATTAATCGGTTCGTGATTCAGGAACCGAAATTGGATCTAAAGATTCAATTTTGATTTTTCATTTTGAATAACATGAAACCCACAGTTCAAATTGACAGTTTTTGATTTGAACTGAAAGTTTTTAGAATATATTTTTTTTAATTGCTGATAGTAAAATAAGTAATATTAAAAATTAAAAATACTAAAAAACTATTATTATTAGTTTGAAATAAGAATAAGAAAATTTTTTATTTTAATTAACACTGAATCTAATATAGTTATTAAAATTAAATTATAAAAATGAATATCAGTTTTATACTAGAAAAAATAATTTAAATATATTATTTTACAAATTTAATGGGGCAATAAATATTTAACTTTCACGAGCAGTGGTAAAGCATATTTCAGATGTTCACTACTCGTTCAATTAAAGGATCCCGTCAATACTTTTCAATTAAATTCATTTAGTTATTAATCAATCACATTCTTCATATATTTTATAAAAAATATTGATATTTAATTTTTATATTATTTATTTTAATTAATACTAAATCAAAAGCTGAGAAATATTAGTTTTAGTATCAGAACCGATAATTCTAAAACCAGTGCGATGTCTATCCAACCCCATGGTAAATGCTACTTTCATGAAAATTTATGGATAAAAGTTAGTATTCAACACATCTTTAAAAGAGGGGAGATTTTTAAATGGTAATTTTTCATAATATTTCTCCTTATACACATATGTCGTATGTGGTAATAGGACCTATTGAAAGAACCTATGGATAATTTTTTATTTTTTATTAGAAAGTGGGTTTTTAAATCTATAAATAAAAAATAATTTATTTTTTTTTTTTGTACTCTGGCTAGAGCCACAATTCAGTATTTAAGATTTCGCCTCCATTAATCTGGACCGATCTGTTATCGGACCCTTTTTCAAGAGATCTCCCAAAGTGATTTTTCCGTTTTCATATCGAGTTAAACACAGGCATGATTAAAGGGTCTCGGTACTTTTTCCCACCTAGCCAACCCAACATCGGTATAAAAATTAATTTATTAAATAGAGTTATAATTACAATAATACTAGATATAGTAGGGCATGTACCACAATAAGGACTCTTATGCTTACAAAGATATAATTTCTACTTTTTTTTTCCTCTTTTGGGATTTTCTTTCTTCTTTTTTTTTTTAAATAATTAATCAGTATCTGAAATTATATTTTGATTAATATAATTTGAGTGTTGTCAGACCTAATTTAAAAGGAGTTCTAAATTTATAATTTAAAAAGAACTCTTCTAATATAATTTTTTTATTATCAAGTTTCAAACATTTTCTACTCTCTTTCTGGGATTAGATTTCAACATGGAATAATTGAAGTATGGTCTTAATTTGTGCAAAATTGAAAAATACCTTTCAACCTTCATATTTTGTTCTTTAGAATTCTAAAGATCTCTAATGTTTGCAAAATTGATTTTAAGTGTGATCATCTAATTTACTAGGGAACTATAAATTGACAGTTTATAAATTAATGAAAATTTTTGTCCATTTTTTTAAAAAGTTTATAAATTCCAAAAATAAGATTTTTAAAATTTATAAGCCATTTTTAAAAAAAAAAATACCTCCGCCCCATTTTTGTGCAGTTTATAATGTTTATTTCGACATATAAACCAACTATGGGTAAACTTATTTTAACAGTTTATAACTTCTTATAACTTATAAGATATTTTTAGAGTTTATAAATTTTTATATTTTATTTTTAAAATAAGTTGTTAAAATATATTATAGATTAAATTGTAACAGTTTATAAGATATTTTACAAACTTATAAGTTTTTTTTTTTTTTTTTTTTTTTTGGTAAAAATGAATTCTTACAAATTCTTTTTACTGTTAAAATAACTAAAAATGACAAATTACCATTAATATCATATAAATAGCTATCTATTGAAATAAAAAGTATAAACATGTGATAGAAATATTAATAAGGATAATGTAATCAGTTTAAAGGTCAAAATAAAATAACTTATGCGTGGCATATAAAAAAAAATGCTGGGTTAGAACTATATATATATATATATATATTAAAACAAATTATAAACTCTAAATATCTTATTTTTAGAGTCCATAAACTCTTTTAAAAAAAATAACTAAACAAATTTTATAAACTTTTATGAACTTTTAAACTTTCAAACGTCTAAAATATTTTAAAAAATTTATAAATTTATGCAAACACATTTTAAATTATTCTCCTTTATATTTCACTATATCTTTTTAGGTATTTTAATATTACAAAAAATTTATCAAAATTCATTGTTATAAAACACAATAACAACTTATAAGGTCAAAAATATCGCATAAGTTGTTTGATTTTAATTTATCTAAACAGATTAATAACTTATTTCTAAAATAAGATATAGAAAATTATAAGCGATTCAAGATAAGTTTAGCAAATCGGACTCTTATTTTATTTTATTTCTTAATTTGTTTCTATTTTATTTTATTTTTAATTAAAAATATATTTTGTAAATAAAAATTAATTTTTGATAAAAGTAACTAAAAATTATTATTATGGAGATACTTTATTTAGGCCAAAAAACTTACCTACCCAAGGCATCTCTTTCTTTTTTTTTTTTTTTTTTTTTTCAAACGGCCATGTAAAAGATGAGATTACTAAAAGTAGATGGATTCTTGTTGACAAAATATGCAGCATTACCCAAAGTAGAGGGTGGCTATTACTAAAAACAATAATATAAAATAGGGTTGTATTTGAATTAAGTCAATTCGAACTCAATTTTTTTAACCTGACTCGAATTCAAATTCGATGAGTAATAAATAATAGAACTTAAACTCGACTCGATTGTATAATAAAATTATTCAAACTCGATTATTATATAATATATTAATATATTTTATTTTATTTTTTATATTATTATCATATATAAATATATATATAATATTAATATATATTATTTAGTTATTCGATAAATTTTCGGGTTTAGAATTCAATTTAAATCGGTTAAAATTATGTTAATTTGAACCGTTGATTTAATAGATTGAACTAACAATCCTAAAATAGACTTGAGGTTGTATAATATGAAACCTTAGTCTACGTTTAACGTTGGTGAAAACGAAAAACAAAAACAAAAACAAAAACAAATGTTGCAGGTAGCAACCAATAACATTTCAACCTGCTTTGAAAATTTGAAAAGAAATACAAAACAAACCGCACTCATGTTGGTGTGAACAAGTCTTCTCTCTCTCTCTCTCTCTCCTCTCCATAGATTTTACACTGCCAATCTACTTCGGTTTTATCCCATTTTTAGAGCGAAACATTCGCTTTATCTTTCTTTTTCTCTCTCAGTTGAAAATGTTTGAAGCTGAAGCTGAGTTAAAAGAGTTATGCCTGGCATCTCGCAGCTTTTTCTGACAAGTAGGAGAGAGAAAAAAGAGTAAAGAGAGAGAGAGAGAGAGAGAAAATAAAGAGTACAAAGGAAGAGTAAAGAAGATGGAGAAGAAGAAGAAGAAAAATAGCAGTACTTGAGTAGATCGTTTTAGATAAAGAAGAAAACGATTCGAGAGAGTGAGAGAGATTATGGCGTCTGCTTTTCGTTCTATGTTCTGTTGTGGAGATTCTAATCGGTATCTGATTTCTTTACCTCATTTCTGCTTCTCATATTGATCAAATGTTAGGTGTAGGTTTTGGCTTTTTTTGTTGTGCTTTATTGATTTTTATTTTTTTTATGAATTTAGGGTTTTGGGTTTCAATTAAATTTAATAAACTTTGATTTAACAGGAAGGAGAGAGGAAAGAAACAGGTGAGTTGGAGAATATTTTCGCTGAAGGAACTGCATTCAGCTACAAATAATTTCAATTATGATAACAAGCTTGGGGAAGGAGGTTTTGGCAGTGTTTATTGGGGTCAGCTTTCTGATGGTTCCCAGGCGAGTTTCAAAATTTCCTTTTTTCTCTTTCAGTTTTTGAGTTTTCACTGAATTTAGGTTTAATTAATTATTTTGGGGACAAATTGAATCATTGCTTAAGGAAAATAATTCTGGTTGTCAATCAAAATCAGTCATTGCTAATTTTAGTTTGGGTTACAGAATTGGTTTGTATTTTTATCCCTAAAATTCTTCTTTAGCCATGTGGTGTTTTGATCAACTTAATTAATGGTGGGTGTACCCAAAAAAGGGAGTTCAATGACGTAGTAAATGTCTGTTGAGATAAATGTATGCATGTGACTAGGGGTAGGGCATGTGAGTGTGGGAATGTGAATGGTCCATTTTGTAAGGGGTTTCTTTATAAAGGGATTTTATGGCCTCTGCCACATTATTAGTTTTTGAGTTGACAATAATAAAATCCAGACTTATTGCCTTTTAGAAAGAAAACTTGGATATGTAATTTTAGGGTATATACTCATAGAAATGTGATGGCCTTCGTGTACCGGTACATAGAGATCGTGTGAAGCCAAAGTTGAGGAGACTGAAGAAGAGAGTGGTTTATCACTCAAAAATATGTTGTTTGAAATTGAGTCTAAATAGTAGAATTTGACCTATTATGGTTAAGGCTTGTTACTTGTTGTGTCATATTTGCATTATTATGAAGGGCTTGCACAACCACCTTAGGTTTATAATGGCTCTCTCCATAAAAGGGTTTTGAACGACGTAAAACTTTTATCCTCCGTTGAGGGTGGGCTTGGAAAAATGGTAAGTTTGCTCCATATGAGTTATAAGTAAAGGATTTAAACCATGGAAACAGCGTTTCTCCTTAAAGGGCCAAGGCTCTGAAAATATAACCATCCTATAACCCAGAATTGTGGGAGCCTCCTGCACTGCACTTCCCTTTTTATAAGCTTAGCCTTTGTGAAAGGGAACAATTGTTTAGTAATTACATCAACAGCCTTTGAAAGCGAAAATTGTTCAGTGAATGATAAATAAATGGCCTCATCTGGACGTTTGTTTCAAAGATTGAACAATATGGTGACTGGGAATGGAGTTGTGTGGTTAATATTTTTTTCCTGGAATTAAAGTGGAGACTATTTATTCTATGCTGATATGTGAGATTGGTGATTGTTTTTTCTACCTTAAATCCAAATGGACTGCAAACTTCAAATAAAAAAAAAAGATTGTTTCATCAAGATGAATGTAATTTTCGGACTAATGTTTCATCAAGATGAAAGTAATTTTCGGACTAACATACGATAGAAACTTGACATTGTAACGCTCTTGTTTCCTGTAATCCAGAGTAGCTCCATGATACACAAAAGTCTTCCATCACTACAATGATGAACTCTGTAGAATATTTACACCCAATAATGGCCTTACAACCTTTTTAGGACATCATCCTAGTCACACAACAAAAGCAGTTCAACTGGAAAAAGCCACAAGCATTTAATCCATGTAACAGAAAACAGTCAGATTTACAACATGCAGTGCAATTGTGTTGGCATTGCTCAAGAAAGCGGTGATTTTCACAAAGCAAGCACAGCACTTCGTTCTCCCTGCCTCCGAAGCCCAGAACGGTGACCCTTAATTGGTCTTGGGGCTATTTAATAGAAATTTCCAATTAGAGAATGAATAAGGAAGAGGATATGGAGTCACATTATTTTTCTTTCCATAGACTATAAAATAAATTATGATATCCAATTTGCTAAATTTGAGTTCTCAGTATGGGCATACTTTTAAATGTCCCCTCGAATTCAAATTGAAAAGGAAAACTAGTTGATGCAAGAACATTTAAACTCAAAAGGAAATACTAAATCAACAGATGAGGACTTCGAAGCTTATGACAATGCTGCATTCTTTGTGGGACCATTGTTTTGTGAGCATGGTAAATCATATTGGGACTAGCTAGGCATTCAAATCTAATGCTCAAGATCAATTTTTGCAGTCCCACAGGGGGATTCCAGTTGATTATGGTCCAAAATATGCTGCTTCTGCTAATTCTTTTTTGACCTGCTGCAACATCCATTTTAGCTTGGCACACCTCATTTGATTTAAACCCTTGACAACTTTGGTGGCACCTAGATGTTTTATAATGTACCTTTTGTTTGTCAACAACTCTGGCTGTCCTTTCATGGTACCCCTACATTTTTATTGCATATCATGACTTTGGGTGTAAATAATATCCTAGTCCTGTTGAGAGGGGTTACGTCTCCCCAAAGATCTGCACCATCAACGATATTGAATTGCAAATAAGCCAAGGATTCAGTGGAGTTAACATTTTATCAAAATTTTGGTTGTCTGGGATTGTCTGTCAAGTGCTTGCCGATGGTCAAGATTGTCTCAGGTACTGCCTAACAGTTTGCAAGAGTTTTATCCCCTTTGAAAGGAAAGATTTTACTTTATCTGAAAGACTCACTTTATGTTCCTTATGTTAAGATACGAAACAATTAATAACGCCTCCCTCTACTAGTTTAAGCTTTTGAAGTGGATTGTAGTTACACAAGATATCAGACCCTATGTATTCTTTATGGCTAATCCTTTGCTTCCTTTCATGGTTTAGCCATCCTTTGTGCTTCATGATAAATATTGACAATGGGTTGTGGAATTTTTGTTTGTAATATGCTTTGGATTTTCTTATCTTCTTCATTAATCAGAAATAAGCTTCCCTTACTAGTCCATCCCATATAATTTTTACCTTTTACATTCATATATCTATATTTTTTGAAAGCAGGGTTTCTCTCTTCCGTCAAATGTTAAACAGGATGCTTGCCTCTTTCCTGAGCAATTCTGGATTCTCTTCCTGATAGCTACTGATTGGCATTCTTGCTCCCAAGGACAATGTTAGCGTAGTAATTTAAGAATACTGATCAGAGTCAAACTAGTGTCATAAAAAAAAATGGAAGCATAAAATAGGGGCTTTGAGTTACTTCTTGAAGGACCATTTGATGCTGTCATCTTTTTAGGATATTCATTTTGACATAATAAGCTCAATATGCAAAGGTACAATTTCCTTTTCCACTTTTGTCTACTTTAACACATGGAGGTGGAAGATTTTTGAGGGGACTGGCCAAGATGAAAAGGCTCTTATATTGGTATAATTATGTTTTGTATGGAGAAGGAAAAGAAGGTTAGATGTACTTTTCCTTGTAAGCTGATGGAAAAAGTGGGTATTCTGAATAAGGAAGCTTCTCAAATTGAGAAGGCATTACTGGAGGATCCATACCATGGGGAAAATTGGAGGAAGGGGTAATCTGGGAAAAAAATTGTTTCCATCTCTAGGACAAATGCAAGTGCTTTTTTTTTTTTCTGATTCTTTATGGTTTTTAGACTATGAAATCTCTGGAATTGATCAACTTTGGGTTTGGAATGTCATGGTGCTTAGTGTTTCTAGATTAGAAAATCACTTTTATTGGACAGCAAGTAACATTTACTATTTTCATGCTCGGAACATATTGTATGTTGGGTTGAGAGAGCAAATAAAGAAACTTCGAAGGTAGTTGAAAGATTATTCTCTTTAATGTCAATTGTAGATTTATTATTTGGAACTGTTTAGGTAAATGGGATGCTGCGATGCATTTTCAATGCCCTTAATCATAATGACTGATTATTTTGGTGCAGTTTGCCCTTTGTACCATTCATCACAAAAGTCAGGGTACTTTCTTTTGGTGTCCATTACGTTTATTTATGTTCTTAAAGAAATTTATGAGAAGGACAATAATCCCTTCACTTTTAAAATCTATAGAAGAGACTCATTCAACTAGCAGTGAACGTTTGCACCCCTCAACTACCAGCTGCTTACATTACTGCCTCCTTAGAGAATTAAAGTAACAGGAGCTTCAATGATTTAGATTAGTTCCAATTTACTTTTGAGCAATGCTGTGTAAGAGTTGCTTAATGGTGGGATAAAGGCATAATAACACTGTAGTTCTGAGCTTATCAAGATCATTTACCAAAGTATGAGCTAAGGGCTTCAAGGATTTTGACCACAAGAAACATAGCTGGTTGTATCCAAGTAAAGATCAATTTTCATCATTGTAGCATGACCCTTAATGCTATTTCAACCCTTGATTCACTTTATGCTAACCTTCCAGACACCCCCCATAGCCCAAACAAACTCACAAAAATGTCTAGCCCTGTACCAATTCAATCACAAATGGTTGATTTTTTCCATGTGTCTTGTGTGTATCAATTCAAGCCAACTTCAATCTTTGAACATTTTCGTGCATCAAGATCCTCTATTGTGCTATCCCACATACAAAGTGGAGCTAGGGATTTCAAACCATATGAACAGCCTTTTCTCCTCTCTATTTCCCCTCTGTGACAAATAAGTGATTCTTGTGATTGAACATCTTTAACTTAGACCCAAACCCTCTCCCCCTCTCTAGACCACCTCATCCATACACTATTCTAGCATCTATACATGCTTTCAAATATGACAAATATGTGAAATATTGTGGGAGTGCTGATGTACAGGGGTATTGCATGTGAAAGTTATCTAAGACTGCATTATATGGTTGATTGGAGTCAAAAGTTAATCAGAGATTAAATGGCAAACAAATTGATCTGGAACTTGTTAAATTGCCTTACTTGATCATCAAAATTTATAAGCTTCGTTTCTTGGATAAGAATTCTCTTCCAAATTGAAAGACAAAAGGACTAGGGAGAAGGGAAGAATGTGGTTGATGACCGTATTGGTTCTTATGGTCTGTGGCTGTAATTGGCTTGGGTAAGTTAAAGATGACAAACATTTGTCATTCATTGGATTTTGGGAATTATGTCACTGAATTATATGTATGGGCATCTAACCCATGTAGAATTTGAGATACTTGGGAGACAAGATTTAAAAAACTTGGATGGTTGGAGAGAGCACTGAGGATGTGGAAACAAACTGGGAAGGGCATGAGTTGCCATGGCAGTTTTATGGACAGGAAATCAATGGCTTTGATTTGCTTGTTGTTTTATTGTTCTTTTTTCTTATTATTTTGGTCACACATCTGACTGCCCTCGGCATGATGCTTGATTAACCAAGTTGATGGCAGTAAGGCTGAAAGACCCCGTGCACGAAGAATAACCCTCCCCCTCCCCCCCCCCCAAAAAAAAAAAGGGAAAACCAAAGATTTTCAAGGAACTAAGCCTCGTATGAAATGTTATAGTCTATGTAGTACCAATGTTGCACTGTGACTTCCGAAAGGACCATGTGTGTATCGTGTGCAAGTTGGACATGATTCATAGACGCGACAAGATACAATTGTTTGTGTGATGTCGCATCTCATGTCCAGTGTGTTTTTCCATGTTTCATAGATTTAGTATCTTTAACAGTATGAGCCAGAGACAGTAGGTTTTTGTGGACCTTACAAAACTTATAGTTCTTTACTATTGGTATTATCAGGGTTAATATAATTTGTCAAATTACTGATCAATTTATGCAATCTAGTCATTACTGCAAGGTCCCACTTACAGAAAACACGTACATGCAGATTGCCGTTAAAAGATTGAAGGTTTGGAGCAACAAAGCAGAGATGGAATTTGCTGTTGAGGTTGAGATTCTGGCCCGAGTGCGGCACAAAAATCTGCTTAGTTTACGTGGCTACTGTGCTGAAGGCCAGGAGCGTCTAATTGTATATGATTACATGCCAAACCTAAGCTTACTTTCCCATCTACATGGCCAGCACTCGGCAGAATGCTTTCTGGATTGGGACCGCCGAATGAATATTGCTATTGGCTCTGCAGAAGGGGTTGCGTAAGAATTACATTTAAGAATTTCCTGAACTATATCTTCTGGGCTGTCTTTAACCTTGTTTTGTATGATCCAGCTATCTTCACCACCATGCCACACCACATATCATACACAGAGACATCAAGGCAAGCAATGTGCTGCTAGATTCGGATTTTGAGGCTCAAGTTGCTGATTTTGGATTTGCAAAGCTGATACCTGATGGTGCAACACATGTAACCACTAGAGTAAAGGGCACCCTTGGCTACCTTGCCCCCGAATATGCAATGCTTGGCAAGGCCTCAGAGAGCTGTGATGTTTATAGTTTTGGCATACTATTGCTAGAGCTAGCTAGTGGCAGGAAACCTATTGAAAAACTTAGTCCTACAATGAAGCGCACTATTACAGACTGGGCCCTGCCATTAGCTTGCCAGAGAAAGTTCTCTGAACTGGCGGACCGAAAGCTTAATGGAAAATTTGTTGAGGAAGAACTTAAAAGGGTCATCTTTGTTTCCCTCATATGTGCTCACGGCCGTCCAGAGAAAAGACCAACAATGCTTGAGGTTGTGGAGCTTCTGAAGGGGGAATCAAAGGAAAAGCTTGCAGATCTAGAAAATGATGAATTGTTCAATGATTTTAACGATGGTTTATCTGGTGCAGATGACAGCTCTGAATTCATATCAGAAGAAAAGGATTCATTACAGGAGGTGAAGAAGGTGGAGCCTGGGACTGAAAAAGCGAATTTGAACTGAAGCTCCCATCTCTGAAAACCTATCTTACAGAAATGTGATTCTGTTCAAATTATCAGTTTAGAAAGGGGTGTTTCTGATCTTATGTACAAATAGTAGCTGGAGAAGGCAGTCGTCCAAAGTCAATTTATGTGCCTGTGAAATTTTCCTTAGTGTTGTTGGTTCCGTATTTTCTGGCCTTGGTTTTACTGGAAAATAATGCACAAAACCGGCTTCATTTGTTTCTGATGATTGGGTGGTGGTTTTGTTTCTGCATTTGTAAGGTTGTTTTATGGGTGAACGAAAAAGGGCCTCAAACCTATTTGAAAAAGGCTCTGAAGGAGGATTATCCTTTTACCTCAAACCTATTTGAAAAAGGCTATGAAGGAGGATTATCCTGGTGGTTTGCATATAGGCTTATTTGTATGTGTTTTTCTCTTTTGATTCTTGCAATGTAACAAAAAACAAGATGCAAGTTTTTTTATTTTTTTGAAAAGTCAACCCAAATGATAAAATTGTATCTTATGGGTTCATTCTGTGCTCAAAATGTTCTCCAATTTAGTGTGAGGGTAAGAGGAGAGTTGGTATATATTAACACAGTATTCGTTTTATATTGTTTTATATTTTTTAAAGAAATTGATTTTATATATCAAATCTATGATTTTAAAATCATCAAAAGAGTAATTCTATCAGAGTCACTGCTATGCTAAAAGAACAATTTCCTAGTTTCTTTGAATTAGTTCCAAAAGAAAAGTTTATTTGTTGGATTATGAGGTAATTAAAGTTGTCTGGCATTGTCGTCTATACAGTAATGGAGTAGGGTTATACAAGCTCATTAACTTTTTTGACAAAGGGAATCTTTTAAGGCAAAATCTCAACATAAATTACTGGAGCAGGACTATAGGGATATTTCAAGGAAAATCCCAAGGTAACGAGTTTGAGAATCTGGACTCTTGGAAGTAGACGTGATTAAGTGAAAACGTGTGTGAAATATCGAGGAAAAACACCCAAGCATCTATTACATGGTTAATACCAAATCAGTATATTAGTGGAGCATGGAAGAATGATTTGTTGATCTGTCTGCTCTAATGGAAGCTCAAAACTATTTTGGAAGTAATGGTAAACCCTAAGCAAGAAAAGGGGGTCCAAAAGCAAGAAAAAGGGGGTTCAAAAACAATAATGGCCTGAAACATGGCTATCATACCTAGCTTAAAAGCAAGGTGAAGATCCTAGAAAAAAGATTGTTACAGTTTTCAATCATTATGTATGCCAAGGGATAGGGAAGGTGGGAGGGGTAAGGAAGCTTCAAAAACTATTTTTGCTTCAATATTTCAAGGAGCATTGATTAATCAAAGCAAGGCGGGAAAGATGAAGAAGCAAGAGGAAAGATGTCAGAACACTTCGCTGCCAGAAAGAGAGGAGGGAGAGACCCAAATGTCACAATAGGCATATGTCTTGTCAAAGAAGGGAGATGAGTGGACATCTTTCAGTGTTGGAGATCAGCTTGGAGAGAGAGAGGGGAGGAGGGGAAGGACAAGGGGGATATAACTTGATGGTGGTGCTGGACTTGGAATAAGTTGTTCCAAGCCAAGACCATCCCTTGATCTTTTTCCTGATAAGTGGAGAACCCCCTGATCTATTCCAAGAAAAACAAGACATCTTATAATTATTATTTATTATTCTTATTTTGTGGTGATTAAATAAATATAGAATTATACTTGTATTATTTGTAAGATAATACTGAATGAGAATCACACTTACTACGATTCCCATCAGTTATCCAAAAGAGGACTTATAGGCTCCAAGCGATCCCAAAAGACTGGGTTTAGTATTCAAATTTTCTTCATAAACCAAGCAAAAACTCTCAAGATAAATTTAATGGTGTCAATTCCTTGAATGGAAATCATTCTCAAAACCACTTAACTAAGAGAGCCACAGCCAGTTCGTGCTCTACTTTTAGACAAGTTTCGTTTCTTCAAATTTCTTATGTATCCTAACAACCATTGAGACTGATCAACACCTTTGCAGCCGCAATCCACGAATGCTGTCCCTGCCAACTTCATCATCCATTTTTGGAAAACTTGGTGCCATCACTTTCTGATAACTCAATCACCCCCCCAAAGCCATCTTTTCCTCTATCACTTGGGGCACTTTTCTATTTAACCATTGCCTAAATGTCCATGAAATGGTAACACCACCATAGAGGTAGTGGTGGTGATCTTGGTTGAAATTGTCAATAATGGACATAAATTTGCTCCATGTAGAGCTTAATTTTCAGGCTTTTTTGATGATTAAATCTTTGGAGGGGAATTGACAATGATGAAATGTTACAATTTTCATGATAATTGTGACTCTTGACTTTGTTTCGTCTTAATTTGGTTGGATCAACAAACAATTTTAATCGACTTACAGCTTCTAAGCTGTGGGAAAGAGTTTCATGTAAGGTTCAAGTGCAGTAGAGGGGGGTCTTTAATGCTAATTGCTAGAATCACAAAAAGACTGTACAATAATTTTTCAACCTCAAAGGGATTAAATGCCAATCATGAAAACCACAAGGTTCTAAAAGCAAAAAAAAAAATGTATTTTGGAAATTTCACATAAATGTCAGACTATTTATAGTTGTAGTTGAAGTAGTTGTTCAAATCCTACTCAACCTGCAAAATCTTATGATTCTAAAACCACAAAAATCCAAATTTGTTATCGAATCTCAATTCAATTCTACAATTTTATGCCAACAACCTTTTTCATAGTAAAAACAGCGACCATAAGTAACACGTGGACAAAAATGGTGCTGAAGGAGGACCAAATGATTTCCTGACTGAATTGGCCAAGCGATCAGAATAATGTTTCCATTAATGGAATTCCATTCAATTGGTCAGCTCTCCCAACCTTTTAGTCTGTATGCAATTATCATGGACTATAAACATGGCCAAATGAATTGAAACAGTTTCCTATGGGCTTTAAATCTGAAACAGTCATCCAGTATTTGATTTGCTGCTTCTTCGATCCGGAATTCCCAGCAAATCCTTGACTCCTTAAATACCATGGGATTTCACAACTGGCAAATCAATCAGAATTTCTTTCTGATACTACCTAATGACATAGCTTGGTTCCATTTTCCTTTACTAAAGTAATTCCTGATTTGATATGGCACATACCAGTTGGAAGAGGAGGGCAAATACGCTTTACTGTCACTTGGAGTGAGGGAAGGGACATTGAATCCAGGGTAATATAGAGAATACGGGATTGATTCCCTGAGTGAGGAAGTCATTTGTTGGCTTTATTGGCATTTTGGGAGCCCTCTTTCTGTTCATTAGTCGAGCTACTTCCTTTCTCTTGCAAGGGCTTGAACTGGTGTTAACAGTCCAACACATCACGTCAACCATGTCACAATTTCTTGGCCCACGCATCAATACCATCTTTAATGCATTCTCACAATCTTTGACCTAATAGACCAAATTCAGATTCCAGGATATATTTCAGCCCTCAACCTTAACAGTTAGTTGTTCATGATATATACCCATAAGAAGCAGGCGATTGGACTCGCACTCTATTAAATTTGTAAATATCTAGATACTATTATGGAGGGAACACACAACGCAAATGTATGTGAAACCCTATCTTGTTTTCTACAACTAAATTATTCTTATAGAGAATATGATAATAGATTTTAACACTAGGGGACAATTGTTAATACAATATAAGTTGAATTTGAATTGACTTCTCTAAATACCCACTATCCTATTTTCACTACTCCCAGAAGTTTGTTTTCTCTCGCCCTCTCTCGCCCGGTGCACAAAATTTTTTTCAGCTTATGCGGCGTAAAGAGAGGATAGGCGTATATATACGCAGCAGTCCTCTTACATTTGCATTATTTTCACGCCTCGAACACGTGACCTTGAGGTCACCAAAAGAGCAATTGCACTATTACGTCAAGGCTCACCCTCATTTTAATGCATACCGGCATATGATTAGGAAAAATAATTCCCTCATTAGCTTGTTGGGTGCTGCTGTCACACATTATTGCTGCCAATAAAACTTATTTTCAACTACAACTGCAAACATAAATCACATTATCGGCTAAGAGAGTTTTCTTTCTCCTATTTATTTTATTTTACTTTATTTTTGTTTTTAACCATGATAGAGAGCTTAGCTTCTGCCTATAAAACAAATCATCAGCCTGTTCTCGCAGTCAAATCCAGCGATGGGAGCAGCCAGTGACATTCATACAACTCGTAATAAAGAAGAGAATCACCACTAGGTTCTCTGTTCTGATATATTACCAAGAATAAAGCACAAATTGATAACCTCAGAAACATCACTGTAAAGTGTGACAATTACCTCAGCAAGAAGAAGACCAATCCGATTGTCTGATGTGGTCAATAAATCCAAGGCATCTGATGCCGATGAAGTATCCATAGTTAACTTGTCTTCCTCCTCAATGAGAAAATTAACACTGCATTCCTGAAGCCTATTGCGAAGAATCTCACATTCATGCAACAATTTCTCATTTCCGGTGTTTACAAGTTCCTTTCTTAGATTTTCATTTTGAAGAAGTTTCTGAAAACACAAAAGAAACACAAAGATGAAGATGCCACAGTACTTGCTTAATAAACACATATATCTGAGTAACAAGGCACACTCCCCAACCTCATCAATCTAATGAACTACACAGATACATTCCGACAATGGTCATAGTTCTATGCTAGAAGTTTTGATACCTCTGACAACAAATTGTGGACAGGAAACAAGATAGAGATAGACATGTGAACTACAGAACAACTTTTCAGACGAAAAACAGAAAGAAGAGATAGTTACTCAACTATGTTGCACAGGCACTTTTAAAAATGTGGCATCCATGTCAAATATGACGTTGAACATGACAAGATGCAACAATTTGTGATCTACAACAGCGTAAAACTATAGGGTAAAACTTTTTATCATTTTGTTATGTCATTTGAATCTATTTCTGTGCTATTTCGTTTCGCATGTCTGTGTGTGTTCACGGGTAATTTCTTTTCAATAAGCAACATTGGGCATATGACTGGGCAGATTGATGGTGTTTGCGGAGTCGATACTGAAGTATATATCAAATCTTAGCATATTTCACTTTTCCACCACAGAAAACCAGAAAATGGAGACAGAAAGTTTTCAGAAGATGTGTCCATGCAATTCGAAGGACAGATGAGACATCAATACTGTGCCCTATCAAAAGGACAAAAAATTAAGGTGTCCAGTGCAGATGGATGTAATAAATATCCTCTAGTTCAATCTTTTCCGTCATTAATCGGCTGAGTTCTAGCTTCAGTTCTGACTGAGAAGTTCGAAGAGATTTAACCTCTTCAGTTTGACATCTACTTTTGATTTTGCTCTTTGCTCCTCTTGATGCTTCTGCAAATTTTCATCTTGCTCTTGAGCAACATCCAACTCCTGCAGCAGTTTTTCATTTTTCTGAACAATAGATTCTTTGGCCAATTCAGCGCATGCCCTTTCGTCCTGTAATTTATTCATAGCAGTCATTTAAGTACTTCATAAGGGTGGGGAAATGGCAAATAATTTTGGTAGAGGATGGGAATATGCATCATGTCTGTTGTAATTGAGGCAACTTTAAAAAAATGTCTATGGTGTCATACAGTACTCTATACCAGAATAATTTTTAGAGGAGGATCACTTTTGGACGACTTTTTCTCGAGCCTGTTCTTCAAAGAGGATACAGTAATTTGTGTATGCTTTTAGTGAGAGAGTTGCTGAGTCTCTGGTCTGCTAAAAGAAAATTTTCCTAGGTTCTTTGAATTAGTTCCAAAATAAAAGATTATTTGTTGAATGATGAGGTAATTATAGTTGTTTGGCACTGTTGTCTTTATGGAAATCGACTAGAGTTATACAAGTTCATTAACTTTTTTGACAAAAGGAAACTTTTAAGGCAAAATCTCAACATAAATTACTGATGGAGGAAGACTATTGGGATGTTTCAAGGAAAATCCCATGGAAAAGAGTTTAAGAATCAGGACTTTGGAAGCACACGTGTTTAAGTGAATATGTGTGTGAAATATCGAGGAAAAACACCCAAACATCTGTTACATGGTTAATACAAATCGGTGTATTAGTGGAGCATGGGAGAATAATTTGTTGATCTGTCTGCTCTAATGGAAGCTCAAAACTATTTTGGACGTAATGGTAAAGCCTAAGCAAGAAAAGGGGGGTCAAAAACAATAATGGCCCAAAGCATGACTATCATACCAAGCTTAAAGGCATGGTGCCGATCCTAGAAATAAGATGGTTACAGTTTTAAATCGTTATGTATACCAAGGGAAAGGGAAGGTGGGAGGGGTAAGGAAGCTTCAAAAACTATTTTTGCTTCAATATTTCAATGAGCATTGATTAATCAATGAAAGGCAGGGAAGATGAAGAAGCAAGAGGAAAGATATCAGAACACTTTGCTGCCAGAGAGGGAGGAGGGAGGGACCCAAATATCACTATAGGCATTGATGGCTACTAATGTCTTGTCAAAGGGAGATGAGTGGACATCTTTCAGTGCTGAAGATCAGCTTGGAGAAAGAGGGGAGGAAGAGGAGGAGGCGGAGATAGGGGCATTTAACTTGATGGTGGTGCTGGACTTGGGACAAGTTGTTCCAAGCCAAGACCATTCCTTGATCTTTTTCCTGTTAAGTGGAGAACCCCCGATCCGTTCAAAGAAAAAAAAAGACTTCTTATAATTGTCACTTATTTGTTCTTATTTTGTGGTGTTCAAATAAATATAGAAATACACTTGTATTATCTACAAGATAATACTGAATGAGAATCACACGTACTCCTATTACCATCGGTTAAATATTCAAATTTTCTTCATAAACCAAGCAAAAACTCCCAAGATAAATTTAATGGTGTCAATTCCTTGAATGGAAATCATTCCCAAAACCACTAAACTAAGAGAGCCATAGCCAGTTTGTGCTCTACTTTTAGACAAGTTTCATTTCTTCAAATTTCATATGTATCCTAACAACCATTGAGACTGATCAGCACCTAGCAGCAACAATCCATCACTTTCTGATAACTCAATCACCCCCCCCCCCCAGCCATCTTTTCCCCAATCACTCGCAGCACTTTTCTTTGTAACCATCGCCTGAATGTCCATGAAATATTAACACCACCATACTGGTGGTGGTGGTGATCTTGGTTGAAATTGCCAATAATGGACCTAAATTTACTCCAAGTAGAGCTTAATTTTCAGGCCTTTTTGATGATCATTCTTCAGAGGGAAATTGATAATGATGAAATATAACAATTTTCACAATAATTATGAGCTCTTGACTTTGTTTGGGCTTAATTTGGTTGGATCAAATGACAATTTAAATCGACTTACAGCTTCTAAGCTGTGGAAAGAGTTGCACATAAGGCTCATGTGTGGTAGTGGGGGGTCTTTAATGCTAATTGCTAGAATCACAATAAGGCTCTACACTAATTTTTCAACCTCAAGGGATTAAATGCCAATCATGAAAATCACAAGGTTTTAAAAGAAACAAAAATAAAATAAAATAAAATAACAAAAATGTATTTTGGAAATTTCATATAATTGTCAACCTTTAACCGCAAAGACTTATTTATAGTTGCAGTCGAAGTTGTTGTTCAAATCCTAACTCAAGAAGTAAAATTTTATAATTCTAAAACCACAAAAATCCAAATTTGTTATCGAATCTCAATTCAATTCTACAATTTTATGCCAACAACCTTTTTCATAGTAAAAACAGCGCCTATGAGAAACATGAGGACTAAAGAGTGCTGATGGAGGACCAAATGATTTCCTGACTGAATTGACCAAGCTATCAGGATAACGTTTCCATTAATGAAATTCCATCCAATCGGTCAGGTCTCCTAACCTTTTAGTCTGTATGCAATCATCATGGACTATAAACATGACCATATGAATTGAAACAGTTCCCTATGGGCTTTATATCTGAAGCAGTCATCTTTAGTATTTGATCTGTCTCTTCTTCGATCTGGAATTCCCAACAAATCCTTGACTCCTTGAATACAATGGGATTTCACATCTGGCAAATCAACCAGTATTTCTTTCTTTGACTCCTTGAATACAATGGGATTTCGCACCTGGCAAATCAATCAGTATTTCTTTCTGATACTACCTAATGAGATAGTCTTGGTTTCATTTTCCTTTACTAAAGTAATTCCTGATCTGATATGGCACTTACCAGTTGGAAGAGGAGGGCAAGTAGGCTTTATTGTCACTTGGAGTGAGGGAAGGGACATTGAATCCAGGGTAATATAGAGAATACGGGATTGATTCCCTGAGTGAGGAAGTCGTTTGTTGGCTTTATTGGCATTTTGGGAGCCCTCTTTCTGTTCGTTGGTCGAGCTACTTCCTATCTTTTCTCTTGCCAGGGCTTGAATTGGTGTTAACAGTCCAACACATTACATCAACCATGTCACAATTTCTTGGCCCATGCATCAATACTATCTTTAATACATTCTCCCAATCCTTGACCTAATGGATCAAATTCAGATTCCAGGATATATTTCAGCCCTCAGCCTAGCAGTTAATTGTTCATGACATATACTCATAAGAAGCAAGCAATTGGGCTCGCACTCTATTAAATTTGTAAATCGTTACTCAACTTTGTTGCACTGACACTTTTAAAAATGCAGTGTCCATGTCAAATATGTCGTTGAACATGACAGGATGCAACAATTTGTGATCTACAATAGAGTAAAACTACAGATTACTTTTTATCATTTTGTCATGTCATTTGTATTTATTTCTGTGCTCTTTCATTTCGCATGTCTGTGTGTGTTCACGGATTATATCTTTACGATAAGCGACATTGACCATGTGAATGGGCAGATGGATGGTGTTTGCTGAGTCGACACTAAAGTAAATATCAAATCATAGCATACTCCACTTTTCCACCAGAGAAAACCAGACAATGGAGAGGGAAAGTTTTCAAAAAGTGTGTTTATGCAATTCAAAGGACAGATGAGGTATCAATACTGTGCCCTATCAAAAGGACAAAAAATTAAAGAGTTGAGTGCAGATGGATGTAATAAATAACCTCTAGTTCAATCTTTTCCATCATCAATCAGCTGAGTTCCTGCTTCAGTTCAGACTGAGAAGTTCAAAGAGATTTAACTCCTTTAACCAGCAGTTTGACATCTGCTTTTGATTTTGCTTCTTGCTCCTCTTCATGCTTCTGCAAATTTTCATATTGCTCTCGAGTAACATCCAACTCCTGCAACAATTTTTCAATTTCCTAAACAATAGATTCTTTGGCCAATTCAGCTCGTGCCCTTTGATCCTGTAATATATTCAAAGCAGTCATTCAAGTACTTCATAACTTCAACAAAGTAGAGACAGATGTGTCCCAAGTACATGAGTACAAATCAAATAAACCTGTTCAGACTTCAATTTCAACTCCAATTCCAAACATTTCCTCTAAAGTTCCTCCACATCCCACTGCATTTGAGTAAATCTTTCTCTTTCAAGCAAAACAGATTGCTGCATATTTTCCTTGCAGCTGTGTTTAGTAGCTTCAAGTTCCACTTCCAGATCTTTGACCTGAAAAATAAAATCTTTATAGATCAGGAACAGCCAGAGATTGATAATCTTTTGATGATAATGAGTCATTCCCCCAAACACAAGTGCAGAAAGGAAACATATAATTGTTTAGTTTGCCGACAGGCAACTTTCTCTTGAAGGATTCTACCATAGCTTTTCAAATAATCAACATATTGTAAATGAACAAGGGAGAAGGGGTGGGGATAGTTTCAACTTGACGTCAACCAATGAATTTAGATATAGCATGTTGCAAATTATACCACATACTAAAATGCAATTCTGCCTCCGTGTTTGAAATCATGCCAGAAAATTGTACCATAAAGCAGAACCTTCATCATAGGACACCATATCAAAATAATAATAATAATAACTGTACAATTTCTCAATACCACTTTTCCATCTCTTTTTTGGTTGTTTCTAGCAAAAAAAAACAAAATAAAAAAAAAACAAAACAAAACAAAACAAAACAAAACAAAACAAAAAAACAAAAAATTAAAAAAACTTGGTCATGAGGATTTGTATGGCAAACCTTGTAATTTCTCGCTCACATCTCATGTTTCTCATCCCTCATTTGTTTGTTTCTGACTTGACACATCTTTTATTAGTATGCCGTATGCTTACATGTTTTGTTCTGAAGACAACGCGTTTTCTTCTTTGAGCAGACAAAAGAAATCACCTTCATTAACAATTAATCTTTCTTAACTATTTTGAGGAAGGGACTGATCAATCAAGGATCTAAGGTGTGATTTCTCTTTCAGTGCTTGAATCACTTTTCCAATTCCATATTTCAATAAAGCCTGATCAGAGTTTTACTGCTCCAAATCACCAACGAAAATACAGATCAAAGAAGAAACTAGGATATGAAATTTTAGGTGCCCACTCTTTGCCTGTTTCATATTTCTTTTATGCCTTTTTCCCCTCTCTCTGTCTCCATTTTTCCTTCATGCGTACTAGAAGGCCATCAGAAAAATTTTTAGTTTCATTTAATGATACAATTAGCTAACAAAGGATAGACTGTAATGACAAGAAGAGTGATTGTTTGACTTAACACCTGTTTAGACTCTTGCTTAACTGCTATGTGGTTCTATGACAACATGATTAATTTATTAGGCTGTAGCTCTGCTATGTGCATATTTGTTTCTTCTCTTTAGCATAGGCATAAAAATTGAAGAATTCAAAGTGATTTTCCAATTCACAAGCTAATGAAGTAGGTGAGATGAATTTGACTACCCGTTCTTTCACCCCCCTCCAAAAAAAAAAATCAACTGTTCCTTAATTGCCATTACAACTATAATATTAAAGAGGAAGACAAAAAGGTTGTAACACCGAAAAATCCGGTGTTAGGAATTCTCTGTTAAACATCCTCGTAATATAAAGAAAAAAAAATTAAATTAATTAAAATTATATCGGTTTTCGATTTTGGAGTATTAAGTTTGAATTTTTTGTATATTCTGAGATATCGTGTTCGCGAATCATAATAGACCCTATCTTTTTTTAATGAAATTTATATTCTAGTGAAATGTGGGTGTGAAAATATATATATATATATATATATATATATATATAAACAATTTATGGAAAAAAAAAAAAGGGAAGCACAGCGTTTTGAACCAAAACGTTGTGCTTCCCCAAAGCAATTAGGGTTTGAAAACCCTAATTGTTTCTCCCTCCTCCACTCTCTCTCTCTCGAACTCTCACTCCCTCTCGTCCGTCAGTCTCTCCGCCTCTCTCCTCCGCCGCATCTCCCCACTCACCGGTAGATTCCACCGCCATTGCCGAGCCACCGACTCTCCCTCTCTCTGCTCTCTCTCTTTCCCGCGCGAATAGAGAGCTTTCGCTCTCTTCCTCTCCCCTTTCCCGCCCGACAACTTCTCCCTCTCTCCCTTGCTCGCTCGCTCGCGCTGCTCTCACTCTAATGAGAGCCCTTCTACAACCTCATAGAGTCCCAATCTGGCAATTAGCAGTTGGTCCTCGAAAACCCTAGACTACAGTCCCTTCTCTGCGTAGGTAAGGATGAATTTAGCTTTAGGGTTTTGATATTATTTTAGTGATTTAGCTAAATTACTGAATTGTACTTTGAATTGGAAATAATGCAGGTCCCGAAATGAATCGAATGGCGAATGGAAGTTAGGTCTGCGACTGTAAAAACCCTAGGTGAGGGGATTTATGATCCATTCGATTAATTGACTGAATTTATGATAAATTTAGGATAAGACCTCTTGTATATGTTAGAATGTATGTTAGATTCGAATAGAATGTGTTTCTGAAATTTTATATGCGATTATTAAGGTTAAATATAGAATTTTACATGAATTAGGTTGTTTGATATGAAAAAATCATGTTGAAAGATGGTAGAATCATATTAGGTTGATTAGAATAATTTCCTTTAGAGTTAATTTGAAATATGCATGAAAAGTGTTAATAGTTGTGTGAAATTGGAAGAAAATCGGAAAATATTGGGACTTAAAAGTCCATTAGAGATGTAAATAATCTTCTGGTGATGAAATGAGAATTTAGAAATTGTGGATGTGCAAATAAAGGGTAAATTAAATTAGGAAAGTGTGAAAACCCTTGTTATAGGGATTTCATTTGATGATAATTGCAATGTTTGATTAGGTTAATCATTTGGGGAAGTTGAAAGGACTCAAATCGAATTAGATTGATAATTAGAGAGTGAATACCCTCTCTAGAGGTGAGTGGATAGTTCATTGTGTTCATAAATGAGTAACATGTTTTAAAATTGTTTTATAAATGATTTTGAAACATTTTTATATGTTTTATATAAATTGTTTTGTGACTGTGGACTGTCTGAATTAAATTGTGAAATACGAATGTATCCATTGTGTTTAAGAATGCTTCTGTACCATGTGTTATTTGATTTTGCTCTATGAATTGCTTTGGCATGAGTTGACATGAGATTATTGATTATTTGTTAGAAATCATGGCACATTGTTTGTGAAATAGATTGATTGAGAAATGAAAGGTGTTGAATTATAAATGGCTATAGTTATTTCCACTACGGAGCGACCCGACGGAGTGGCGTGGTTTGGGGTTGGATGTACGGCGGAGTTAGACGTCCCTCCCTCTGCCGAAGTCGTGCTATATCTGGTGCATCCCGTTGAGGTATAAGCCAAAGCCAAGAAAGGGGGTATGTTTTGAAACATTGGATAGAAAAACCCTTGGTGGGCTTTCGTCTGGGTTCGGCCACCCTAAGACAAAAGTGTTTTTGATGGGACTCCAGAATTTTCTGAAAAGATAATTGATATAGATGCATATTTTGTAAATTGTGATTTATTGAAATGTTTTATACATATGAACTGCTATTTATGAGATATGCTTTGACTGCCCCACATTCACCCCTTGTTTATGAACACAATCACACCATTGTACTCCACTCACTAGTATTCCCCAATACTCACCCCTCTCCACATTTTTCAGAGGATACTTAGTTGGGAGACTACACGTTGGAGTTTGCGAAGGATTTTTACTGACTTATTTAGGTATTTAGGAATACAAGATTTTTGGAAATTGTATTCCGTAAACCATGGAAAGGAAAGTCTTGTACATTTCATTTCGTGTGGATTTTACTGATACTGGTTGAGTTCTTTGACAAGTATTGATAAAATCCGACGATTATGATTTGGACTGCATTCTTTTGATTGATCTATTTTTGGAAATTGTTTTATCTGTACTGGGATATTTGGACTGTAAATTCTAAATTTCGATACTTTCTTTTGAATTGGTGAAATTTTGTACATCTCATATCGTTTGGACTTTACGGATGTTAGCTTGATTGCTTCAGGCAAGTATTAGTAAAATCCTACGACTATGATTTGAAATTTCTTGTATTTTAAATGCTCTACTTGTATTGATTGGCTGGGATGGTCACATTGCATGCGTGCATGTACAGGAGCCCCTTCCCTGATTGTGTGCTGATGCATGCTTATGTGTACAGGAAATGGACCAGAGGAGTCCTTTGCATGTGTTTTGTTACATACTTTCCATATTTGTGATGAATTGTGTACTGCAGATCTGGATATTCAGGAATGTAGCCTTCCGGAGTCTCGGTATACAAGAAGGTTCTGCCCGTGTATCGAGACCACGCGGCAGTTGTTGCGTGCTCGATCCGAGGATCGGGGCGTGAGCTTTATTGGTATCAGAACCTAGGTTCACGATTTTAAAATTTTGATGGTTTTGAAATGTTTTCAAATGTCTCCAAATGTCCCTGAAAGTTTTTCAAATATTTTGAAAGGTTTGCTATTTTGAAAATTGTGATTTTTAAAGGTTTATCTGTCAAGGAATGTACAAGAACTTTCTATGGATTCTTAGGAACTGATCGATTTTTATTTTTAGGGGATTAAGCACTTGGGCTAGATTTTATTTTAATTGTTAAGTTTAGACCCTCAATGTAGAGATTTGCTCCCCAGATGAAGAATAAGAAACTCAAATGAGATATTTTCTGCTTTACCCCCATAACCCGAGTGGTGTATCACTCTATGAATAGTTTCTCAATTGTGATTGAAGACCTACCTTGGCTTATTTGGCCAAATGATGAGTACCCTTGTAAAAATTCCTTTGAATCATTATATTGATGTTAAAAGTTTGACACACTTGTGAATTAGGCATGGTAATATGAAATTGCTTAGGATTAAGATATAAAGTGAAAAAGAATACCATCCTTGAAAGACTTTGTGTGAAAAAAATTTGCATCTTGGCAGTTTGGTCTAACCTTTCTTACGGAGGTTAAGGAGGGCTTTTGGAGACTAAATAATGAAAAGTTAAGGGTTTGGACGATCTTATATATATTCTTGAAATCTATATAGTATGACTTAGTTTCATATATTTCTTATCGATAGAGGACCTACTTTACTTTGACCTAATTTGGAGCAAAGTCATTGCTTTTAATTCCAACTTCTCTGACTTGGACAATAATCATAGCAGTTCTAGGATTAGAAATCCCCTTATGCTGATAGAACTTGTTGCGGTGTTGGTTGGGAGCATTCATGTGCTTTGTTTCTGGATACATTCTAGGGATAGTTAAACACGTAAATAAAGTTCCTCGTCTTTGCTCAAAGTAACTCCCTTGGTTTCTACTTGGTTGGTCGGGAACAATTGGAGTTTGGTAATCATCGGCCAATATTCACATATCTGTTTGGATTGAAATGGAATTTAGGGATAACAAAAACCTATTTATAGTGTTTGATTTCTCTAACCAAGTAGAATTATATTCTTAAGACATGCCTATCATGTTATAAGCATTGAACCACCAAATTTGACCCTAGACTACTTAGAGTTTGCTTTTCCTCATTGCACATGGAACATTGCTAAAAATGTTATATAGGCCATTATATTTTTAAATGCGTCACCATACATATTTAGTTTTTCTTTTAGTTTGGAATTAGCAAAATTTGGGAATTTAGTGATATTTTCCTGAGAAGATAGAATCTCTGGAAATAGATCAAAGAATGGAAAGAAAGTCATCTAATTCTTATTTAGGACTATATGGATAGCTGAATCATTTGATGGTCTTTAGAATGATTTGTGTTTCAAAATTTGAAAGGCATCTTAAATGAACTTGTAAAGCATTAATTAAAATTTGTGAAATATCAAGATCCAAATTGGCATTTTAAGTGGCATTGCCATGTGATTCGTCTAAAGAAGGTCCTTTGATGCACAATTTCTATAAAACAGATCATATGAAATAAAAATTCGAGATGTTGCATATCATTTAAGAGGAGATGTATTTCTATATTGCTCTTATTATGATGATGGTGGTGAGTGTAGATGATAAGCATGTATACATATATACAACGTATTAAGATATCATGATTTGCGAGTAAGCAATTACATAGATGTAAATGAGAATAAGAATATGCTTAGGTGCTTAAAGATATATTGCTTGGAGGGTTGAACAAATCAAAATGAGATAACATGACCATAGTTCATCCATTTAGTTTGTGGATAGACTACAATTTGGGCACTTTTGTAGGACTTAGAAAATTTTGAACATATTTGAAATATAATAGTACATGTCTTCCTTATAGATGATTAAATGGAAGATCTGAATCAGAATTTGGGGAAATATTTTAAGATGTCTTATTAAGAAAGATATAAAGATTTGGGAGTCAGTCGCACCTCAAGTAAAAAAAAAAAAATTGCTATATAATTTTATCAATGGTAGCACAAGGAAGACAACTTTTGGAATGCTTATAGGTTGAAATTGGAATATGTACTTAACTTTCCACAAAAGGTTAAATTTGGAAAATTCATGAAGTAAAAGCTACAGATTAAATCTATAACACGACATACACCTCTATTGCTAATTAGCATTACTGAATCTAGGAAATTGAAAGGGACAATCAAGCACTTGTATATTTGAGATGAGAGTGATTTCCTAAGGAACTTATCACAAAACTAAATTTTAGGAAATTTGGGAGAACGATGAATTGAAGCAAAAACAAAACCCTATCTCTTTGATATTTAATGTTCTTTCAAATTTTGAGGAATTAATATGCTGAGCTTTTATGGGATTTATACATTACAGTGAGATTTCTCTTGTGTTTCAGTCGGCTGTAGTGTTTTAGAGTTCCTTAGATAATCATTTTAAGTAAAGTCTCTTCAATTTAAGGTAGATACAACCTTCAAAGGGAAGTTTGAGGTTATATGGATCATTCTAGGTTTTACAACATTGAAATGGTGAATCTTACAAGTATCTAGGCAGAAATGTTTATGCATGGTTACTTGAGCACCATTTAGGAGTAAGAACGTATATAAACAAAATTTTGAGGTATATTGAACAAATCAAATTTAATTATAGTATCTTCCGATATTTGTGGTATGTGCATTACAAACTTCGGTTTTAATCTTTCTACAATGCTTTGCAGCAGAACAGGATAGAGGCGGACCATTTGGACAAAACTCTTGGCTGATTATTACCTAGGATTATTTGTTTGTTTTTCTACATGTTATATATTAGGTTTACAAAGAAAGAAATGTGGCGTTTTCTGTTTTCAATGAATGTTTGGGTTTTGTACCAAGTTTTTCTCAACTCTTCTTGACCTCTCATCTCTTTCAATCACTTGAGCCCTATTACAACATTCCAAGGATGCAGTCAAGCTAAAGTACAAAGGAGACAATTGGGATGGTTGTGTTCTAACTGAAAAGAAGGTTTGGCATCCATCAAGCCGAAGACACTTCCAGAAAGCAAATAATTTTTAGAACAATTATCTGATGAGATCGTACTAGTATGAAATTATAAGATTCACACACATAAAGCTGAATGGAAGGAAGGAATGAGGACCCTTGGTTTAAATAAATGATTAGTTTAGCAAAGATTCATATAAAAGAGAACAGTTTAGTAAAATTTGCAATTAGGTTCGTTCAGATGGATGGATTGGTGTACGAATTGGCTTGGCCATCCATATTGATCAATAAGTTACCTACAAAGTTGCACTATTGTTCTGGCCTTGAACATGGGAGAGCAAAACATGATTCCAAGTGGAAAAAAAAATCAATATTTAGGCCTTCGGAGACAAAATGTAATTTCTAACATTGTGGGACAAATAATACTTTGGAAATAGTTAGAGGAATATCCAATTGCATTGTAAAGTAGAAGCGGATTAAAGATGATGGTAAGTGAATTCATGCCAAATGTGATTTCTAGTGCATAGTGGCAGGGAATGTTTAAGTTACGCGAACTTTAGGATGTTGTCCATGCAGTATGCTTACGTGATAATTATAAGTACTTGTGGGATATTCAAGGGTATAGTAGGTTAAAATAACCAAGGTAATTGAATTGAGACATTTGGCCTTTCTAAATTGTTTATGGCTATGGTTGATACCTTTGGTGCTGGTATAGGTAAAGTTTTAATCGAGAAGGTCATTATGTTGCTTAATTTAGTGAGAAATTCGAGGAAAATTCATGATGTGCTTCATGTCTAAATGCTTAAGAAGTATTTGCCAGGTCCTTCCCACGTAATTGAAACTTCCCCGATAGAGTTGAACCCAGATCCAAATTTCAAAGTGCAAGTAGTACAAATATTAGATCGATAGCTCAGGCCATTAAGGAATAAACAAATCCCAATGGTTAAAGTATTGTGGAGAAACAACCATGTGGAAGAACAAACTTGGGAGACTGAGGAATTCAATGTGGAAGTAAAAAAAAAAATATTATTTTTTTTTTTTTTTTTTTTTTTTTTTTTTTTTTTTATTTTTTTTTTTTTTTTTTTTTTTTTTTAAAAAAAAAAAAAAAAATTCATTTTTTTTTTATAAAAAAAAAAAAAAAAAAAAAAAAAAAAAAAAAAATTTTTTTTTTTTTTTTTTTTTTTTTTTTTTTTTTTTTTTTTTTTTTTTTTTTTTTTTTTTTAAAAATTTTTTTTTTTAAAAAAAAAAAAAAAAAAAAATATTTTTTTTTTAATTTTTTTTTTTTAAAATATTTGTGTGAAAATATATATATATATATATATATATATAAACAATTTATGAAAAAAAAAAGGGAAGCACAGTGTTTTGAACCAAAACGCTGCACTTCCCTAAAGCAATTAGGGTTTGAAAACCCTAATTGTTTCTCCCTCCTCCACTCTCTCTCTCTCATTCTCTCTTGAACTCTCACTCCCTCTCGTCCGTTGCTCTCTCCGACTCTCTCCTCCGCTGTATTTCCCCACTCACCGGCAGATTCCACCGCCATTGCCGAGCCACCGACTCTCCCTCTCTCTACTCTCTCTCGCTCCCGCGCGAACAGAGAGCTTTCGCTCTCTTCCTCTCCCCTTTCACGCGTGACAACTTCTCCCTCTCTCCCTTGCTCGCTCGCTCACGCTGCTCTCACTCTACTGAGAGCCCTTCTACAACCCTCACAAAGCCCCAATCTGGCAATTAGCAGTTGGTCCTCGAAAACCCTAGACTACAGTCCCTTCTCTGCGTAGGTAAGGATGAATTTAGTTTTAGGGTTTCGATATTATTTTAGTGATTTAGCTAAATTACTGAATTGTACTTTGAATTGGAAATAATGCAAGTCCCGAAATGAATCGAATGGCGAATAGAAGTTAGGTCTACGACTGTGAAAACCCTAGGTGAGGGGATTTATGATCCATTCAATTAATTGACTGAATTTAGGGTAAATTTAGGATAAGAAGTCTTGTATATGTTAGAATATATGTTAGATTCGAATAGAATGTGTTTCTGAAATTTTATATGCAATTATTAAGATTAAATATAGAATTTTACATAAATTAGGTTGTTTGATATGAAAGAAGCATGTTAAAAGATGGTAGAATCATATTAGGTTGATTAGAGTAATTTCCTTTAGAGTTAATTTGAAATATGCATGAAAAGTGTTAATAGTTGTGTGAAATTGGAAGAAAATCGGGACATATCGGGACTTAAAAGTCCGTTAGAGATGTAAATGATTTTCGGGTGATGAAATGAGAATTTAAAAATTGTGAATGTGCAAATAAAGGGTAAATTAAATTAGGAAAGTGTTAAAACCCTTGTTATAGGGATTTTATTTGATGATAATTGCAATGTTTGATTAGGTTAATCATTTGGGGAAGTTGAAAGGACTCAAATCGAATTAGATTGATAATTTGAGAGTGAATACCCTCTCTAGAGGTGAGTGGATGGTTCATTGTATTCATGAATGAGTAACATGTTTTAAAATTGTTTTATAAATGATTTTGAAATATTTTTATATGTTTTATACAAATTGTTTTGTGACTGTGGGCTGTCTGAACTGGATTGTGAAGTACGAATGCATCCATTGTGTTTAAGAATGCTTCTGTACCATGTGTTATTTGATATTGCTCTATGAATTGCTTTGACATAAGTTGACATGAGATTATTGATTATTTGTTGGAAATTATGGCACATTGTTTGTGAAATGGATTGATTGAGAAATGAAAGATGCTGGATTGTATGGATTGTAAATGGCTATAGTCATTCCCACCACGGAGCGACCCGACGGGGTGGCGTGGTTTGGGGTTGGATGTGCGGGGGAGTTAAACGTTTCTCCCTCTGCCGAAGTCGTGCTATATCTGGTGCACCACGGTGACGTACGAGCCAACACCAAGAAAGGGGTATGTTTTGAAATATTGAATAGAAAAACCTTTGGCGGGTTTTCGTCTGGGTTCGGCCACCCTAAGACGGAAGTGTTTTCAATGGGACTCCAGAATTTTCTGAAAAGATGATTGATATGGATGCATATTTTGTAAATTATGATTTATTGAAATGTTTTATGCATATGAACTGCTATTTATGAGATATGTTTTGACTGCCCCACATTCACCCCTTGTTTATGAACACAATCACACCATTGCACTACACTCATTAGTATTCCCCAATACTCACCCCTCTCCACATTTTTCAGAGGATACTTAGTTGGGAGACTACACGTTGGAGCTTGCATAGGATTTTTACTGATTTATTTAGGTATTTAGGAATATAGGATTTTTGAAAATTGTATTCCGTAAACCATGGAAAGGGAAGTCTCGTACATTTCATTTCGCGTGGATTTTACTGATACTGGTTGAGTTCTTTGACAAGTATTGATAAAATCCGACGATTATGATTTGGACTATATTCTTTTGATTGATCTATTTTTGGAAACTGTTTTATCTGTACTGGGATATTTGTGGACTGTAAATTCTAAATTTCGATACTTTCTTTTGAATTGGTGAAATTCTGTACATCTCATATCGTTTGGACTTTACGGATGTTAGCTTGATTGCTTCAGGCAAGTATTAGTAAAATCCTACGACTATGATTTGGAATTTCTTGTATTTTAAATGCTTTACTGGTATTGATTGGCTGGGATGGTCACATCGCATGCGTGCATGTACACGAGCCCCTTCCCTGATTGTGTGCCGATGCATGCTTATGTGTACAGGGAATGGACCAGAGGAGTCCTTTGCATGTGTATTGTTTCATGCTTTCCATATTTATGATGAATTGTGTACTTGAGATCTGGATATTCAGGAAGATCTGGATATTCAGGAATGTAGTCTTGCGGAGTCCCGGTATACAGGGAGATTCTGGCTGTGTATCAAGACCACGCTACGGTTGTTGCGTGCTCGATCCGAGGATCGGGGCGTGACAAAGACCGAATCGGGTGATGATATGAGTCCACATGAAGGATTAGACTTTGGCAGCCGTGATCTGGACTAAAGGCTCAGCTTCCACCCATTTCGTAAAGTAGTCGATCGCCACAATCAAGAACTTTCGCTATCCCGTGGCTGGAGGAAACGGTTTGAGGATATCTATACTCCACTGGGCAAATGGCCAATGGCTAGATAATAGATTAAGCTCGGTGAAGGGTAGCCGAGGAATCGATAAGAAGCGTCGGCACCTGTCGCACATTTTGACGTAGTTGTTAGAATCAACCTTCATGGTCGGCCAATAGTATCCCTGTCGAAGAGATTTGTAGACTAGATTTCGAGCACCCAGATGATTGCCGCAGATTCCTTTGTGAATTTTTCGAAAAACGTAATTTCCCTCTTCGAGAGTCAAACATAGCAAATACGGGTGAGTGAATGATCTGCGGTAGAGAACCTCATCGATTATGGCGTAGTGCGCGGCCTTTCGCTTCAATTTCATTGCTTCGCCCGGGGATTCTAGCAGGTGATCGTGCCTTAGGTATTTTTCTATAGGGTCCTAATTGGGCGACTGATCGATAAGGAGGACCTCCTTAGGCTCATCGATGCTAGGATACAGCAGACTTTCGATATATACTGTCCGACTAGAAGCAACTAAATCGAAACTACTCAGCTTCGACAAGGTGTCAGCTCACGCATTTTCCGAACGAGGGATTTGCTGAATGTCTATCTTACCTAATCAGTCCATCATCTCATGCAACTTACTTAAATATTTCGCCATGACCGAGTCTCTGGTTTCGTAAACTCTTTCGATTTGCTTCACGACTAGCTGGCTATCTATAAATACCTTGACATTTCATGCTCCCATATTGGTGGCGATCCGGAAACCCGTCAGCAAAGCTTCGTACTTAGCTTGGTTGTTGGTGGTTTGAAAATCAAAACGGATGGCGTATTCCGCCTTAAAATCGTTCAGTCCTACTAGTATGAGTCCGACGCCTTTCCCTGAAGAGTTTGATGATCCATCCACATGGATAGTCCATTTGGGGGTGACCCATTTTTCTCGATGGCTAGAAAGTTGCCCTTCAGACACTGTGGGCAAAGTACATTCAAGAATAAAATCGGCCAGTGCTTGGCCCTTTATCAAGGGTCGCGGTCGGTACTAGATATCAAACTCGCCTAGCTCCACACTCCACTTGATGAGCCATCCTGACGTATCCCTCTTCTGGAGGATTTGCTTCAGCGGTTAATCGGTGAGCGCCACAATGATGTGGGCCTGGAAGTACGGTCGAATGCGCCTTGCTGAAACGATCAAAGCATAGGTTATCTTCTCAATCGGTTTGTAATTAATCTCAGAATATTTCAATATCCTGCTGATGTAATAGACTGACTTCTGGGTGATGGACTCTTGTCTCACAAATAAAGAACAGAGCGCTCGTTCAGAGACAGCCAAATATAGGTAAAGTTCCTCCCTAAGAACGGGGCGCGAGAGCAACGACGGTTGTATCAGATATTCTTTCAGTCGTTCAAAGACTGCTTGACATTCAGACGTCCATTCGAACTATCGGGATCTCTTCAACGCGTCAAATATGAGCTTGTACTTTTCGCCGACTCTGGACATGAATCGGCTTAGGGTCGCTATTCAACCAGTCAGGCATTGCACTTCCTTAAGTGTCTGGGGGTGTCATGTCTAATATTGCTTGTATTTTTTTGGGGGTTGGCCTCTATCCCTCGGTCGGTGATCATGAAATCTAGGAACTTTCCGGAAGCGATCCCGAAAGTACATTTTTCTGAGTTTAGCCGCATGTTGTATCGTTCTAAGGTCTGGAAGATCTCTTCAAGATCTGCGACATGAGTTTCTGCTATAACGCTCTTTACAAGCACGTCGTCGACGTAAACTTCGACGTTCCTTCCTACTTGGTCTTTAAAGACCGTATTGACCAGCCGTTGGAAAGTTGCTCCAGCATTCTTCAGACCAAAAGGCATGACCCGGTAACAGTACGAACCGAATTCAGTGATGAAGTTGGTTTTTTCTTCGTCTTCAGGCGTCATTCTGATCTGGTTATAACCAGAGCAGGCGTTCATAAAACTCAAAAGTTGGTGTTCCGAGGAGTTGTCCACAAGTTTGTCAATGTTTGGGAGCGGATAACTATCCTTTGGACACGCTTTGTTGAGATCGGTGAAGTCTACGCACATTCTCCACTTGTCATTATCCTTTTTTACCAAGACTACGTTAGCTAGTTATTCGGGATACTTGACTTCGCGGATGAATCCTGCTGCTAACAACTTCTGAATCTCTTCCTGGATGACGCGTTGGCGTTTGAAGGCAAATACCCTCTTCTTCTGCTTAACCGGTTTGAAGTCGGGATTAACGGTTAACTTATGGGCTATGACCGACGAGTCTATGCCAGATATGTCTTCTGGAGTCCATGCGAAGACTTTCGAGTGCCATTACAGATAGGCGACTAAGGCCTCTCGTAAGGGAGGTGATAGATTAGCTCCTATCCTGACTGTTTGATTGGGGTCGTTTGTCAAAAAGACCTCGATCGTTTTTTCGCCTAGTTTAGGCTTGGCTCTTGGCTCAGTGTCTTCTCTAGGTTCCAGACTGTCAACCGGGAAAGTTTCTTACGCGCCTTGTGTCGCAAAGAGAATATAGGGGTCATGGTCGCTTTTTATGGTAGCCACCCCTAGCAATGTTTTGAACTTCACTTTCATGTGTCTCGTGCTCGGTAGTGCCTTTAGATCGTCCAGACTGAGCCTGCCGAATATGGCGTTGTAGGGAGAGTAGAGTTTTACCAAATAAAAAAAGACGGGAGCGGTTGCGTAATTAGGGGATCTTCCTAGGGTCACAGGAAGATAAATTATGCCTTCAGGATAAGTGGGTTAGTCTGAAAGCCCTTGGAGGAATCCGATAGATGGCAAAATCTGAGATAGATTGAAGCTCATCCTGCAAAAGGCATCCCAGGTGAGGAGGTCGCAATCACCCCCTGATCAACAAGGCCCTTTTTATAGTGTAGGAATCTATTTTAAGGGTGATGACTATAGGGTCATCACGACGAAGATCTATTCCGGCTAGAAGGTCATCATCATCGAAGCCTATGATTAGCCTTATTCTTTTGGCGGGTGCCATGTTGGAGATGACCGTAGCGAGTATCTCATAAGATTTCAAAGAATCAGTCTGTTTCCCACAGACGGTGTCAATCTGTTAGAGGTCTGTTATGACTCCATAGATACTAACTCTTTCTTGACTCGAACTATAGCCGTCAATAGGTGGATACACCTGTAAAAACCGTCAGATGGTGCTCCGACGGGGAGGCTCCGACGCTCAAGTCAGTAAAGAACAGTTTTCGATTAAAAAAAAAAAAGACTAAGAGTTGAGCAAAGGTTGTTCCCTATGACCAGTGTGCCCAGAATGTTAGGCCTAGAAAGCATACCTAGTTCTGAGACCTTATTTATACCTCTGAGAGATGTGTGTCGCCGGGGGATTTCAACCCTACCTTCCTTATCGAATTGATTCGGAAATTTCGGGAGTTAATTTTATGAGTTGATTACGATCGCCATTTATCGGTGGAACTACCATTTTCAAGACGGGTGCTTTCCTTACTTGAAAGATTCGAGATATGCCGTTATGGAATAAGAGACTGAAGTTAAGGAAGTTCTGATCTTCCTTTAGAATCGTTAGGGGTGCTACCTGTCGATTGGTCATTCGACCGATAAAGGGTCAATCGGGTTTCGTCCGATTGGTATACTGCTATTTGTTTGCCCGATCAGGGCGACGGCCTACGCTCGGTGAGTATCGTTCAGGGGGATCCGGACGACTGAGACCCTATCGTCCGGAAAGTCCAAGCAACTAGGCCTTTCGATAGATTGATTCGAGTGACTGAGACTCTTCGACTGATGATTACATTCAAAACCTCGATCAGTAATCGTCCTTCGTGGGCTTCTTGAGAATTCTTTCTTTTGGTTTGGATCTTGAACCATGTCCCATCAAATGCATATAAGTGATTTGATACCTGAGATATAAAATCATTTATAAAATTTATTTTTAATGTATTATTTTATAATTAAATACATTTAAGAAATGGATGAATTATTATAAAATGATAAGTTCAATTATACTTGAGAAAGAAACTAGGTGAATTATTATTTTCCCTTCCCCTCCTATTTCCAATGAACCTATCTAGTCAAGATTCGAGAAGGTGAAATCGAAAAGAATTTAATTTGCTTATCATTGAAATAGCAGTTTTCCACAAAGCCAACCAGTGGTGGACTCTATCCATAATAAGCAAATAATGCTTTTGGGATAAAGGACTACATGAAGTAAAAACTGGACAAGGACTTTTGCTATCTAGCACTTCTCAATTGCAACTACGTGCCTTCTGTGACTCAGACTAGGCCTCCTGTCCAGACACTCGAAAATCTATAACTGGCTTTTGCATATTCTTGGATTCTTCATTGATTTCATGGAAATCAAAGAAGCAACAAGTAGTGTCTAGATCCTCAGCAGAAGCAGCATATAGGGCTATGGCGCATACATGTGTAGAGTTAACTTGGCTGCGTTATATTCTTGCTAATCTTCAAGTCATACACAATCAAGCATCCCTTCTTTACTGTGACAATCAAGCAGCCCTTCACACTGCTGCCAATCCAGTTTTTCATGATCGCACAAAGCATATAGAAATAGATTGTCATCTTGTTCGTGATCATCTTCAAGCTGGACTCATTCACACAGCACATGTTCCAACCCAAAGACAACTTGCAGATATCTTTACCAAGTGTCTCACTGCTTCTATCTTTCATTCGTATTTACTCAAGATGGGCATAGTTGACATCTACGCTCCATCTTGTCAGGGGATATTAAAACATGAAGAAGCATAATATTTGGTGTCAGAAGTCAATGAAAGAAATGGGTAGTGCACGTCATATTTTCTGTTGTGCATTTTGTTATGCATTTTGTTACCCCAACTCAGCATTTTTTCTGTTATGCATTTTCTCTTTGTTTTGCATTGTTAGGAAGTTAGAATCTGATTCCCTTCTCTTCATTCTTGCATTTTTGTAAATATACCCTCTATTGTATTTCTTTTTTCTCCTGAGAAAGAATGAAAACTAATACCAGAAGTTCTTCTCCTTTATTTTACTTTCTGCAATTTTTCTCTGAAACTTTACACACCCTGTCTCTCTCCAATATTCATATAGGGTCTGAGAGACATCGAGAAGTTAAAAAAAAAAAAAAGGTTATTTCCCACGGTGAAGGAAAGGTTTGGCCAGCGGGATAACTTGGCAAGTTGGGAAATCTCAAAACCTAAATTTAAGATTGGTTTGAGACTCATTAACTTGCTATTGAAAAATATTTTTATTGTAGGCAAATGCTTATAGAGATTACCTATAAAATCTAATTCTATATGGCATAATATTATCATAAGCAAGGTTTCAACAATGTCGACGGAATGCCAAATACATTGGCATGATATTATTACATTATAATTATCTCCATATCCTTGCTTTCTACAAGGGAAAATGAATTCCAATTCTAACAATGAAGGTCACTATTTTATCAATTAAAATTAAGATCATCTACCCCATGTCCATCTTTTCTACCAGGAAACACAAATTCTAATTCTAACAATGAATGTCACCATTACATGAACTAAAATTTTGAATATTATCTGCCCTTGATTTTCTATGCACATCTTAGAGACAGATTGCATTTGGAAGCAAGATAGTTCATATCAAGATATTAATAACGTAGAAGTAACTTACAAAGATTGGTGCGCATGTCCCTCAAACTATATCTAAATATGAACCAATCAATCACAACCTTTAGGGAACCTCCAAAAGCATACCTCCATACATCGAAGAACTTGGCAACCACATTAGCCAACTCAAAAGACAAAGCATCAATGAGTTCCTACAACACAAAAAGAATACAACTATTGATCAATGAATAAAATTTGGTGCAGTCAATGGGAATAGAAAGTGAACAGAGACGTGGTCCAATGACAGTGAGGAAATGCACATGTGAAGGTCAGAGAGAAGCGCTGGTGCATTGGCAATCATATCAATATCATTGGAGTTGAAGATAAAATTGAGACACAGAACTGGCTCGTAGATTGCTGGTTTGGACTTGCAGTGATTTTTGAGCTTGACTGCGAACAAAGTGACAAAGATAGGGAGAGAGGGAGAGAGAGTTTACAGACATTGGATCATGCCTTCATGGTTTGGTGGAGCTGTTCAAGTTGAAGGATTTACTAGAATTGCCCCCAGCACCCAGAGATTATGCTACACCTGCAAACCTCGAAGGAACAATATAATTGGTTAAACAAGCAACAATTGATGAATAGATGTGATGCAAATATACTTTAAAAGCAATGTCGATCTATTCTTTGTGAAAATCCATTTCCTTGCAATTTTTTGTATTGTAGAAAGAATTTCAAATGTCAAAGTAACAGCAGCAGAAATTCCCATGGCATGAGAAACTGTCAACACAACAAAATAATTGACTAAGGCTGTGACAAGCAGAGGCTCTTTTAATGGGTTCATTATACATATGAAGATGTAACTTTAACTGCTTGTGATGGCTGATGGGCCTCCCTTCTTCTCCACCCTATCTAGTACAAGAATAAAATCAGAATAAACTCACAACCATGAGAAAGTATGAAAGAGAGGTGATAGAGAGATAAAATGAGCCATCAGAAAAGCTAGACTGTACCTTGAAGTAAATGTTTAGAGACATGTTTCATTGTTGATAGGGAGCCATGCAGGAAACTAACCCAACAAGGCAGCAGCAGTGACAAGCAATAAAAAATTTACCTATTCAGTGGATACGTTACAATATAGACATAATAAATCAAAAATTAGCTTTCTAGAGTACTTACTATTGAAATATAAATAAAATAGATATTATCTACGTGTAGCGGAGACTGATCAAAGTAGCATTACTCAACATGGTGACTTAATAACTGCAAAAGCACCAGCAGCTAGTCATCTTTGTTTTTCTACTTGTAACCACAAATACGTCAAAGCAATATCCATTTATAGTGAGCACTTAATAACTCTATGTTTTCACAAATGGGGACTTAAAAAGATTAGGGCCGCGAGATAGTCATTTATTTAAGTAGGCCACTTCACTTAAAGCAATACACGTTTATAGCTAGCTCTCAACTTTTTCAATTTTTATCATGACAAGCATGCTCCTACTTTCCACCTCTACCCTTTTTAGTTTCTTCCCCCCTACATGTCTTCCTCTAACTATGGACAGAATCATTCCATATCGTAACTCTAAAAAAATATGGATAGAACACTTGTGTTCTTCAGTCCATTTATAAACTTATTCCGTATGCACAAAATAACTTCACCCATGGTTAAGAGACTACACCATAACTGAACCGCCTGAACCATAACTAAAGTTGTGTTTTTTTTTTCAACTTTCCTTATTAGAAAAAATAAAGAAATAGAAACAACTGTCTTCACGCTAAAAAGTTGCAGCCTCTCCTCATAAAATTTGCTGATAATAAGATTTTCCCAGGCAATCTCGAACCTAGGAGAGCGAAGTTCATACAGGCCATGTCTTCCAGCAAACCGGCATTCATTTCAACCCGCTGATTTCTACAAACCTGCATGCAGCATAGAAATGCTATTGAGAAACATAATACATGATGAATTCAAGATGATGAATTTACGGAACCCATAATATTTGACTTAACGCAATCCTTAATGTCTAACCTGTGAACTTTATTATCCCATAATATTATGGGACCCATAATATTTGACTTAACACAATCCATATTCATCATTTGTGGTCATGTAAAGAAGTCCATCATTTTGACATGAAACATGCATTTTCACAGGCAACCTCAAACCTGGGAGAGCAAGTTCATACGGGCCATGTCTTCCAGCAAACCTGTATTCATTTCGCCCAGCTGATTTCTGCAAACCTGCCGTATAGAAAATGCTTTGAGAAACATAATACATGATTAATTTACAGGACCCATAATATTTGACTTAATGCAATCCTTATTATCTAACCTGTGAATCTTATTATCCCATAATATTATGGGACCCATAATATTTGACTTAACGCAATCCTTATTCATCATTTGTGGTAATGTAAAGAAGTCCATCATTTTGACACGAAACATGAATTTTTTGTTCTCTTTGTCTCAACATTTGAACACCAATCCTTATTTTATCTAGATTTTACAAATACATAGAATAACTAGCTACTAAGTTGAAGACATAATCGTTCCATTTAAAGAAACAAAGAGAGAGTGATAAGCACCTGTATTTCGCAGAATAACTATTTATTTTAAAGTTGTCAATGATATGTTGCTTGACACTAGGTAGTAGAGCAAGAAATACACTATTCTGAAATATCGGGGGGGAAAAAATGATATATCACAGAATAACTATTTATTTTGGTCACTCAAGTAGAAAACGATCGTCATTTTCGATAGCATGGGGGTGGAACCAAGAAAAAAATCACATTCAATGAAATGAAAATTATTCAATGAAATGATAATGGAGAGACAAACACTTGCTTCCCCATATGTTGGCACTAGTGCTTCCAACCTGGTGATAGACTGCTAGGATTTTTACGAAAATAACGGAGTGGAACTAAGAAAAAATCACATTGATCAACCAAGATTATTCAATAAACTGACTTAGTAGAGGCAAACACTTACTTTTCAATTCGTTGGCAATGGTGCTCCAACCTGAACAACAGAGAAGGAGATGATGGATGAATGATAACTGCTAGGATTTCTACGATCCATGAAAGAGTGGTGGCGTTAGCACTTGGGAAACAACAATCTTGACCAGATCAAATAGGTTAGCAACTTTGTGACTAGACAAATGGGGATTTTTGGAGATTAGGGCCACGACGAGCATGTTCTTAATTTCCACCTCTTGCCTTCCGGTAACTATAAGATATGGTTAGACCATTGATGTAGTTCAGTCCTACAAAATTACTCTGCACACACAGGCAACAGCATACACCATTATTGAAGCAGTCATTAGTGTTCTGCTTCCCACATTAGAGAAATAAATAAATAAATACAATTGTCTTTACGATACAAAACGTGGGGTAGGGAGGGTGGGAAAGGTGTTTTCATTTGATGTAGCAAGTAAAATCTAAAGGACTGATAGGAAGTATGGCAGAATTCAAAAGATTTTTCAAAAGCCATCCATGAGATGGTATTGGCAGGGGAAGGGGAAGGGAAAGGGGATAAAAACTAAAAATAAAAAATAAAAGAAATAAAAAAGAGCTTTGTTGCTAGAGGTTCAATGGGGGCAAGGGCAGAGAAAAAAGAGGAAGCTGACCTGATGGGTGAAGAAAGAGTACTAACAAAAGCCCTAGCTCCTATTTTAATTCCCCAAGTCTTTTCTCTCACTTAAACCAACCACTTGGTTGAAAAAAATACAAAGAATAAAATGCCATCAAATTCTGCCAAGCTTTTCGTATGTTATATACGAAAGAAAAGCTCAAAAAAAATTTAAAAAAAACAATGTCAACCTAAACAGGAACTATTATTAGTGCAATCCTAAAAACTCTTTAACGCTTTACATGGAGTCCAATTGAACAAAAACTTTTTAAACTCCACTAATCTTTAAATCTTAACTGCAAAGAGTCCAATTGAATAAAACACAACTTCGAACTCTTTCTATGAGTTCCTTCAAATTTAAAACCCTAACACTACAATTCTTCAAATTGCAAGTCTCCTTCAGAGGGGGGAAAAAAACTAAAATAAAAAAATAAAAAATAAAACAAAAACAGAAAAACAAAAAATAAAAAGAAACAGAGAGATGAATTCCTCAACGGTCTTAAAGCCACAGTGGTGGAGCATTCTTTATCTATGTTTTTATGCTTTGCACTTTCAAGATTCGAGATCGAGAGAGAGAGAGAGAGAGAGAATACAAGGTATAAACATGAACCCTTGCCTATTTTCATGGATAGAGAAGAAGAGAGTGTGGCTTCACTTCTAAAATCTCTCCCTCTCTCACTCTTTCTCACTCCAATATTCATATAGGGCCTGAGAGACATTGAGAATGAAAAAAGGTATTTCCCATGGTGAAGGAATGGTTTGGCTAGTGGGATAACTTGGTAAGTTGGGGACCAAGTCTCAAAACCTAAATCTAAGAGTGGTTTGAGACTCATTAACTTGCTATTGAAAAATATTTTCATCGTAGGCAAATGCTTATGGAGATTACTCATAAAATCTAATTCTATATGGCATAAGATTATTATAAGCTAGTAAGGTTTCGAACAAAGTTGATAGAATGCCAAATAAATTGGCATGATATTATTACATTATAATTATCTCCATATCCTTATTTTCTACAAGGGAAAGCGAATTCCGATTCTAACATTGAAGGTCATTACTTTATGAACTAAAATTTTGAAGATTATCTACCCTTGAGATAATAATTATCTCCATGTCCTTGATTTCTACCAGGAAAAACAAATTCTAATTCTAACAATGATGTCACCTTTTCATGAACTAAAATCTTGAAGATTATCTGCCCTTGATTTTCTATGCACATCTTATAGACAGACCGGATCTAGAAGCAAGATAGTTCACATCAAGATATTAATAACGTAGTCAAGTACCTTACAAAGATTGGAGCGCATGTTCCTCGAACTATACCTAAGTATGAACCAATCAATCACAACTTTTAGTGAATCTCCAAAAGAACTCCACACATTGGAGAACTTGGCAACTGCTTTAGCCAACTCAAAACACAAAGCATAAATGAGTTCCTACAACACAGAAAGAATACAATTATTCATCAATGAACAGAATTTGGTGCAGTCAATGGGAATAGAAGGTTAATAGAGACGTGGTGCAATAACATGGTGCAATGACACTGAGGAAATGCAAATGTGCAGGTCAGAGAGAAGCTCTAGTGCATTGGCAATCATATCAATATCATTGGAGTCGAAGATAAAATCGAGACACAGAACGAGATCCAAGCGTGCTGGTTTGGACTTGCAGTGATTTTTGAGCATGACTATGAACAAAGTGACAACATGACTTCATGGTTTAGTGGAGCTGCTTAAGTTGAAGGATTTTACTGCAATTGCCCCCAGAAACCAAAGATTATGCTACACCTGCAAACCTCGAAGGAACAACATAATTGGTGAAACAAGCAACAATAGATGAACAGATGTGATGTAAATATACTTTAAAGCAATTTCGATCTATTCTTTGTGAAAATCCATTTCCTTGCAATTTTTTATATTGAAGAGAGAATTTCAAATGTCAAAGTAACAGCAGCAACAATTCCCACGGTATGAGAAACTGTCAACACAACAAAATAATCGCCTACGGCTGTGACAAGCAGAAGCTCTTTTAATGGGTTCACTATACAAATGAATATAACTGCAACTGCTTGTGATGGCTGATGGCTTCCCTTCTTGTCCACCCTATCTAGGACAAGAATAAAATCAGAATAAACTCACAACCATGAGAAAGTCTGAAAGACAGGTGACAGATAGATAAAATGAGCTATTAGAAAAACTAGATGTGCCTTGAAGTAAATCTTCCGAGACATTTCATGGTTGATAGGGAGCCATGCAGGAAACTAACCCAACACGGCCACAGCAGTGACATAAGCAATTAAAAAAATTTCATTTTTAATGGGTACGTTACAATATAGACATAAAAATCAAGAATTTGCTTTATAGAGTACTTACTGTTGAAATATAAATAAAATAGATATTATCTACTTGAAAATGTGTAGCGGAGAGTAATCAAAGCTGCATTACTCAACATGGTGACCTAATAACCGCAAAAGCACCAGCAACTTGTCATCCCCGCTTTTCTACTTGTAACCATAAATATGTCAAAGCAATACCCACTCATAGCTGGCACTTAATAATTCTGTGGCTTTACAAATCGGGATTTAAAAAGATTAAGGCCATGAGGTAGTCCTTTATTTTAATAAGCCACTTCGCTTAAAGCAATACCCTCTCATAGCTAGCTCTCAATGTTTTCAATTTTTATTGTGACAAGCATGCTCCTAATTTTCACCTCTACCACTTTTAAATTTTTCCTCCTACATGTCTTCCTCAAACTATGACCAGAATCATTCCATATCCTAACTCTAAAAAAATATGGATAGAAAACTTGTGCACTTCAGTCCATTTATAAACTTACTCTGCATTCACAAAATTACTTCACCCATGGTCATGAGACTACACCATAACTGAACCGCCTGCACCATAACTGACGTTTTGCTTCTTTTTCAACTTTCCTTATCAGAAAAAATAAAAAATAGAAACAAATGTATTCATGCTAAAAAGTTGCCACTGCTCATAAAATTTGCCAATAATAAGATTTTCACAGGCAACCTCAAACCTGGGAGAGACAAGTTCATACATGCCATGTCTTCCACCAAACCTGCATTCATGTCACCTAGCTGATTTCTGAAAACCTGCAGCATAGAAACGCTATTGAGAAACATAAAACATGATGAATTCAAGATGATGAAACATGATGAATTCAAGATGATGAATTTACGGGACCCATAATATTTGACTTAACACAATCCTTATTCATCTTTTGTTGTAATGTAAAGAAGTCCATCATTTTGACATGGAACATGCATTTTTTGTTCTCTGTCTCAACCTCTGATCACCAATCCTTATCATCTAGCTTTTACAAATACATAGAATAACCTGTTATTCAGTTGAAGACATAATTATTGCATTTAAAGAAACAAAAAGAGAGTGATAAGCACATGTATTTTGCATTCAGTAATACGAAACGAGCACGGCCATCGAAGATGAGACAAACATAACAACGTCGTTAAGGAATGTACTGCAAGTGGAATTCACAAAATTAGCAATTCTAAACTCTACGATAGAAATCTCATAAGCTAATTTGATGCATGAGAAAAATATTAGAACTAGTTCTGTTCCTTATGTTTTTCATCATCTCCGGCTGCAATACAGAAATATAACCAAGAAGATGAACAAACCTTGTAAGCATGTCAGGATCAATATCCTCCCACTTCACTTCCTCGATAATATCCACAATCTGTTTTATTCTCCGCTTGAACTCCAAAGATTCTAGAAGACTAAATCAAGGCTCAGAAACACACTTTCACGAAGGAGGACAACCTAGCAATAGGAGTTAAAACAGGCATTCATTTTCCAACACCAATATAGGAAGTACAAATAAAATACTGAATCTTGTCCTAAATTTATTATGGACTTAACGCAATCCTTATTATCTTTCGGGACTTCTTTAACCCATAATAAGGTTGAATTCAAGATGATGAATACAAGTGATTAACGCAAATGGCTTAATGCAAAAATAATTTTTAAATGTATAATTTATAATTTTATAATAATAATTTTTCTTTTTTTACTTTACCACATAAAAAAAAAAGATAAAAACTTTAAATTTTTGATTCTCCACAATGTTACCACAAACCATGAATAATGAAACAGTCAAAGATTATGTGAAATCCAAGGCAACTCATATTTTAAGTCCAGTCAAAGCCTTCAAATCTTTGTAAGATGATCCTCCTCTTTCAACAGCATTCTTTACCGAATCTCCAAACTCTTTAACCTTGGTTCGAATCTTCTCAGCTTCTTCAACTTCCATTACCCTATTTATTGCCTCCTCAATTCTCTCACTCTTCACAATCTCGCCACCAAATCTAGCAGATGGTTGAGCGCTGACACTAACACCAAGCTTCAAAACTTGGGTCACCAACTTCTTATTCACAAACTGTTCAGCAAATAGAGGCCAAGTAATGGAACCCAAGAGCTACTCCCTTCTATGATTGAGTTCTCACCACAATGAGTCACAAAAGCACCAATTTCCTTGTGCTCTAGAATCAACAGTTGTGGAGCCCAACCTCTAATGATGAATTTACAGGACCCATAATATTATTTACTACAAAGAACTTCAAGAAGAAAAAAATCACTAACCATTTACTGCATCAAATCTCAGAAACCATAATTACTGTGATATCGAAAACCCTAACACTAAAACAATTGATCAAATGGCGTGAGTCTCCTCAATAGAAAACAAATAGATAGAGAAAGAGACAGAAAACAGACAGGTAAAGTCCTCTAAATATGAAACAAAACCTTTTATTCAGAGCTTCCGCTTGAGAGAGTTAGGGTATCTTCACTGGGGCTTTCAAAGGGCTACAGTTTAAAGGCTGTGGACAATTCTCCAGATTAAGCTGTGCCCATTTTCATAAATAGATAAAAGGGACAGCAAATTGGGAATCTACGTCCAGAAAAGAGAGAGAGTACCCATTAGATGAGAAGAACAACATTGGCTAAGAAAAAAACTATGCAATTTATACTAGTTTGAGAGACATTACCCATTAGTATGCAAAGATAGTTTGATCACTCTTCATGTCAATGATTCAACATACTAAAAAAGGAGCAACTCCATCGTTGCGCTAAGGTTTGCCCTTTATGTGATGCAAATATACATTAAAAGCCATGTCGATCTATTCTTTGTGAAAATCCATTTCCTTGCAATTAGTTATATTGTAGAAAGAATTTCAAATGTCAAAGTAACAGCAGCAGCAATTCCCATGGCATGAGATACTGTCAACACAACAAAATAATTGACTAAGGTTGTGACAAGCAGAGGCTCTTTTAATGGGTTTACTAGACATGTGAAGATGTAACTTCAACTGCTTGTGATGGCTGATGGCCTCCCTTCTTCTCCCTCCTATCTAGCACAAGAATAAAATCAGAATAAACTCACAACCATGAGAAAGCCTGAAAGAGATGTGATAGAGAGATAAAATGAGCCCTCAGAAAAGCTAGACTGTACCTTGAAGTAAATCTTTTGATACATGTTTGATGGTTGATAGGAAGCCATGCAGGAAACTAACCCAACAAGGCAGCAGCAGTGACATAAGCAATAAAAAAATTACCTTTTCAGTGGGTACGTTACAATATACACGTAAAAATCAAGAATTTGCTTTCTAGAGTACTTACTGTTGAAATATAAATAAAATAGATATCACCTACTTGAAAATACGTGCAGCGGAGAGTAATCAAAGTTGAATTACTCAACATGATGACTTAATAACTGCAAAAGCACCAGCAGCTAGTCATCCTTGCTTTTCTACTTGTAACCACAAATATGTCAAAGCAATATCCCTTCATAGCTAGCACTTAATAACTCTGTGGCTTCACAAATGGGGATTTATAAAGATTAGGGACAAAAGATAGTCATTTATTTAACTAAGCCACTTCGATTAAAGCAATACCCGTTCACAGCTAGCTCTCAACGTTTTCAATTTTTATCGTGACAAGCATGCTCCTAATTTCCATCTCTACCCTTTTTAGACTCTTCCCCCGGCATGTCTTCCTCTAACCATCGACAAAATCATTCCATATCGTAACTCAAAAAAAGTATGGATAGAACACTTCTGCACTTCAGTCCATTCATAAACTCACTCCATATGCACAAAATTACTTCACCCATAGTTAAGAGACTACACCATAACTGAACCGCCTGCACCATAACTAAAGTTGTATTTCTTTTTCAACTTTCCTTATCAAAAAAAATAAAGAAATAGAAACGACTGTCATCATGCTAAAAAGTTGCCACCTCTCCTCATAAAATTTGCTGATAATAAGATTTTCACAGGCAACCTCAAATCAGGGAGAGCGAAGTTCATACAGGCCATGTCTTCCAGCAAACCAGCATTCATTTCACCCAGCTGATTTCTACAAACCTGCAGCATAGAAATGCTATTGAGAAACATAATACATGATGAATTCAAGATGATGAATTTATGGAACCCATAATATTTGACTTAACGCAATCCTTATTATCTAACATGTGAAACTTATTATCTCATAATATTATGGGACCCATAATATTTGACATAATGCAATCCTTATTCATCATTTGTGATCATGTAAAGAAGTCCATCATTTTGACATGAAACATCGATTTTCACAGGCAACCTCAAACCTGGGAGAGCAAGTTCAGTGATTCTACATACTGGGGGGGAGGGGGAGCTGCGTCTTAAAAATATGCAATTTATACTAGTTTTGCAAGAATAGAACTGCACGATCACATGGCTTTGAAGTTTAGATAAGTATGCTTATACTTCAATATCTATGCTTGTAAAGCTTATTTAAGTACTATCCAAGGTTGACAATGGAGTAAGAAACACCTAGAATGAAAGGAAAAGGATATGACCTGCAAAAGGAACAAAGGAAAGGAAGTTAGTAAATTTGTCAAAATGTGAGAGAAAAAGCTGTAAATCAAATGATAAACTGCTAAATAATTCATCCTGACATAGAGCAATGAGATTAGAAAAGGAACAGTCAAATCTCAATTGGATGCTTGCAGTGCTCCACCATAAAAATGATCCTTGTTCAAGTATATATGTAAGTGTTGCTACTCTCCTCAGCTCACCCACTATTTGTACATCCATCACTATAGAACTTGAAAAACATATATAACAGAAATCCTCTGCAGTCGATCCATATGAATCTGAAAATCAACGCCTTTTGGGTACATGAGATATTCTAAACAGAGAGAGAATGAAAATTACCAAAATAATTCCTCTAAATTTCGGATCGTTCACGTACACGTGCACAAGGATAAACCGCATTCCTATTAAATCCCAATAATCATATCAAATTCTGAGACAAAATTTGATAAAGGTTCATAAAAGGAAAAGAACAAGTACCAGGACAAGCAGGGTGGAGATTGACCATTGCATAGGAAAGATCAGTGATATAGAACACACAATTGTCGTCCACTTTGTATGGCCCAAACTTGCAATAACTTGACTCCATCTGCTCAAATTTACACAAAATATTGATTAGAATTCAATCATTCAAAGCATCAAAAAAGGGGTTTCAAAGGATGAAGCTTTGCAAAGAGATCAATTGAATGAGACAAATATTTGATCCCTTTCCATGAGTCCCTTCAAATTTGAAACCCAAACATGATAACAATTGATTAAATTGCATGAGTCTCCTGAAAGGAAAAATAGATAGAGAAAGAGGCAGAGAAAAAAGACAGGTAAAGTCCTCCAAATATGAAACAAAACCTTCTACTCTGAGCTTCCGCTTGAGAGAGTTAGGGTCTGAATTTTCGCTGGGGGTTTCAAAGGGCTACGGTATAGAGGCTGTGGACATTTCTCAAGATTAAGCTGTGCCGATTTTCATAGATAGAGAAAAAGGGACTGAAAATTGGTAATCTACTGCAGAAAACAGAGAGAGAGAGAGTACCCATTGGATAAGAACATCAACATTGGCTAAGAAAAAAATAAATATATGCAATTTATACTAGTTTGAGAGAGATTACCCATTAGAAGCAGAGATAGTTTGATTACTCACCGTGTCAATGATTCTACATTCTTATATATATATAAAAAAAAAAAAAAAAAAGTCCTGTAAAAATATACAATTTATACTAGTTTTGCAAGAATAGAACTGCAAGATCACATGGCCTTGAAGTTTAGATAAGTATGCTTATACTTCAATATCAATGGCCGCAAAGCTTATTTAAGTGCTAGCCAAGGCTGACAATGGAATAACAAACACCTAGATTGAAAGGAAAAGGATATAACCCGCAAAAGAAACAAAGGAAAAGGAAGTTAGTAAATTTGTTAAGATAGAGAAAAAGCTGAAAATCAAATGATAAACTACTAAACAAGCACCGTGACATAGAGCAATGAGATTAGAAAAGGAACAGCCAAATCTCAATTGGATGCTTGCAGTGGTCCACCATACAAATGATCCTTGTTCAACTATATATGTAAGTGTTGCTACTCTCCTTAGCTCCCCCACTATTTATACATCTATCACTATAGAGCTTGAAAAAAAAAAAAAACATATGACAGAAAGCTTCTGCAATTGATCGATATGAATCAGAAAATCAACACCTTTGGGATACATGAGATATTCTAAACACAGAGACAACTAAAATTACCCAAAATCCTCTAAATTTTGGATTGTTCACCTACACATACACAAAAAACAGTGTTTCAATTTCTAAAAAGATTTTATCCTTGAAGATAAACAGCATTCTATTAAATCCCAATGATCATATCAAATTCTGCAACAAAATTTGATAAATGATCATAAAAGGAAAAGAACAAGTACGAGGACAAGCAGGGCAGAGATTGACCATTGCGTAGGAAAAATCAGTGACACAAAACACACAATTCTCGTCCAATTTGTATGGCCCAAACTTGCAATAACCTGACTCCATCTGCTCAAATTTACACAAAATATTGATTAGAATTCGATCATTCAAAGCATCAAAAAAAGGGGTTTCAAAATAATCACCTAAGGCTGTGACAAGCAGAGGCTTTTTTAATGGGTTCACTATACATATGAAGATGTAACTGCAACTGCTTGTAATGGCTGATGGCTTCCCTTCTTGTCCACCCTATCTAGTACAAGAATAAAATCAGAAAAAACTCACAACCATGAGAAAGTCTGAAGGACCGGTGACAAATAGATAAAATGAGCTATTAGAAAAACTAGATGTACCTTGACGTAAATCTTCCGGGACATTTCATGGTTGATAGGTAGCCATGCAGGAAACTAACCCAACACGGCAGCAGCAGTGACACAAGAAATTTAAAAAAAAAAAAAAAAAAAAAAAAAAAAAAAAAAAAAAAATTTACTTTCTTAATGGGTACGTTACAATATTGACATAAAAATCAAGAATATGTTCTATAGGGTACTTACTGTTGAAATATAAATGAAATAGATATTATCTACTTGAAAATATGTGTAGTGGAGAGTAATCAAAGTTGCATTACTCAACATGGTGACTTAATAACCGCAAAAGCACCAGCAGTTTGTCATCCTCGCTTTTCTACTTGTAACCACAGATATGTCAAAGCAATACCGATTTATAGCTAGCACTTAATAACTCTGTGGCTTTACAAATCGGGATTTAAAAAGATTAGGGCCATGAGGTAGTCCTTTATTTTAACAAGCCACTTCGCTTAAAGCAATACCTGCTCATAGCAAGCTCTCAACGTTTTCAATTTTTATTGTGACAAGCATGCTCCTAATTTCCACCTCTACCCTTTTTAGTTATTCCCCCCTACATGTCTTCCTCAAACTATCATTCCAAATCATAGCTCTAAAAAAATATGGATAGAGCACTTGTGCACTTCGGTCCATTTATAAACTTACTCCACATTCACAAAATTACTTCACCCACGGTCAAGAGACTACACCATAACTGAACCGCCTGCACCATAGCTGAAGTTGTGTTTCTTTTTCAACTTTCCTTATCAGAAAAAAAAAAAATAGAAACAATTGTCTTCGCGCTAAAAAGTTGCCTCTCCTCATAATATTTGCTTATAATAAGATTCTCACAGGCAACCTTAGACCTGGGAGAGCCAAGTTCATATAGGCAATGTCTTCCAGCAAACCTGCATTCATTTCACCCAGCTGATTTCTGAAAACCTGTAACATAGAAATGCTATTGAGAAACATAACACGTGATGAATCCAAGATGATGAATTGATGGGACCCATAATATTTGACTTAACGTAATCCTTATTCATCATTTGTCGTAATGTAAAGAACTCCATCATTTTGACATGAAACATGCATTTTCTGTTCTCTGTCTCAACCTCCGAACACCAATCCTTATTATCTAGCTTTTACAATTACATAGAATAAACAGTTATTCAGTTGAAAACATAATTATTATACTTAAAGAAACAAAGAGAGGGTGATAAGAACCTGCATTTTGCATTTAGCAATTCAAAACAAGCACTTCAGAACTTCGATCACGCACGGCCATCGAAGATCAGACAAGCATAACAATGTCACTAAGGAATGTACTGCAAGTGGAATTCAAAAAATTAGCAATTCTAAACTCTACGATAGAAATCTCATATGCTAATGTGATGCATTAGAAAAATATAAGAACTAGTTCTATTCCTTATGTTTTTCATCATCTCTAGTTGCAATAGAGAAATATAACCAAGAAGACGAACAAACCTTGTAAGCATGTCAGGATCAATATCCTCCTAATTCACTTCCTTGATAATATCCACAATGTGTTTTATTCTCTGCTTGAACTCCAACGATTCTAGAAGACTTAAATCGTGGCTCAACCTAGCAAAAGGAGTTAAGATATGCATTCATTTTCCAACACCAACATAGGAAGTACGAATAAAATACCGTATATTGAATAAGGTTGAATTCACGACGTTGAATTCAAGTGATTAACACAAATGACTTAACGCAAAAATAACTATTACCTTTATGATTTATGATTTATAATGTTTATAATAATAACAATATATTTTTTTTTTAACTTTACCACAGAAAAAAGATAAAAACTTTTAATTTTTTATTCTCTACAATGTTACCACAAGCCATCTAAAATGAAACAGTAAGATTATGCAAAACTCAAGGCATTCTTTGTAAGATGATCCTCCTCTTTCAACAGCATTCTTTGCCGATTCTCCAAACTCTTTAACCTTGCTTCTAATCTTCTCTGCTTCATAACCTTCCATTACCCTGTTGATTGCCTTCTCAATTCTCTGACTTTTCACAGTCTCGCCACCAAATCTAGCAGATGATTGAGCACTGACACTGACACCAACTTCAAAGCTTGGGTCACCAACTTCTCATTCAAAAACTGTTCAGCAAAGAGAGGCCAAGTAAGTAATGGAACCCCAGAGCTCTAGAATCACAATGAGTCACAAAGGCACCAATTGCCTTGTGCACTAGAATCAACTGTTGTAGAGCCCAACCTCATATGATGAATTTACAGGACCCAACATATTATTTTCTACAAAGAACTTCACGAAGAAAAGAAAAATCCCTTACCATTAACTGCTTCAGATTTCAGAAACCATAATTAGAAATTATATACATGTGACTGTTGTAGAGCCCAACCTCATATGATGAATTTACAGGACCCAACATATTATTTTCTACAAAGAACTTCACGAAGAAAAGAAAAATCCCTTACCATTAACTGCTTCAGATTTCAGAAACCATAATTAGAAATTATATACATGTGATAGGATTGTCATGGAGGAATATTCCACTACTACTGGTGTAATGACTTGCCTCATAGCAGCCAAGCGGACTGGCTACAATAGCAGAAAGTCTCAGTACCTGCTGCTAGAATACCAGATGGCCATGTCTGCTGATGTTGTTCTTACCTTAGAAATGGCAGTTTGACGGGTGTGGCATTACATTCACCTAGGATATTATTACATTACAGGATATAAGACTTTGGAAACATATGATTTTCTACAAAGAACTTCAAGAAGAAAAGAAAAATCCCTAACCATTAACTGCTTCAGATTTTGGAAACCATAATTAGAAATTATATACATGTGATAGGATTGTCATGGAGGAATATTCGACTTCTACCGGTGTAATGACTTGCCTCATACCAGCCAAGTGGACTGGTTACAATAGCAGAAAGTCTCGGTACCTGCTGCTAGAATTCTAGACGGCCATGTCTGCTGATGTTGTTCTTACCTTAGAAATGGCAGTTTGACGGGTGTGGCATTACATTCACCTACGATATCATTACATTACAGGATATAAGACTTTGGCAACATATGATTTGATATGGTAATCTCCAATACTCCGTTGATAATGGTTCACATCACATTACATGTAACCTACCTCCATTTGAATTAATTATTTAAAAAAAAAAAAAAAACAACTGATCATTTACATGTGAAAACAAAGAAGAAGAGTCTCGGATCAAATCAGATATCAATCGAAACCCTAAATCTGATCTTGAGAAAAAGAAAAGAAGAAACCCTTATGAAATGTAGAGAGAGAGAGAGAGAGAGACCTGGGAATTGAATGATTAAAGTGGCAAAAAATGGATTCTCAACAGTCTCGACGGCATCGTTTTCTCCCGGTATTAAACTTCTTCCTTCTTCTTCTTTGATTATTCCTTCCCAAATTTGAAACCCGAGGACGCGTGAGTCTCCTCCAAAGAAAACAAATAGACAGACAAAGAGACAGAGAAAACGGACAGGAACTGCAAATCGGGAATCTACTCCAGAAAACACAGAGGAGAGAGAGAGAGATTACCCATTAGATGGGAACACCAACATTGGCTTCACGAAGACGCGAGAAGTGGCGATTGCCCTTGCTTTTCTTGCAGATTCGCTACACTTCCGATCTCTCTCTCTCTCTCCTTGCTTTCTTCACGGAGACGGGTGAAGTGGCGATTGTCCTTGCTTTTCTTGCCGATTCGCTACACTTCCGATCTCGATCTCTCTCTCTCTCTCTCTCTCTCACCCTTCTTTTCTTGCAGATTCGCTACCTTTCCGACGTCTCTCCTCTCTCTCTCTCTCTCTCTCTCTGACATCTCTCTCTCTCAGAAAAGTCCGATTCTCCTCTCAAGACATTTTAATCGAAAGTTTTGTCCAACGGTCCGAAAACAATGACCATTGGATCTACATTCAGTTTGACAACGGCTGGATTTTGAGATGGCGTCACCTTGTACTCTTAATAATCTTTTTCAATCATTTTTAAACCTTTTTTTCTCTCATAGTATCTTCTCAATAGAAATTTACTAAAATAATAATATTCTAAATAAAAATTAAAAGAATAGGACATTTTTTGTTCTAGAAATAGAGATTTTCGCACTCTGTAAATGCAATATTAGCCTCTCCCACCTTCGCTAAAATGAAAGGAAAAAAAAAATACTCACCTATTACGCACTCTAAGAGTACGCAAGCAGTTGCGCGCTCTGGGAGAGCGTAATAACTTGTGCGAATCCAGAGCGCGCCACTACGCACTACAAAGGCCCACGCCTCCCCCACAGCGCAATCACTTGCGCGAAGTTCTCTCCTCCCGACCGACGACTGTGCGATCCACGTGCGACATTGTTTGTGCTCCATCAAACTGGTTCTTACAAAAATCAAAATTTCATTTCTATTTTAGAAGGTAATACCACAATATCAGTTTGTTTAATCTCTTGTACTCTTCGAATCCTTCACCAAAAGCATACAGTTTTTTTGTTTTCTCTTCCATCACATGATCTGTTCACTTCATTCCATTGAATAATTGCACCCCCATGCTTGTTGTATAACCATTGTAGGTAGAATAAAATATTAATTTCTTAGGAAATTAGACAAATTAGGGTTAGGGTTAGGATTGTGTATCTATTTGTTTATTCTGTTGTCTTTGCTTGTTTCTTGTTTTCTCTTTCGTGAAGTATGTTAGGGTTAGAGTTAGAGTTAAGATTAGAGTTGTGTATCTATTTGTTTATTCTGTTTGTCTTTGCTTGTCTCTTTTTTTTTCTCTTTCGTGAAGTATGTTAGAGTTAGAGTTAGGGATTTATTGTTATAAATGTTATGAATATTTATCTTAATTGTATATCGATGTTGATTTTAATGTTGACATTTACTGTAATTTTCATGATGTTTGAAGGGAGATGACCGATAACAGTGTGAGACTTGTGCTTTATTGGGTGGTCAAATTGGTAGACCTAATAAAAATGAGTATCGGTATAGTGTCGGACCTAAAATGGGTGTTGTAGTTCGTAATAATATTGGATGAGATGAGTTTATAAATGTATTGCATAAGAAATATATGATTGATTCTAGACAATTCAAACTGAATGTTTCATGTAGATATCCTCTCTAGTCTGGTAATTCTCTTTCATATTGTGTATTACCGGTGAAGGCAGATTTTTTATCGAAAGTGTTGTCACTGCCTAGATATATATCAGGTTTGTCATCAGTTGAAGTTTTCTTAGAGCATGAACCAATTATAAATGCTACCGTAGATGCACCAATTCATATGGTAGAAAATGAGTCAGAGGTCGCAAGTAGCTCATTTAGGAGAGATCCAGGCAGTTCATTTGGTGGAATTGAAGTTAGTTCATTTGGGGGCGTAACAAATTTTGGATCCTACACTGAAATGTTGAGAAATGTGAATGTTGGAAATGAATGGTTACAGTATGGGACATTCATTCCCGATAATGTTGCATTGAATGCTTATTGTAAATCAGTTATGCTTACGACAAATGAATTTGGAGAGCCCAATTCTAGTATGCCTTATCAGGGGCAACATGATTGGTTGATGGACATTCCTTTCGATAAATGAAAGAGTTGTTTAATATTATTATGAACCAAATGAAAGAGTTGAGCGAGCCCGCTTATAATTGGTTGATGGACATTCCTCTTGATAAATGGACGTTGTATTATGATGGAGGACATAGATGGGGGAATATGACCACTAATCGATCGAAGTCGTTTAATAGTGTGTTGAAGAGTGCAAGAAAGCTACCAATCACTGCATGTCTGCGAGCAACAATGTATCGTATGGTTCGCTTTTTTAACAAAAATCAAGAAGCAGCATCTAATAATCTGGAAAGAGACAACATATGACCAACAATAGTGATTGAAAAATTGGCTAGAGTTGAACAGAAAGCAAAATATCATCGCTGTGAGATATTTAACAGAGTAAGAGGGGAATATGAAATCATTACTGGTTTTTATGGTGGAAAAGGTGGAAACAATCATACCGTGCTCATGGATATTCCAACTTGTACTTATGGTAAATATACTATATACAAGTATCCTTGCTCGCATATGTGGAGAGTTTGTGCCGATTTGGGACGTGAATTTATGTCATTTGTGAGTCAATTTCATAGTTGTCGATCAATGTTTCTTACTTATAGTGGTCAATTCCATCCACTTCCACACAAAGACTCTTGGCCCCCTCCTCCTTTCAAGTTGGTCGCCAATCTTACACGTCTTAATAATCAGCCGGGTAGACCACACAGCATACGAATTCATAATGAAGTAGATAGAAGAAGAACTCAACACTGCAAAACTTGTGAAGAATACGGTCATAATCGAAATCATTGCCCAAACATTGCCTGGTTGCAAGAAAGAGCAAGGCGAGGTTGAAAAAATAATCACAGCTACGAAGTTTTTTAACATGTGTATAAATTGTATTTTATTTATGACTTGTTATTGATAATTTATTAATTATGGATATTATATGTTGTATTTCATGACTTATTATATGTTAGATGTTATTTCATACTTTCTTTATATATGTATATTTAATGTTGAATTATGACTTCTGTGTCGTGCTCATAGATATGGAGTACTCTCAGCCGACATTTACCCCAGGTCCACGGGATCATAGTGTTTTGACTCTACAGCCCTCACACCGGTCTCAGTCTATATAGGAAACCGGTAGTGATAGACCCCTAGAGGTGCGGCGGTCAGATCGAGGTTTTTTGACTGCTCGACCACTTTATGTTAGAGTTCAGCAGATTTTGTTGCGAATAGGTTTTTACGGAGTGTACAGATATGTGCATATTCAGTACGATCATGCCCTGATTACAGCTTTAGTTGAGAGATGGAGACTGGAGACACACTTTTCACTTACCGGTTGGTGAGGCGACTATTACTTTACAGGACGTTTCAGTCATTTTTGGTTTGCCTATTGATGGAGAGGCAGTTATTGGGGTAGATAGGAGTCGATCACTCGCTGAGTGGCAGGATTTGTGTCGTAGTCTTTTGGGTTTCTATCATAGTCTACAGGATTTTTACGGAGATAGACTTAAGTTGTGAGCGGTCACAGAATTTCTTGATTCACATCCACTGGGGCCCGACTCGGATCAGATTTTAGTTCACTTTCATGCATGTGGTCGGATTATGCAGCTATTGGGTACTCTTTTGGGGGATAAATCTGGATCGATGGTGAAACTTCTGTATTTGGAACTCCTACGAAATCTTGACTGTGCTGGGAGTTATAGTTGGGGTAGTGCAGCAGTAGCGACACTCTACAGGAATATGTGTCGGGCTTCATTTGATGGTGTTAGACAGATTTTCAGGACCAGTACTACTTTTACAGGTATTTCATCTCTATTTCTTAATTGTTTCGTATCAATAATTTTATATAAAATGTTATGTAATTTATTTACCTTCTTTTGATCTATTTTCAGTTCTGGACATGGGAGAAAGTGACTATGTTTACCTCTACTAGACGACACGTCATTGATCCACAACCTCTTGCTCCGAACATGCCGACCGGTCCTCGAGGATCTCAGTACGTAATAGTAATTATTTATCAGAAACTATGATATTGTTTAACTTTATCTAATTTAATCTCTAATCATATTTTATTAGTTGGGATGTTCCTCGTAGCTATGTGCGTAAGGGACAATTTGTGCTACGATCATATCGAGACCAGCTTGATCATATGAGGGACGATGGGGTGAGTAAATTTCATTTCCCTTATCAGCTTGTGCACTACTTGTAATATTTATAAAACTAACTAACCCAATTTTATTTTTTCAGTTTCTCTGGATGCTATATTCATATCGAGACCAGCTTGATCATATGAGGGACGATGGGGTGAGTAAATTTCATTTCCCTTATCAGCTTGTGCACTACTTGTAATATTTATAAAACTAACTAACCCAATTTTATTTTTTCAGTTTCTCTGGATGCTATATTCATATTCCGACATTAGAGCATTACCTGATTATTATCTTGTCGTGAGCGATATATGGCGAGCAAGTGTGCCGCTTATATGATTCGAGGTTGTTGAGTTTTATTATCCTGTGAGAGTTTTATGCCAGTTTGGTTATCGGCAGGATATTCCTATTCCCGTACACACAGATATGGAGTTGCATCGCATTGACTGACGTGAAAAATCTGGTCGTGATTGGAGTATAGAGCATGCAACATACTTGCAAGTATGGGATAACCGTCTAAACTATGTCGTGATTGGAGAGGAGTGTATGATGATAATATGACGACACCTGGTTATATGGGTTGGTATCGACAAATAACACGCATCTTGATTGGTAGTCCTGCATATCGATATCAGCAAGGTTTTCGGCCGACCGCAGATAACGTGACATTCATAGTAAGTCATAAGCATTTGATCATTTTATAATACTTTTATTCTTTACTATCTGTAGTTACAAATATATTTTTTTTACAGTGCTACCAGTTCGAGGATCTCTATTTAGTAGCCTCTGATGTTCTCACTGTCCCAGAAATGGATCCTCAAGTTGGTTATATCAGAGATGACATATGGGACACATTGTAGTGCTTCGGACATACAGCACCTCGGAGAGATCATCCTTCGACATATATACACGGACATATAGATCCAGATGTTCCCTCTACTTCTGGTGCTATGGGTGCCTTTGAGGAGCATATAGAGACACAGATATATTCGTATCTGACTCCACCTAGTCTGACATTTACACAAATGCCAGCATTCGAGGAGCATATGGACACTCAGATGTATTCGTACCTGACTCCTATACCCACCTCGACGTTTATACAGACACCTGCCTCCGAGGAGCATGACGACGCTATGCCTGGTGAGCCTCCACTACTTAATTTTTATCAGCGGCGGAGGAGGCGTAATTATTTAGAGGATAGTACGACTGTCGTGCTTCAATTCTCTAAGAGTCATGATGGTACGCAAGATCAGGCTTCAGTTTCAGTTCCCACTAGACTTCAACCGCGTAGAAATGCTGGACGAGCTAGATGCGGTACTTAGTGTAGTTTGTCTTATTTGTGTATATCGATGTTTCTCTTATATTATTTTCTAACTTGGTAACTTAAAGATCTATTAATTATAATTTTATAACTTTTGTTTCATATTTATGTGATATGTGTTTGTTCATAATTTTATTTTTGGAGTATTGATTGATGATTTTGGACTTTAGAATTTGTAAAGTTTGATCATTGATATTTGTGAAGTTTGGTGATATTTCAAGAGTTTGGATGTTTGTTATTTGATATTTGTGAAATTTGGTGATTCAAAGCGGATTTGTTAAAATATGAATGCGGATATCGATGATAAAAAAAGCCATAAGACTCAATAACAATAACCAAAATGCAAAAAATGAGTCCAAATAATTGGACATTGGCAAGCAGCTTACCTCGGACCTGATTCTCTCTTGAATAACATGATATCTCGCTTTCCTTGAGCTGGTAACCATATGGCGTTATTGGGCCACAAAGAGAGAAGGAGGTCTTATAGAACCAAAGGCCTTGGAAGGCGATGGTAATGTGTAACAACCTATCCAGCAGCTGAAATCTTTCAAATAAAATAACTAAATTGTAAATTGTTCCACTGATTCTTAATTAGTTCCAATTGTAATGACTGATTTGTTATAGTGGTTAGGATAGTTAAACAATGGGTCATTAACTTGTATGAAAAGAACAGGATCAAATGAGAAAGTAAAGAATGAAATAGAATTTGTTCTCTCTCTTACTCTCTAATCTCTCTCTAACCCCTCCCTCTGTTTCTCTCCCTCTCCCTCTGCTTCTATTTCTCTCTCTCCCTCTAGCTTCTTTTATCTCTCTATTTGTCTATCTCTATCTCTTTATTTCTCCCTTTATCTCTATCTCTCTTTGTTCTCTCCTTTTTGGTTGACTGCCCAAACTTTTTGGTCGACTGATCAACTTTCCCGGTTGACTACCATCCTCCATCAATTGGCTGCCAACTCTCCCAGCTAACTGGGATTATAACAAATTGGTATCAGAACAACTATTTATTGGCATCACACAGTATCAATTATGAAAGATAATTGATTTGAGGAATATGAAAAGGAACAAGAGTTTTGCATGCAAGGATGAAAGAAAAAAATAGAGGAGCGAAATAAAAGAATGGACGTTCTTATGGTACGCATTGATAACAGATTTAACATTTTATTAAAATGTTTGGTATCTATGAAGATATTAAAACTTTGATAGAAAGGGAACCAAAAAATGAAAAAAAAAATTAGATTACAACAAAACAAATCAAATGATAGAAAAAAAACAATGTCAAAATCCATGGAAGCCAACTGATTAAACAAGAAGTTGGGGTATAGAAATGTTGTGCAAATGTTGATGGAATACAGACGCAATTGGAAAAAGAAAATGGAAGGCAAGTCTACTGCCATTGTTGGTCTCTGTCAAGCTCATGGTGCCCTTCTTGATAAAAAGGTTGTTACCTGCCTATGTTAACCTTCACAAGATCCAAATTTAAGCAAAAGAGTTGTAGCAAGTGGTGGTTATAGTCAGGTGATTCCAATAGATGAGTTTAATATCCATTTTACAAGGGACATGCCAATACAACTGCAAACAACCTTCCAAGTGCTACCATCTACACCCAAATTTTTCATGGGTTTACCCACTCTGATAAGGCTCTCTTCAACCGACTATATCCTCTCAACAAAGAAGTGGAAGATAAGAAAAGAAACAAAACGAAAGAAGAAAACGAAATATAAGAAAAAGAAGAAGAAGAGAATATGAAATTAAAAAAAAAAATTCTATTGTATCTTCAACACCCATCATCAACAGTCGACTCTCTTATCACTGCAGTCAACTTATTAAACTCCATTTTCTGTTTTTCATTCTTGAGGACAAGGTGTTTCTTCGAAGGGGAGGGAAATTGTAACAACCTATCAGTAGCTGAAACCTAACAAATAAAATATCTAAACTGTAAACTGTTCCACCGATTTTTTATTAGTTCTAACTGTAATAATTGATCTATAATAGTGGTTAGAGTAGTTAAGCAATAGATCATCAACTTGTATAAAAGAAATAGGATCAAATAAGAAAGTAAGAAATGAAATGAAATTTGTTCTCTCTAACCTGTCCCACTGTTTCTCTCCCTCTCCTTTTGCTTTTATTTCTCTCTCTCTCCCTCTAGCTTTTTTCTCTCTCTATCTCTCTATCTCTATCTCTTTATCTCTATCTCTCTCCGTTCTCTCATTTCTGGTTGACTGCCCAAGCTTTCTAGTTAACTGTCTCTCCCCGTCAACTACCACCCTCCATCAGTCAACTGCCAACTCTCCTAGTTATCTGCCCAAGTTTTCCGATCATTGGGGTTGTAACACAATGCTACCACAAAAGTCACACAAGAAGCTATAACAATCCACTCTAAAGAGATGGAAAAATATATAAAGAGAGAGAGATAGAAAGTGGAGAGAGAGTAAGAGACTAGAGAGAATGAGAAAGAGAGAGAAAGACTAGAGAAGGAGAAAGAGAATACCAAAAGGGAGAAAGAGAGATTTCAATACAATTTCACTCAATTTAATGCCCAATATATGTCTTGATATTACTATTTATATTATTTTTACTAATTACTTAATCGCATCTATTAACTACTAATTAATATATTAACCACTAACTAATATTTCTAACTATGATTAACTAATAATCATAATTATTACAATACTTCTCACTTGAGAACATCCTTATCCTCAAGGATGGAAAATCAAGAATTGAGATTTGAATCTATGAATCTTGAATCAAGATTTGTACTTATGTTGAAAGATAAGGTGATGAATACAAACAACCAATATGACTTGAGTTGTATGCACAGTAATAAGAGAAAAATAGAGATAAGAGAGTTTGAGAGAGACATTTTTTGAACTTCTTTTTGGTGAAGGATTTTTCCTAACGAATAATGAAAGTTTAATCTTTGGAGAGTTTGACAAGAATCCACTATCAACAACTTCTTTTTTGGACAATTGAAATCTTGTTTCTAGTAAAGAATTTTTCTTGATGAACATCAAAATTTTAACTTTTGTAAGGTTTGACAAGAAATTACCATTAATAGGTTCTTTCTTAGTCATTTGTGACCCTTCTTCTACATTTAATATTTTTTTACTAAGAGTAGATCTCAACATTTCTTTACTAGGAGTAGACAGAATGGAAAACTCAAAAAATCTATCAATACCTTCTTCTTCCATGGGTTTTGATATTGTTTCATTTGCTGGTTGATTTGTTTCATTGCTTTCCAATTTCTTTTCATTTTCTTACTCATTTTCCACCAAAGTTTTGATATTCTCATAAATACGAAACTTTTTCAATAAAATGTTCAATTTGTTGTTAATACTTGCCGTGAGAGCTGTCACGCCCCGAACTGGGAATCGTGAACAGCCGCCCGTTGACCTGGATGCCGGCTGTATTTCTACAGGAATCCCCCATAAATCGGAGGTCTCCCATGTACAAACAAACCTGTATAATTCAAAATCATTATATAAATTAAACACATGGCCATCCCGGCCTCAAAACAATCTACCAAATCTCCCAACCGACATCCAGACAACGCAAGGCTAACAAATCAACAACAGTCCTAGCCACAGACCTCTACTGTCATGCCCAACTAGAGCATGAACAGTCGCTACACCGAGCGGGCCTAAATTTATACAATTTATATTACAAATTCCCAAGTTAACACTTTAAATATTTACAAATGCCTCAATGCAAATGAAAGATGAGAGTTTCGCAAATAAAAATACATAAATTATACAACCATCCCAAAATATGTACACGGTCAACTACGGACCTCAACAAGACCACGCAGGGTCGACAATAAAATATGAAATTCATCTTTTCAATTAAAACTTAATCTCACCGTCGTAAACACCAAATCCGCCAACGAGCTATCAAGCCCTCGAGCCAAATACATCGCCCTAGCATCATAATCCTGTCTGGGGAGGGAAAAAGGAGGGGTGAGTATTCAGGGAAGAATACTCAGTGAGTGAGTGGGTCAATGTAATCGTGTAATATGGGGTGTGAAACTGGAGTGTCAAAACATAAGTATTCAAATCATATTTCAAATCATCATGCTTTTAATTTCAACAATATATCATTAACATGCATCAACAAATCAAATATGCATCCAAAATACTTTCATCAAAATCATAGAGCTGCTAGCCGTAAAACTCCCGGCAGAGGTCTACCACGACCTATGACAGGGGAGGTGTTATATGCGATTTTATTTAAAGTGCTCTCTACCCCGGCGTTGGCGACGGACCTCGTCCAGGTGCTAGACTTGGAGAGTGTATCCAAATCCTCCCCCTTTCGGGTTCAACCTGCCTAGTACCGTGTCGTAAATATAATCTCGACCACTCGTGGGATACCCCAGGCCTAGGCATATCCGGACGCCACCAAAGCGCCTCTCACGGTGTCCTTCGTAGCTACGGAACAATACATATCACAGCCCTCAAGGCCAATATCAATATCACAGTACAAATCACAGCCCTCAAGGCCAATATCAATATCATATCAAGACATGTGCCGTAAATCAGGTTCGCAAACCAAATGCAACATATATCATATATCAAAACATGTGCCGTAAATCAGGTTCGCAAACCAAATGCAACATATATCATAAAATGGCACATTTTACATTTCAATCACATGGATGCATATTTCATAATTTAACCACATTTTCGGACACTCCATCGGTTCACAAAAATCATTTCCAAAGCCAGTCAAAACATTTCACGCACGCGGTAAATCATGCTCATTTATCAAACTGTTGTAAAACAGAGTTTACATATTAAACGAAAACATTGAAATAAAACCCACTCACAGTATACGGGAGGGTCAATCACTCCCTATAATGCACAACAAGTGTCGAAACTGTGCTCCCCTCGATCAAGACATCCAACACTTACGCATGTATATAATCAGCAAGTTTCAAACCTGCACAGTTATAGAAAATAGGCTATAACTTCTGATACATCTTTACAAATCAAGGATTTCTTATTTCATTTTTAAAGCTAAGGATGTCTAGTGTCTAAGGCAGACAACCTCAAGTCATTCGGAGCTGTGTAGAGAAAAGTATGCTTACAACATATCCATAAGACTCAAGTGATATTACTCAATCAATCCTACACAAAGCTCACACCAATCCAATCTCTCACTGCACATAAGAGTCCGCATATACACCAACACACTTTTATTCAAAATTCCTTATCAACTTCTTCTCTTCAATACCTCAATACAATTCTATACATTTATCATATAAATACAAACACATGCTTTTGCTCATTCTTTATAATTGCACATTTTCATATCACTTTAACACACCAATATCACTATATATATGCATACACTTTCTATACCTTATTACATACACATATAAACCTCCATCTTGCTTACTAGAGTCATTCTCAATCTCTCCAATGGATTCGATCAATACAATGTTACATCCACATACTCACTAACCTCTATCCAAAATTCAGCATGCATAAATCCTCACACTCTTGGCCTCAATTTCACATATACATAGCCAATAATACACCACACTTAAATGCCAAAAACACAAGTACATCAAATCCACATTTTAACACTCAAAATCACATTAAAACCCATCAAATCTCATACTCAAAGTTCTAAATTTTTCAGTACGTCTCCTTAGGGTTTCTCCCTTCAATATGTGCTCATTTAAGACTTAAATAAATCATTTACACAATCACCTTTCTAGATTCTCATTTCATCACTTTCATTCCATTTACAAACAATTAATCAAATCAAACTCAAGTCTGATTCAATCCTAAAACCAATCAAAATTGGAAATACGCTTAAAATAAATAAGTTTCCTACGAACTGGAAAATCTTTGAAAAATCATACACTTTTCGATTCTCATCCGATTTCTTCAATCCATATGTCATTTCCAAGGTATTAATGTCTATTTTCATAATATAGAATTTGTATCTTGATTGCCTATATGCAAGACAACTTATAATGAGAAAAACTGCATCGATCCTTAAACTCAAATCCCAATTTCTCATTATTTTCATGCATTCGTCAAATTAAACTCTAAAGGAAACTATTCAAATCAATTCAACTCGATCTCATTTCCTTTGATATGCTTCTTCCATACTAAGCAATCTAATGTGCGTAAATTTTTAAACTTAATTCTCACATTCAGGCATATTCCAATCAATTTTCAACTAAAGCTATACAACCGAATCAAACAACCCTCTATCATTAACTAACACATTCTATTATGCAACGTAGCCCTATTTATATCAAATTCTAAGCTTAACATAATTAATTTCATATGAAATTGCAGGAAAGTACATTTCCTTTTAATCTAACTTATTTCAAAGCATACATATAGTTTCCAATTCTAATTTCAAATCCTAAATTCGATAAAATCACTCAAATATCGAAAGGATTGCATTTCCCTCACCTAGGGTTCACTGCGGTCCAAAACCCTAACGTCCGTGCGACATTCGATTCAGTCCGAAACCTACAATGCTTCCAATTCGAAGCAAAAGTCAGCAATTTAGTATAAATCACCAAGGAAATCGAAACCCTAGAATTTGGGTTAGGGTTTGATCTTACCTTTGCAGTGGACAAGACAGTCGACCTAGGGCTTTCGATTGGGGCTTCCGCAGGTGGCGGAGGTGCGCGGGGAAAGCAATCGTGGGCGAGGAAAATGGCAGAGGTGGCTTTAAGGCAAATGCTTGCGCGAAAGAGCTGTGCGAGGCAAAAGAACGCGGCATTGTGGGGGCAAATGCGGGGATGGGGGTGAGAGGGAGGGAGGAGAGACTGAGGGATGGCGACCCGCGACGGTCGCGGTGTCTGCGGGTGGCGGTGGTTGCGCCGAGCGGGCAGCGCGATGGCGGTTGGGGTGGATCGCGAGAGAGAGAACTCGCGGGTGATAGAAAGAGCAACCGAGAGAGGGAAAGAGAGAGAAAGAGCAGGAGAGAGATAGAGAGTGAGACCGAGGGAATAGAGAGGGAGACGGTGGTCGAACCACCGTGGGGTGGCAGAGCCGAGCAGCTGCGGTGGAGGAGGAAGCCGCGGCGGCGGCGGTTGGCGCGGGTGGGGAGATGGAGAGGCGGTGAGAGAGTGAAAGGGAAAGTGGGAGAGAAATTAGGGCTTTAAGCCCTAATTTCGTTTTTCCTTTCTTTTTTTTTTATTAATATTATAATTATTATAATTATTATTATTATTACTATTATTATTATTATTATTATTATATTTCTTTTTGTAAATAAATTTAAAAAAAAAATAAATGAGGAATGTATAAATAAATAAATGAATAAATAAAAAAAATTCATCTATATATTTTTCATACTCACTTTATTTTACAAATCGGAAATACGGATATTTTAAATATCCCAAAAATTTCAATTTACATACCTCAAAATCGAAAATCAATAAAATTTAAAATTTTCCCTCTCTATATGTAAACGGAGAAATATTTTATTTAATTTCATCAATAGTATACATGTACGAACACCGTTGTGTCGGTATTACAAGAGCGTTCATTCTTTTATCGTGTTCTTCCCATTTTTTTTTCCATTCTTGTCTATAAAGCTCTCGTTCTTTTTATATTCTTTAAACCAATCATCTTCCGCCATTGATTATGTCAAGAATCGTATTCTTTGATACCAATTTGTAATAATCCACTCTAGAGAGATGGAAAAATGTATAGAGAGGGATAGAAAGTGGAGAAAGAGTGAGAGACTAGAGAGAATGAGATAGAGAGAGAAAGACTAGAGAGGGAGAGAAAGAGAATACCAAAAGGGAGAAATAGAGATTTCAATGCAATTCAATTCAATTCAATACCAATACATGTCTTGATATTACTATTTATACTATTTTTACTAACGATTTAACCACATATATTAACTACAAACTAATATATTAACCACTAATTAATATTTCTAACTATGATTAACTAATAATCATAGTTGTTACAGAAGCCATTGAGGGCAAGAGCACCGACATCATAACTCATGCCACTCAATAAGATCAAAATTTTATAATTTAAAAGGTATCCTACCCATATCTATTTCTTTAAGGTACAACCCTTGGACTTTCCTTCCATTTTTGGGATACATAGGTGCTTAACGTATGACATTTAGCCGACACTTCTGGCTTTGGATGTCAACTTTCAAGAAAGTCTAGCCAATTAGTTTTAAATAGCATGTTTGGCAAATCTTAATATGTCATCATTTTTATTTTATTTATAATATTTTTAAATAAAATAAAATATCTTAATAAAGGTACAAGATTTTATAATTTACATAAAAAATTTTATAATAGAAGTTAATACTTTTTTTATAAAAATATTTAAAATTGTTACCAAATTATTAATTTTTAAACATTATATAATTTCAATTAAATTTAGTTTTAATTTTTCTAAGAGACATCCAAGTCAATGCCTTACTAAAATCACCATCATGAGTCCATGTTAGTGAGAGTGTGTGTCTGCCATACCATGTTATATTTACCGTCAGCTAGGACATGTTTTGGACACTCTCCCTTTTTTCATTTTTTTTTTCTAAATTTGTGATAATTACTTGGAATAATTCCCTACGTTTTGGAAAAACAAAATATAAGAGAGGAACCACAAATCGCGAATTGGGAAAAGCTTAAATATATGCCAAATTTTTATGGGATGTTCACATTTGATTTAATATTGTCATATTTGATAATTTAAATTATGATGGGCAATTTTTAATTTTGCTCATTTAATGGTGTCATTAAATTTTTAATTTTATGGTTGATTTAAGGATTTTGTAATAAAAGTAAAATTTTATAAAAAGAAATAGACATGAACAATCTTGTAGTGATTTAATTTTAGATTTTTTGACATCAAAATTTATAGAGTAAATTATACTTTTCCCGCTGTTGTTTGACCGAAAATCACATATTTCCTCTATAGTAAAAAAATATCCACTTAACCCCTTGTGTTTTTGAAAAGTGTGACAAATGTATGAAATATTTCAAAATTAATGGAGATATAACGGGGGAATGTAAAATGCCCATTATACTCTCTTTTAAAATGTTGTTGTTTTATAAACCCTAAAGAGACATTGTTTCTCCTTGGAGAGAGAGAGAGAGAGAGAGAGAGAGAGAGAGAGAGAGAGAGAGAGAGAAGGAAAGAACAAATATTTTGGAGGTGAGATCAAAGGGGAGAGTTTTTGACCCAAAAAAACTTTTGTTTTTCCTTTTGAGTGATGGGAAAAGTTTTGCCCTTTAAAATCATTTTAGTATGTGGGGTTTGAGTGACTGGAAAAGTTTTGCCATTTGGAATCATTTTAGTGGATGGGAATTTGAAGTGGGAAGGCGAGATGGGTAGGAGACTTTCAGAGTGATTTAAACGGGACCCAGTGGGAAGGCGAGATAAAGGTCACTATCGCGTAAGAATTTCTTTTTTCTTTTTATAAAGCACATTTAGGATTTCAATGAGTTCAAAATATGAATTTTGAGTCACGAAAAAAGCAATTTTATTTATTTATTATATCCTAAATGTAGTGTATTGATTTTTAAAAAAAAGTTATTACTTTGTTTGCTAATATATTAATTTTTGCATGTATTTTTTTCCTTTATCTTTATATAGATTATTTTGTAGAAAAAATGGGTAAAATATTGGATCATGAAGTTAAGTTTAAAATGGTAGATGTTAAGTTTCATTTTGGACGGAAATTCTTATGAGAATCTAACTTATTATACCGTGTAAATACACAGAAAGAGATTTATAGTGTTTAATAGCTTTCCAAGAAAAAATTTATCTTGGTGTGAGCTATGTAACATGTTTAACTTATTGGATGCTGAGGAGGCATGTGAAGTTCAAATGTGCTTTAAACTTTCAACTTGTAGCATAGATATAGGTGTGGTTGAGATAAACAATGAGGAAGAGATCAAGTGTTAGAAACATATGAATATGAGTTTGAAATTAACCTGTATGTAGAAAAGGGAGTACAAAGTAAGCAAATTTTGTCGCATTCTTATATGTCACAAAGGGAGAACTTTGGATCACATCAAGATAATGTTGGATAGGGAGATGATGCTTGTGGGTCTATAACAAGGGTTGAACAAGTGGAAGCAAAAGCAAATAGTCAAAGTGAAGCAAGACAAACAACACTTATAAAGAGCATTGGGATAAAATTAATAAGAAAAAGAAACTGCAAAAAGAAAACTAAAAGAAATTGATGACAATTCAAAATCTTATCACCAAACAAAGTGACTAAAAAAAGGGTTGGAAGACTTGAAAGATGAAAATATCTTTGAGGGTTTTAAAAATAACTTTTAGGACCACATGTTTATCAGGTAGCCCACGTTGATGAAGGAAACCATCAACAACAAGAGGAGGGGATTGATGGTCTATTTTCAGATAAAGAATGGAATGAGAAAGAAGATCTAGATTGTCCTGCCCCGACTCGTAGGTCCCGGTATGCGACAACCACCGTGTTACCCTGAAACACATGTGAGACCCACCCAATGTTCCAAGATATCACGAGCCATTCAAAATTCCAAATGAAACCATAAGCCAAACCTGCTGCTCAAATCCCATCCAATTCATGAAACAAAGTCCCTATTTAAGGGATACAATTCAAAACAATTGAAAACAATTCTCAAGTAATCTTCATAATAAGAAAAGTGAAAGTCCTTAATATAAAATATAAAATTTCAATCAAAATCAAAATACAAATTTTAGAACAAGTTTTCAACTAAGTTTTATACAAAAATGTCATCCTCAGGTCCATCTATCAATACCTTAAAAACTAGATCAAAGTTTATACCAAAAAGAAGTTTGTGAAGGTGGTCACCCCAAGTCCAACACTAAACGATCATGTGTCTCAACTAAATTTTCTCTGTAAAAATGGAAGTAGGGGGTGAATATATACTATACTTAATGAGTGATAACATGTTATGGTAGTAAATGAGGGATGATTGTAATTATTGCAAAATCATATCGTCGCATCCATAAATTTTCAAGGTTAGTCATCAAACATCAAGTTTCAATAAGATTCAATAAATCATAAAGAATAAGTCATATGCATCCAATCATATTAAGATGTTTTTCAAAATCATGGAGTTACTAAAATTATAGTTCTCGATAATAGTCTATCGCGATCAAAGGCAGAATCGCCAAACATTTTCATATTTTTCTAATTCACAAATACCCTCAATTTTGGCGTTGGCTCAAGCCTCCCATGGGATGCTACTAGGCTAATCCAAGGGGATGACTTCAGAGGCACCTCTCGAGTGCATCTACCTCCTAATCATATAAACCCCCAACCACGTCCCCTGTCAGGCCGTACTGTAAAAGAAAATGACCATAGCCATTAGGTCATGCATTCATGCACCATTTCGCAAATGTCACAACATGTATCCAATGTGCCAACATTGTTCAAACCATTCTCAAATCATGGGTTCAATACCAACATATTCAACATAGATTAACAAATATGCCACAACTTTGAATTCAACATATGGATACATATTTCATTCCAAACTCTCTTTCGAGATGCTCTACAATCACAAACCAATTTGAAAACCATTTTTTAAGCATTTGTAAAATAAAGTAAAATGATTTTCCCATTCAAAATCATAATCATGCATTCACCCATCTCTTGAAAGGGTAAACACTGTCAATTTAATCCACAACGAAATTCAATTCCTATTTGGTCCCAAATGCCTTAAACCTAAATCAATAAACACCAATTAATTATTAAATCACTTATGAAACTAGGGTTAATCGGTTTTGCTCAACATAACACAAACCCTAATTACCAAAATTCATAAATCTATGTTCTAACCCCATCAACCAAACACCATGTACAACCATATGCCATTATCATTCACAATTTTTCCAAATCTCAACGTTCATAAACTCTAGATCTAAATTTTCAATTTCACATTTTACAAATCTCAACCTAAATCTTAAAAATAAGTAAGGTTAACTCAAATCCAAGATGAGAAGGAAGTTTTACCTTTATTTATGTTGATAATTTCGTCTCCAAGTTGAAATAACACCAAACCCCTAGGTGTTCTCTCACTAGAAAACCTAGTTTTCTCTCTAGGTTTGATCTTCTAGATGTTTGCTTGAGTGTTTGGAAGCTTGAGTCTATGAGTTTGGGAACGATCGATTTCAAAGGGGAGAGAGAGATATGGGGAGAGAGAGAGAGAGAAGGATAAACGAGAGAGGCAAAGACAGAAAGAGAGTGAGTTCGTGCGATGGTGAGGGAAAGAATGAGATTAGGGCTTGATTCAAGCCTATTAATAGTGGTAAGATCATTTACCATTTTGCCCTTCATGACTCAAGAGTGCTAATTGGGTTGGTTGTCATTTTTTTGTCATTTTATACTCTTAAAACAATTGCAATTCGTCTGGACAAGTTGACCTATATCATGAGCAAGTCGACCTATAGATCTAAAATCCAAGTCTCAAGTCGACTTGAATACTAGGCAAGTCGACCTGAGGAAAAAAGGACTTAGAAAACCCAATGCTGATATTAGACAAGTCGATCTGATCATAGGGTAACTCGACTTGATTTCGTTATAACACAAGTATTAAGTCAACTCAGACTTATAATAAGTCGACCTGTGAAATCCAAGCCGTAGAAGTCTAGTCTGCAAACAAACCAAGTTGACTTACTAGTTGCACAAGTCGACCTGAACCATCGACATCTGCCCGTAAGTCAACTTGGACACTACACAAGTGGACTTGTCCCCTACATTTCATAATGTAAGTCGACTAAGTAAGATAATAAGTTGACCTGACAAACCTAAGTCTTAGAAAAATCAAACTTCCATCACTTCCTTACACTCCCTCTATAACACCGACACTTCGGTATATTTCATATTGTGCTCTCCTCGATGTATATATGATATTGATCATGTTTTCATGGCCCAAAATTCACTAAGAAATTTTTTCGATATAATTGTTTTCGAGAATTTCGGCTACAATCGCCGGGAATTAAAAATTTTTAATTTTTTTCAAAATAACCACAGAGGGTCCAAACGTAATGAAAATGACTCTAAAGTATATAGATACCTCAAATATAAGTGAATCGTGTTTCGTAGAGCCAAATTGGAGATTTCTGAAAAATCGTCCGAAAAACCCTAATCGGACAGAAATAAGCCCGGCATGACTAAACGACCACGTTTTGACGTAAAATAAATTAAGTTAGGCCTAAAATGAGGTTTTGGGTCTAACTTGAAATTTTAAAAATTTTCAGGGGCAATTTATAATTTTTATAAGTCAATGGATTAAATCAAAATTTATAAAAACTTAGGGGCAAATTTAATAATTGTTCTCTCTCCTAAATTAATATTTAAATAAGTGTGTAGAGAGAGAGAGAGATGAATGGACGAAAATTTGAGGTAGAGGAGAATTTTTTTTTAAAATATATTATTTATTTATTTATTTATTTATTATTTTATTTACTTTTGAAAAAGTAAATTCAAGGGTGAGGATTAACTTAGAAATGGAATCAAAATTTGGAGCCATTGGATCTTAATTAGTGGGAGACAAAACATTGTCCATTGAGTAAAAAAGTAAGCCCTCTTAAAATTTAATCAAGGGTGAGGATTTGCCCAAGGTTTGGATCAAAATTTGGAGCCATTGGATCATGGTGGTTGGGGAGACAATGCATTAATTGAAAACAAGAGGGTTGTTGTGAGAGAGAGTGATCCAATGGTCAAGAATTTATCTTGAGAAATGATCAATAGCTAGGATTGAATAGAGCTTCTTTAACTAAGCTTAAGAAACACTTAGTTCTTCATTTTTAAAAACCGTGAGAGGCAAAAAGGCAAGAAATAAAGAGCTTCTATTATTCTTCCTCTCCATGGCCAAAAATTTGATCCTTGAAGAACCCTTGATTTTTTTCTCACAACCCCCAAATGTCTTTACATGGTATTTCTCTACTCTAGTCCTAATATAACATATCCGAAAATCAAGGCCAAATGAGAAGGATTGCTTGGTAAAATCCAAGGAGGGAGTTGAGAGTTCAAGACCAAATTTCTGTGGTCTCTACAAGTTCCAATTCTCCATTTTCAGGTATGAGACTCTCCATACTCCATAGTATAACATATATTAATTTGAGACCAAAATGAAGTGGTTTGATTAGGGAATTAGGGTTGGCCGAAATTGGAAATCAAGGAGGAAAACAGAAATTCTAAAATCAAAACATTCTGACCTGGTTGTGGTATTTTAGCTATAGCATTTTCTGCACAAAGGCGAATTGAGCGAAATTTTTACACATGAAACTAGACCTTCAGAGCTTTAAAATGAGATATGATTCGTCACATTCTGAATTAAATTGGATTTATTATGATTTTTCAAAAATAGGTGTTCTGTAGAATCATATTTTGTTTTGTTCTGTTCTGCTATGAACTTGGCCCTGATTTTGAAGTGTATTCCGGTATGAATTAGCTTGAGCATTAGTTATGATAAATGTAGATCTATGTCTTATCTTTCCAACGAGATAAGAATCACCTCAATCTGACCCCTGTATCAAAAGTTACAACCATTCTTTTAAAACTCGACAGAGGGTCATCCATTTTTTAACACTAAAATCAGTAGCATTGCATGACCCTTTTCCATCCCTTGTTTGTAAAATCTTAAAGAAGAAATATTATAGATATCCCTCTTAGCCACCTACTGTGAAAACATCAGCCAATTTGCACGAGAGAATCAAAAGTTATACAAAGTCTCCCAAAACTGTGCAGAAAGGATTCTACTTCTCGACCAAAACTGAATAGAGACTTTGGTGGTCCATTTCTGACCACTTCTATGCATAATTGGGAGAAATCCAAAACATGAAAGAAGTAGGGTTATGTGTCTTCTAAATACTTTAAACATTTCAGGTAAATTGAAGTTGGGTATTAAAAGTTGTGAGGGTTGTACTAAAATTGGTCAGAATAGACTTCTGGAACGTAATGTGGGCAAAATTGGTGCTATTTTATGGACTTGCACTAGGAATCCGAGAAAGTTCCCAACTAGGAAGTTGTAGCCCTCTGGCTTTTCTACAACATAGTCAAACATCAGAGTATTTTCATGAGTAGATTATGAGACATGGGAAATTTGCTCAAACTGGACAGAATGAAGAATGAGATTTGGATTGGTTTGAAAATGTGGACTATAAGGAATTTTTCACCGAGATGTTGAGATAAGTTTAACACGAAAAGTGTGAGTTTTTATGTGAGCCAACCATAGAAATTGTAATTTCCCAATTCTGACCCCGGTTGAGGAACTTGTGGTCGATTCTCGAGAATGATGCGAGATTTGGTATTGAAAAGCCCTGGGTTTGTCTATAACTATAGTTGCATCATATTTACATCATCATACACGCATCATATGATCTCTTTAGTGACACACATTCTATATTATATTTATAGAGCCTCGTTGGTGATATTGAGAGGAGCATTTTATATGCCTCGAGATTTGTGCCGGGAGTGGCGTACCCTCCTGTATATAGTGAGTGAGATTTATTATATTATGTGTCTAATTCACAATATCATGTTTTAAAATATTTTATGACACAAACATGATTTAATGAATATGTGACGTGAAATTGTGAATGAATTATGAAATATTTTTTTTATGAATTATGGAGTGTCCACAAACATGTTTTTACGCCTTGTAAATGCATCCAAACGAGTTTTAAAATATGAAAATGTGCCATTGCATTTGATATATACAAGTTTTATGAAATCATCCTTATGGAAATGATTGACATTGCTTGAGAAATGTGGCATGACACGTGATTGATTTGATGATGATAACTTTGTGATGGATAAATTTCATTCCGTAGCTATGAAGGATGCATGTGTAGAGTGATCTATATTTGCACCCGATACGCTTCTGCGGAAGGTATCCCACATGACATCGGAAAATGGTAAATATATTGTGATTCGACACGATACTAGTCAGGTTGAACCCATACGGGGGAGGGCTATGGTGCGCTGTAGTCTAGCACCTGATGAGGTCCGTCGCCAACGTCGAGGTAGAGTGCTTTTCTAACCTATTGCATACAAATCCCTGATGCGCCTGTCATTGATCGCGGTCGACCCTTGCCAGGACTGATTTTGGCATGCTCTATTCTAGCATGATTTGATGACATGGATGCATATATGTTTGAAATGTATGTGAAAAGAATGATTTATGATAAATTGAGCATTATACATGATTTCTTATAATATGTGGAATTATTGAGAACTTTGACACTCCATTTTTGACCGACACATTAAACACATGATGTATACCCTCTCACTCACTGGATATCTTTCTTGATACTCACCCCTCTGTTGTGTACAGAGATAGTTATAGTGGGACGCGTTGAGACTTATTAGCGCACGAGACTTTTGTTGGAGATCGAGGCTGTTGATTAGGTACTCAATATGATATTGGGAAAGATTTGCCAAATGAAATTGTATATTTTTGTATTGGGATTATAGATAGACCATTGTGTATAAAAAGGGATGACTGTATGTAATGTATGTGTATCTTATTGAAACTCTCAATTATATTCTATTGCATTGAGGCATAACTTGTACTATTATGTACATTTATTTTGGGAAACGTGTCATGTTTTAGAAGTGTCTTCTAGGTTCGCTCGGTGCCACCTCTAAATCACAGGAGGGGTAACTGGCGACTGTTCATGCCTTTGATGGGGGCATGGCAGTAGAGGTCTGGTGCAGGACTGTTATTAGCCTTACGTTATTCTGAATGATTGACAAGGATCGGAGGATCTGAGGAGATTGTTGATTATGGTTGGATTGGCCTATGTATATTGATATGTAATAGGTTGATATATGGTATTGGATGGACCTTCGACTTATGGGGAGGTTCTGCCTGTTTGGTTATAGAAAGTCAATATCCGGGATAACGGGCAGCTGTTCACGGCTCCGGTTCGGGGTGTGACACTCTCACATTCTAAGCAAGACATAATACTCCAAGAAAGAATTATAACATTTCTTTCGACGCATTAAAGCCAATACAAATTCGAATCTTTTCAGAATTACATGAAAGAACAAATAGGAAAAATTCAAATATCGAATTTTTGGTATTACAATTCCTAACCTCTAAATATAAATTTTATCCTCAAAATTTAAACACAAAATCACACACTAAATAAATGGAGGTATTGTTTTCGCATTGCATTTTTAAGCTTCTAAGTTTCTTCTTCGATCCGATCACTCTTCCATTGGACCTTAACAATAAGGATTTGTTTGTTCCGTAACCCTTTGATTTGGTGATCAAAAATGGCTATGGGTTGAACTTCAAAGTTCAAGTCTTCCCTTAGTTCAAGTGGTGGAGTCTCTAAAACATGCAAAGTATCTGGTAGATATTTTTTTTAACATTGAGACATGAAATATATCATGGATTTTTATCAAATCAGGGGATAACTCCGATTGGTAGGCCAACTTTTCTATCATCTCAATAATCTTGAAAGGGCCAATGTAATGAGAATTCAACTTCTCTCTTCTTTGGAATCGGATTACACCTTTTGGAGATGAAATCTTTAAAAATACCATGTCTCCTATTTCAAATTTCAAAGGTCGTCTCCTTTTATTGACATAATACTTTTGTCGATCTTGGGCTACCGTATCTTTTCTTGGATTATCTTCACATTTTTCTTAGTTGTCTCTATCAATTTCACATTTTCAATCTTCTGCTCTCTAATATCATCCTAACATAATGGTGTTTGACACTTCTTTCCGTATAAAGCCTCATAGGGTGGTATCCCGATACTTATCTGATAGCTATCATTATAGGCAAATTCTATCAATGGAAGGTACTTATCCCAACTTCTCTAGAAAATCCAAAACACATACTCTCGACATGTCTTTCAAGGTCTGAATTATGTGCTCCGACTGTTCATCGGTTTGAGGATGGAAGGTGGTACTAAACTTCAAGTTAGTCCTTAAGGACTTGTAATTTTGGCCAAAATCGTGAAATAAATCAGGGATTACAGTTCGAGGCAATAGACACCAGAACTCCGTGAAGTCTTATGATCTCATTGATGTATAGTTTGGTTATTCTCTCTAAAAAGTAGATGTTCTGAATTGGAAGGAAATAGGTTGACTTTGTGAGTGGGTTTACTATCACCCAAATAATATTATGGCGTCTTGGAGTATATGACATTCTTATCACGAAATCCATTGTGATATGTTTCCACTTCCATTCAGGAATCGGTAAAGTTTAGAGGACGCTAGCTGGCTTCTGATGCTCGACTTTGACTTGTTGGTACACAGGACACTTAACTACAAACTCGACTATCTCTCATTTTGATCCCGACCACCAATAAATTTTCTTGATGGTTTGGTATATCTTGGTACTCCCAAAATGTATCCCATAAGTTGAGAAATGTGTCTCTTCAAAGATAGCTCTCCGAAACTCATCATTCTTGGGAACACAATTCCGTTTCCTATACACAGCCATTCCATCATTCTGAATTCTAAATTCACCACCTTCTCCCATGTGAATTTTCTCAATCATGCTTTTCAACTCATCATCAGTAGTTTGAAACTCCCGGATACGATCCACCAAGGTAGGTCTTGTAAGGCCTCATTCCGAGAAAATATTAAAACATGCATTTTCATATTTTACTGAATGCATTTGAAATTATTGCATTACACCATGGTAAAATTTATGAATTTTTATGTGCAATGCATGCTTTACTTTGTTATGATTTTAATTATAGATCATGTATATTAAAATTGGTATAGACAAGCGGGACATACCAACGAATAAGAACGATCGAAATTAGAACGGAATTAGGGTTTGGTGTGGAACCCACAAAGGATTTGGTGTGGGACCCATAAATGACATGTGTAATCTAAAGGGACACCATGACATTTCATTTCTCACCACATGGCAACCACGTTTGACACATCAACTTCCTTGGGGGACCCACAAACCACTAAGGATAGAATTGAAAAAGGGTCAGAGTGAGAGATGTTCTTCATCTTTATTCATTCCCGTTTTTCTTCTTTCCCTTCCAAGAACTCAACCCTAACCACATGGAAACAATAATTTAAGCTTAGATTCAGCAACCTCCGTCCAACTATTAAGTATCCCTAACATAAAGAAGGGTAGAAAACTTGTAAAAAAAGCTGAAAAACACATGAAAAGCTAAGAATTTGGAGGAAGAAATGCATAAGAGATCAAAGTCGGTTCTCAAGCTTAAAAAAGGCAAGTACCTTGCATATATTTACTAAATTGATACCTAATAATTCTTTAGAACATGTTTTTAGATAGGATTATGTTGCTGGAACACAGAGGAAATGATTTAGGAAAAAAAGAATTTCGTTCTTAGATGAAAAACCTAAAAATTCTGTATGCTGGACAGCCTGACCAGTCTTCGGTTTTTAATTTATAGATTTTCTGCGTAGCCCTAAACATGTGAGGTTTTTTCTTGGAGAAACTAGACTTTTGTAGCTTTAAAATGACATATAATTTGCATGATTTCATTAAAAAATGGATTTTTGGCGAATTTTCAAAGTTACATATTTTTGCAGAGAAATTACTCTGTTTTTTGCCCTATTTCTATGCTGATCTTTGCTGCCATTTTTAACTGCCTTCTAGGATGAATTAGGCTGAGACCTAACCATAGAAATTGTAGCTCTATCTCTTATATTTAAATGGCCACTAGAATCACCTCATTCGGATATGTGCAGAAGAAGTTATGTTACTTTTTCTGTGAATGCACAAGAAGTATTGTAAACAGTGAACTACAACATTGTTTGAATTGGTTCTCTGTGTAATCGGAATTGAATTTAGCTATGAATATGAGAATTGTAGTCCTAGCTCTTAAGTTTGTGTGGCAATTGGATTTATCTCAATCCTGGTATTACAACTCAAGATATGACAGTTTTATTAAGACCTGTTTATGTTGATAACTCATTGAAATAGCCCAATGGAATGCTATGAGTGGGCTAATTATACAAATTGCTTATTTGTGATGTTTGACTGTAAAACTAGTGCAAATATTTTTGATAAATGGTAGTGATTATCTTATGAGAAACATAAAGAAAAGTAAAGAGGTGATGGCATGAAAAATTCATCTGAAAGTTTGTGCGAAGCCTGTGGGCGAAGTTTGAGGAACTATAGTTGTATCTCTTCTCTCTACGAGGGCAGAATTAGAAGCAGGTGAAGTATTTGAAGCATTTAACCCAAAAAGACCTAGATTTTATTTAGAAATACCAAAAATTTGGCTTCCTCTTCCAGACTCTCATACACTAACTTGATTCGAAATTCTATTCATTTATTTAATTATTGAGTTATTTAGAACACTGAATATGAAAAAAAATGATATCTTTATAAGTGACAATCATATTGTTTTCTTAAGAATGCTGGTGATTATATGCATTTCTCGTACGTTTGCTAAGTTTACATTGTTGTATGATGATGTTGATATCTTGATACTTGCTTGCCATGCATGCCTTTGGTTCCTTGTGTACTTGCTCAGCTTAAATTGACCCCGATATCCTTATTTTTAGGTGAACTGGGAGATGAGATGGAAGCTCAGGATAGAGACACTTGACTTGAGGGATTTAGATCCCTGCTCATCTTTGACCTTTGTATCTTGTTGAGGCATGTATATATTTATGATCTTTTGAATAGTCTGAGTCATGTAGCACATATAGATATATGGTTTAACACAGAGGAACCTTATCTATAGTTTTGTGGCTAAAGTGTTTATATATTACAGTGTGTTGAGCTGGGAGGCCAGGTGGTCCATTGATGCCAGTTGGTTATATCAAATATTCTTTCAGTTGTTCAAAGACTGCTTGACATTCAGACGTCCATTCGAACTATCGGGATCTCTTCAACGCGTCAAATATGAGCTTGTACTTTTCGCCGACTCTGGACATGAATCGGCTTAGGGCCGCTATTCAACCAGTCAGGCATTGCACTTCCTTGAGTGTCTGGGGGGTGTCATGTCTAATATTGTTTGTATTTTTTTGGGGTTGGCTTCTATCACTCGGTCGGTGATCATGAAATGTAGGAACTTTCCGGAAGCGATCCCGAAAGTACATTTTTCTGAGTTTAGCCGCATGTTGTATCGTTATAAGGTCTGGAAGGTCTCTTCAAGATCTGCGACATGAGTTTCTACTATAATGCTCTTTACAAGCATATCGTCAACGTAAACTTCGACGTTCCTTCCTACTTGGTCTTTAAAGACTGTATTGACTAGCCGTTGGAAAGTTGCTCCAGTATTTTTCAGACCAAAAGGCATGACCCGGTAACAGTACAAATCGAATTCAGTGATGAAGTTGGTTTTTTCTTCGTCTTCAGGCGTCATTCTGATCTGGTTATAACTAGAGTAGGCATTCATAAAACTCAAAAGTTGGTGTCCCGAGGAGTTGTCCACAAGTTTGTCAATGTTTGAGAGCGGATAACTATCCTTTGGACACGCTTTGTTGAGATTAGTGAAGTCTATGCACATTCTCTACTTGTCATTATCCTTTTTTACCAAGACTACGTTAGCCAATTATTCGGGATACTTGACTTCGCGGATGAATCCTGCTGCTAACAACTTCTAAACCTCTTCCTGGATGGTGCGTTGGCGTTTGAAGGCAAATACCCTCTTTTTCTGCTTAACCGGTTTGAAGTTGGGATTAACGGTTAACTTATGGGCTATAACCGACGAGTCTATGCCAGACATGTCTTCTGGCGTCCATGCGAAGACTTTCGAGTGTCATTACAGACAGGCAACTAAGGCCTCTCGTAAGGGTAGTGATAGGTTAGCTCATATCCTGACTGTTTGATTGGGGTCGTTTGTCAAAAAGACCTCGATTGTTTTTTCGCCTGGTTTAGGCTTGGCTCTTGGCTCAGTGTCTTCTCTAGGTTCCAGAGTGTCAACCGGGAAAGTTTCTTGCGCGCCTTGTGTCGTGAAGAGGATATAGGGGTCATGGTCGCTTTTTATGGTAGCCACCCCTAGCGATGTTTTAAACTTCACTTTCATGTGTCTCGTGCTCGGTAGTGCCTCTAGATCGTCCAGATTGAGCCTGCCGAGTATGGCGTTATAGGGAGAGTAGAGTTTTACCAAATAAAAAAAGACGGGAGCGGTTGCGTAATTAGGGGATCTTCCTAGGGTCACAGGAAGATAAATTATGCCTTCAGGATAAGTTGGTTAGTCTGAAAGCCCTTGGAGGAATCCGATAGATGGCAAAATCTGAGATAGATTGAAGCTCATCCTGCAAAAGGCATCCCAGGTGAGGAGGTCGCAATCACCCCCTGATCAACAAGGCCCTTTTTATAATGTAGGAATCTATTTTAAGGGTGATGACTATAGGGTCATCATGACGAAGATCTATTCCGGCTGGAAGGTCATCATCATCGAAGCCTATGATTAGCCTTCTTCTTTTGGCGGGTGCCATGTTTGAGATGACCGTAGCGAGTATCTCATAAGATTTCAAAGAATCAGTCTGTTTCCCACAGACGGTGCTAATCTGTTGGAGGTGTGTTATGACTCCATAGATACTAACTCCTTCTTAACTCGAACTATAGCCGTCAATAGGTGGATACACCTGTAAAAACCGTCGGAGGGTGCTTCGATGGGGAGGCTCCGACGCTCAAGTCAGTAAAGAACAGTTTTCGATTAAAAGAAACAGACTAAGAGTTAAGCAAAGGTTGTTCCCTGTGACTAGTGTGCCCAGAATGTTAGGCCTAGAAAGTATACCTAGTTTTGAGACCTTATTTATACCTCTGAGAGACGTGTGTCGCCGGGGGACTTCAACCCTACCTTCCTTATCGAACTGATTCGGGAATTTCAGGAGTTAATTTTATGAGTTGATTACGATCGCCATTTAACGGTAGAACTACCATTTTCAAGACGTGTGCTTTCCTTACTTGAAAGATTCGAGATATGCCGTTATGGAATATGAGACTGAAGTTAAGGAAGTTCTGATCTTTCTTTAGAATCGTTAGGGGTGCTACCTGTCGATTGGTTGTTCGACCGATAAAGGGTCAATCGGGTTTCGTCTGATTGGTATATTGCTATTTGTTTGCCCGATCGGGGCGACGGCCTATGCTCAGTGAATATCGTTCAGGGGGATCCGGGTGACTAAGACCTTATCGTCCGGAAAGTCCAGGCAACTGAGGCCTTTCAATAGATTGATTCGAGCGACTGAGACTCTTCGGCTGATGATTACATTCAAAACCTCGATCAGTAATCGTCCTTCGTGGGCTTCTTGAGAATTTTCTTTTGGTTTGGGTCTTGAACCATGTCTTATCAAATGCATATAAGTGATTTGATACCTGAGATATATAATCGTTTATAAAATTTATTTTTAATGTATTATTTTATAATTAAATACATTTAAGAAACGGATGAATTATTATAAAATGATAAGTTTAATTATACTTGAGAAAGAAACTAGGTGAATTATTATTTTCCCTTCCCCACCTATTTCCAATGAACCTATCTAGTCAAGATTCAAGAAGGTGAAATCGAAAAGAATTTAATTTGCTTATCATTGAAATAGCAGTTTTCCACGAAGCCAACCAGTCGTGGACTCTATCCATAATAAGCAAATAATGCTTTTGGGATAAAGGACTATGTGAAGTAAAAACTCCCCCATATTTCCTAAAATCAATAGAATAGGCATTCCTACAGCATCTACAATACTACGACAAGGTCTCTACTGACATGAAAATTCAAAATTTTTGAAGATTAATTTTTTGGAAACTATTTTACTTAAAATGTCTTGCAAAAGTGTACTTAACTGAAATTTTTTCTTTTTCAATACTTTTTTGGTGAGAAGAAACTTATATATATATATATATATATATACACACCCATAAGAGAATGTCAAACTCGAAATCTCTAAAGAGAATGAGGAGGATGCCAATTAAGCTATAATTCATTGATGTTAAATGTATATAATATTAAATCTTGGTGATTTGAGCTTTTATTAAATCAAGAAATTTTACAATAAATTAAATCATATAATTTATTGACACCCATCATATTGCCATTGTCATGTTAAACCAAAATTAGATATTAAAATTGGATATTTTAATTAAAAAAATAACCGAGATGGCTAATTAAGTAACAAAAAGAACCTTTTTTTTTTTTAAAGAAAAACATATAATTCAACATTATATCACCAACTCCCATAAACAAAAATAACAATATTACAAATTTTATTAAGAAAACAATTGATATTACCATCGCCAATTCGAATTAACTTGGCCATTTAGAATTTCAAAAATCATTAAAATAAAGAGTTAGGTTAACAACAAAACTTTTTCTAATACAAAACTGATCTTGAATTTTAGACAAATAAAGAAGATAATGAAATATAAAACACCATGGTGAGGAGAGAATAGTAATTTTGCAGCAAAAATAAACTCGAAAAACTAAAATTTTTAATTAGCACCTTATGGTACCCTATTTAATAGGTCTCCAAAATCATGCATGGTTATCCGATAAGGAAGACAATTACTATGAATGTCAAATTTTTTCATATTTCTTGAAGAAGTCTAAACTTTTCAAAAGTCTCTAATTACAATCCTAACCATCTTAAAAGATTTCAAACAAAAGGAAACTAGGGTTTTTCTACACCTTTGAGGATTGTTATAAATACAGAGCATAGACAACTCTCAGAGGGGACTCAGTTTTTACATACCAGATGGAGACAATTCTATATACCGTTCAAGGTAGGGTTCTATACTCAATTCCATACATCAGCAAAGGTAGAGTTCTATACTCAATTCCATACATCAGCAAAGGTAAGGTTCTATACACAATTCCATATATCAACAAACGTGGGGTTTTCATACCCAATTTCATACATCAACGAAGGTAGGGCTCCATACCCAATTATAGATGACTCGATAGTCAGTTCTATACATCATTCAGAAGGGGGTTTCATACCCAAGCATATTCCACCAGAGGTGTGGTTTTTACACCGACCCTACACACAATCAGAGGTATTACTCTATACGTATGCTTTTATACTGCATCACATGACTTCACATATGCGACATACATAATACTTACTGTTCAATACGCATACATGCTACACGCAAACGGGGTTTCGATATTCACTCGACCGATATATCACATGACAGAGACCACCGGGGTCATATTCTCTCAGCTGTATTCAGTTTTCCTTCTGTTATTATCTTTCCTGACTTGAGCGTCAGAGCCCCCCTACCAGGTCAGTCCCGGTGGGGTTTTTGCAAGTTTCCCATCCAAGAAGACCAGAAAAACATATCGGTGCAGGCTTTCTATTCGAGTCAAAAAGGACAATTATCTGTGAAGTAAAAAATACCTTCAATAGCACTAAAATAACAAACTTGTTCTTTAATTAATTCATGAAATTTAACAACTAAATAAAATACTAATTGTATTAAAATTTTAATAGCACAATGGTACCTTCAAATTTTTTCTTCCCTTCAATAACTCACTTAATGAATATAAATATGTTAAAATATTCTTTAAATGTATATCATGCCAGCCTTCCCTTTTAGTTCTATCGCTTATAATCTCTAAATGCTACCTTTGTGGGTGTGTTAATTCTTTGCAATATATCCATGCATCAATAATTTTTGTGTTAAAATGATTATAGTTTGGTATATCGGTTAACATAAGATTTTGCTTATATATGGTCAAATTATTCTTAATTAGATCCATATTCAGATATTAATTGAAAAAGATTCGAATTAATTGTCTTTAAATTTTTCTCCATTTTATCTTGTTTTTATCCTATACATTTTTTTCCTTGATGGTTTGGGATCATTGTCCCATTTACTCCACTTCACTCTCTAACTAGGAATGTCCAGACATGCATAGATCAATTTGAAAATTAATTCTAGCATTTTGTGGGTCATCGATGAGGTTGCAGTAGTGATTGCAAATTTGTTGGTCCACTGGTGGTATTGTAATAGACATACAACATGGGGGGATCAACAGGCCCTTTCATGGTAAGAAATGGTGTGGCTGTTTCTTGGCATGTCATGGTTGCAACAGCCAATCTGTTGTCCACGGTGGCCGTAATACCAGGCATGGGAAAGAGCTGCAACACTCCTTTGCCTTTGAAGTCCTCGCCTTGAATATAATTAGCCTCACATATTTTATAGATGTTTTTTGTGCGTCAGTGAGCATGTCAGCACATGCATGCATGATACCTTTTTGCTTGTTAACATGGAGGGAAAAGACAAATTTTTGGAAAGTTATTTCTAGTTTACAAGTTTAGTTGTAGTTCTGAGGAATAATACCGGTATGATAAACATTTTCCCCCCAAGGGTACTTGTTCAGAAAGAGTGCCTGCTTGATTAGAGGAGACCTTCAATGCTCTTGTTGTTAAAGTCAAAAGAAAAAGATAATCTAGTAAAGCAATGGGTAGATTACTTTTGATAAGTGTATAAAAGTGATAAGTGATATAAATTAGCATTTAATTGGGGCATTATTTGTGAAATTCATATAAATCGGCAAATTCCATGTTAGGCATTATTGTAAAAGGAGCTCTGAGCATTACACATTTTCCAAAGAATTAAGGGTTCTGGCATAATTTGACAATGATAATGTCTAAAATCTTAACTCCACCTCCTCAAGCCTAGCTTCTAAGTTTTCTCCTAATAAAAATGAAAAAAGATTCCTTCCATGTTCTCATAACCGCGCACTCAATCATCACTTCGATGTCTGCTACTTCCAGCTGAGATGTGTGTGGAAATCAAGCCCCTTATGACTCCAGGACTGCATCTTTTAATCCTAGTTCAAATTTGGGGAACGCTAATCCAGGTATTGTATGCATGAGAGCATTTCCCCAGTACTCTGCTGTTGTATCATCTCTGACCATGTATTACTATTATTTTATTTGAAAATAGGCATATATTAGATTAATTATTTATAAAGTCAGTAAAGAGCTTAAGACATTGACAAGGCAAAAAAATAACTTACAAAAAGCAAAATAAGCTCCAGGGCTATAAAACATTGACAGCTATACTTACTGGGAATAAAAATGATGAGATGCTCACCGTTATGTGTTGAATTTCCAAACTCAAGAGGATACAATACAGCTTAAAACAACCAAAGAACAATGTTTTTCTATAAGTATGAAATAGACGAGAGTATGGATAAAAATACGCCCACACAGGCACAACATAATTAGGCAATCTCAATAGCAAAATTTTAAAATCAAAGGACAAGCCATGGCTCAGATAAAAAATAAAGCATAATCTCATGTACATTTCGCTAAATTTTACTTTACAATTAGCAACCTGTGCATTAATATATTTAGCATATTGCAATTGAAGTATTAAACTAATCACATGTACATGTTAGTGAACGCATGCATATAACATCCCAAAAATTGTGCCATGATATCTCAAACATGATTGTAGGGATTCAGTCAAATATTTTAGTGAAAAGGAAGACATCAATTTTGTTCATTGGAGGATTGAACAAAAACATAAATTTATGCATAATAAGCATGAAATTTTTTCAAGTTTAGAATCCACGAATGTTACCAAAGAAGCTTCAAAGAAGACGGCTCACAAAAAGAGAACTATGGTTTTCACCAAAAAAAAAAAAAAAAAGATCTACGGCATATACCATGTATACATGTGAATTAGAAAGCCTGAGAACAGCCACAGGCATCACTTATAGTCGTCCGTACTCAAACTTGTGAAATGCAGACCCTACATTATATTAAAATTATGAATTCCAAATAGTTACACTCTAAGCCTAAAAAGTTTTAGCATATAATTATTCATATAAGTTAACTAATCCATGTTTCTACAATTTCCGGGGTACATAATGATTGAGATGCCTCTCCCCTCGTACATGTAACACAAGTTTTCTAATTTCCTAGGTACATACTAAATTCTTGAACGCTTACCAACATGCAGAATTTTATCTCAAAAACAATTTTTTAATGGCTTTCACCCAAAATTATTTCCTATCAATTTTTGTGGCAGGTGGCTTACTTCGTGTAAGATAAACAGTGACTCAAGCGCATCCATCCCAGGGACAGAGTTATAACCGCAGCATTTTTCTGCCTTGCTTGCCAGATTCCACATGCCATGGATTTGACACCAATAGTATTTCAAAATTGGACTATAGTTCATTAACTTTTCGATCTGGTAGTGACATGGGGGCAAAGACATTCCAACACTTCCCATTAAAACAGACACCCAATTTCAAATAGGTTTATCCTTTTCTTCTGTTTACAAGACCCACAAAGCCAAAGCTAACTTTCCATGTTTGTCTCTTATTTCTCTTGGATGTACTATCACCACCACCCATATTTTTCACCAATGTTCTTTGCCTCCCATTCTTCCCTTTTCTTTCTCACTTGGCGGTAGCCCTTTTCTCTCTTGAAGGCACTTGCCTTTCCATAACAACCTTAAAAAGGCTTAGATATTCTATAAGATCATGGAGAATAAATAAGTATCCATAAAAAGTTAAGGTGACCAGAACCAAAACCCAAAAATATAGGTGAACAAACAATCGAGTTGAGAAAATTTGTGGCTCTCATACCACCTCATCAGGAGTTTGGCACAGTGGAAATGGCTAATTAAGTATAAATAATGGCATGATGGCTATGATTTGGAGAATTTAAAATGTACGCACACTTGTGTGGGGCTAAAGAAACAGAGTGAGAGACAAGGAAAATAAGAAAGATGGTGACGCATGAGGGAAGTAAAGGGCAAATATGAGAGAGAGAGAGAGAGAGAGAGAGAGAACAAGTGAGACGAATTCTATGTTTCAAATATCAATTATTAGGGAAAAAAAATCCTATTCTTGGCTCTCTTTTTTGGGATGGATGAAGGCTTAGGTGTTGGGGGCCGTTCCCCTTCACCAAAAACCTATGCCTCCGCATTGGGAGGAGGGGAGAAGGACCATTTGGAAAGAAAGGATTTTCAGAAGCCTGTGTTGCTGGAGAGATTGAATCCAAACACTGAAAGTAGTAAGTTGTTTGTTCCTTCACCTTTAGTAGAAGATGGAACTCGCCCTTATCACTGCTGCTTGATTGGAAACCTCATTAGGCGGCGGTTGCCATACAAAGAGGTTAAGCGTATAGCCATGTTAATGTGGGGTAAATGGGGTCTATCTGACGTGACTGTAGTTGGACCGGACTGTTTTATGTTGAGATTTAACTCTGATGACCATTTTGAGGATATCTTGGATAGGAGTCATTGGCAGATTTTTGGTATTCCATTCATTGTGCGTAGATATACTATGGGCATGAGTACGATGGAATTTGAACCCACGAGAATTCCTCTATGGGTTAAGTTGCACAATGTGCCATTCTATTTGTATAACAGGGCAGTGTTGAGTTTTGTTGCTTTTGCATTTGGGAGGCCGTTGTCTATGGATGGTATAACGGCGTCGGGTTCTAGACTTGGTTACGCCAAGGTATCCATTGAGATTAAGGCAGGGAGCTCCATTACGAGGGAGGCAATATTTGTGTTTCCGGATAGGTCTGAGGTTACTGTGAAGGCAGAGTATTCATACAATCCTCCCAATTGTGCTACTTGCACGGTATTTGGGCATAGTCAAACTAAGTGCCCAAAAGACCCTCCCGTATTGGATAGCTCTATTGCTCCGAGGACGGATGAGGAGGGTTTCCAGACTTATAGTAGGAGACGCAGACGCCGGGGGAAGATAGGACAGGAAGGAAATGCAGAGAAGGGTCCGCAAGCAAAGGCTCCTAAGGAGGGAGCAAAGCAGGACCCAGTTATCCCGCATGTAGAGATCATTAATCGAGAGATTGTTGATGGGGGACCAAAAACACCCAGAGGCTCTACTGCTCCAACATGTTTGACACCTATTCGGAGGTGTGTTCTGACTTCAGGTCATGGTGCTTTGGATGACATTGTGGAGATTGGTCCTGGTCATAGTGTTTGTTCCTTATCTTCTTCCCCTGGAGTTCTTCCTTCTCCCATCCTCCTCGGACTAGGAAGAATAGGAAGGGGAGGAAGGGGGGACCTTGAGTTGTCTGAGGGGTGTGCCCCTCGCTTTTTGTTCCAAATGATAGGTTGTTGGAATGTAAGGGGTCTGAATGACCCTATTCATATCAGGGCAGCGAGTAATTTTGTGATGCAGAATCGGTTGCAGCTAGCTGGATTCATAGCAACTCGGGTGAGAGTTACCAATGAGGTTTGTATTCAACAGTCCCTACTACCCCACTGGCACTATTCTATAGCTCATGCTCATAACTCTACTGGTCGTATATGGTTGTGATGGGATTCGATGGAAGTTAGGGTGGATATGCTGTCCTATGAGGCACAGTGGATTCATTGTAGGGTCCAGACTATCCGCTCTAAGTTGTGTTGGCAGATTACTATCGTCTATGGGTCTAACATGGTAGAAGACCGGCATATTCTTTGGGATTTCCTGAGATCTGTGGGTAAGAGGATGGACACCCCTTGGTGTGTTCTTGGAGACTTTAACGCCATTAGATGTCCATCTTAGAGGAGTGGGGGTAGAGCTGGATGGTTTGTTGCTGATTGTGTGTTGGATGAATGTATGCAACAGGCGGAGTTAGAGGATCTGAGGTACTCTGGGGCCTTTTTCACTTGGTGGAATAGGCAATCTGAAGATCCGATCCGAAGGAAACTGGATAGGGTGTTAGTTAATGCTAGTTGATTGAGTTCTTATCCTTTCTCTGAGGTTGCTTTTCTTCCGTCCGGTGATTCTGATCATTCTCCGTGTGTGGTTAGAATTCAGAGGGAGGAGCAGCATCGTAAGGTGCCCTTTAAGTTCTTCGGGTTCTGGATAGAGCATCCCCGATATCGTGAGATAGTTTCGAAGGCTTGGGAGGATATGTACTATGAAACCCCGATGTATCACCTTTACAAGAAACTGAAGGGGTTGAGATGGAAATTAAGACAACTAAACCGCCAGGAGTTCAGCGATTTGTCTGTCCGAGTGCAGGAGGCCCGAGAAAGACTTCTTCAGATCTAGCGAGAGTTGTTATCGAGTGGTACGGAGAACGGATTAGGGGAGGAGGAGAGGTGTGCTGCTTCTCATTATCACAGTCTAACTCGGATGGAAGAGAGCATGCTCAGGTAGAAGGCTAGGATCCGGTGGCTCCAGTTGGGTGATCGGAATACTGCATTCTTTTTTAGTATGGTTAGGAGCAGGCGAAATCAGAATTCTATCTACTCTTTAGTCCGAGAGGATGGCACTCGGATTTCTGCATTCTTTTTTAGTATGGTTAGGAGTAGGCGAAACCGGAATTCTATCTACTCTTTAGTCCGGGAGGATGGCACTCGTATTTCTGATTGGGATGATATTAGGCGAGGGGCTATATCATACTTCAGGGGTTTGTTTACGAGCCAGCCTAGGGTGGATCAGTTGGATGCTAGATTTATTGCTTCCAGAATTAGAGGTACGTTATCAGAAATACAGATTCAGGCCTTAGAATCTTCGGTGATGGTGGATGAGGTGAGGGAGGCTATGTTCTCCTAAGGGAGAATAAGGCTCCGGGTCCAGATGGGTATAGCGCGGAGTTTTTCCGTGATAGATTCAGGCCTTGGAATCTTCGGTGATGGTGGATGAGGTGAAGGAGGCTATGTTCTCCTTGGGGAGAATAAGGCTCCGAGTCCGGATGGGTATAGCGCGGAGTTTTTCGATGATAGTTGGGATACAGTGGGTCCTGATGTCACGAGCGGTCATGGATTCCTTTTCTCACTGGAATTTTCTGAAGGAAGTGAATGGTACTATCATCTCTCTTATCCTGAAGAGGAATAACCTGATCTCATTGACGAACTTTAGACCGATTTCTTGCCGTAACACAGTGTATAAGTGTATATCCAAGGTTATTGCAACAAGAGTAAATCAGATTTTGCCGAGCATCATTGATATGAGCAGTCTGCTTATATGAGAGGTAGAAGAATTGGAGATAACGTTCTTCTGGTTCATGAGCTTCTTCATGGTTATCAATTAAATCGCGTCTCTCCTCGTGCGATAAAGATAGACATTATGAAGGCGTATGATTCTGTTGAGTAGGATTTCCTCAAACTAGCTCTGGAGTGTATTCTCTTTTCTTCCTGGCTTGTTGATAGGATTATGACGTGTCTACAGCGAGTTTTGCTATATCTGTTAATGGGGGATTGACGGAATTCTTTCGGAATTCGAGAGGGCTTCGTCAGGGAGATCCGTTGTCGCCCATACTATTTGTGATAGTTATGGAGGCTTTCTAGGGCATGATGCATAGGGTCACTGAGGGGCCGACCTTCGAGTATTATTGAAGATGCCATGAGGTGACTCTTTCCCACCTTTGTTTTTCAGATGATCTTATGCTTTTCTCTCGGGGCAGTTTAGCCTCTGTGCAGTGTATTTTAGATGTTTTGACTCATTTTGGATCTCTTTCTGGATTGCGTATGAACCCTCAGAAGAGTGAGATCTTTTTTGGGGCGGTTGAGCAGAGAGTGCGGAGGATATTTTGAGGATTTCAGGGTTCCATCAGGGTTGTCTTCCTGTCAGATACTTAGGCGTTCCTCTTTTGTCGACCAGACTCTCTACTACGGAGTGTGTTCAGCTTGTTCAGAGGGTGTCGGCTCGGATTCAGCATTGCACGAGTCGTCATTTATCCTACGCCGGCCGGCTGCAGCTAGTTGATTCAATTCTCTTCTCCATTCAGATTTATTGGTCTTCGATGTTCCTCTTTCCGAAGCAGTTTGTAAGGAGTTAAAGTAGGCTATGTCTCAATTTTTATGGGCTTGTGCATCCTTAGACCGCTATAGAACCAAGGTAGCCTGGTCCCTTGTTTGCCACTTTAAGGAGGGAGGTTTAGGGTTGAAAAGGGTAACAGAGTGGAATAGGACAACTCAACTTAAGCATATATGGCAGCTCCTTTCCAACCCAGAGGATAATGTTTGGAGTCGTTGGGTGAGGACTTATCTTCTTCGATGCCGTAATTTCTGGTATGTTCGGATTCCGTATAGATGCTCTTGGATGTGGAGGAAGCTCATTTCTCTTCGTCATTTAGTTCGGGAGCTTGTGGCTTAGAGGCTGAGTGATGGTAGTCGTATTTTCTAGTACGACTCTTGGCTCTCCACAGGTCCTTTGACAGAGGTCTTGGGGAGACAAGCAATGGAGAGGTCTGGTTTTAGAGACTCTGTTACATTCGGGATATATTTTCCAGCGACCATTGGTTGGGAGCATCTTCAGGGGCAACGGATTTCAAGATCGATGTGAACTTTTTTTGATAGTATTCGAGAGTATATCTCGGATTCCGATCTCCCCTCCATTGGTTTCGACAGGAATGTGTGGACGATCACTTCTAGTGGAGAGTTCTCCATTGCCTCAGCATGGAGGCACCTCAAATGTTCCTATAGCCACATTCCTTGGTCAGATTTGGTTTGGTTTCAAGGAGCGATTCCGCGTTTCGCCTTCATTGTATGGCTTCTGTTTATGGAGAGACTGCAGACGAGCGATCACCTTTTCAGGATTGGAGTTGCGTCTTCCTCGACTTGCCATTTATGTTCTAACCGGAAAGAGACCCTTGATCACCTCTTCTTCCGATGTCCCTTCTCAAAGAGGTGTGGCGTCTTACGATGACTCATCATGTGCCTAGCAACTTTCCTATCTCTTGGTCTAGTATTCGTGGGACTCTGCTTTCCTCAGCGAGACATCCCCTCCGAAGGAGCATGGTCTTTAAATGCCTCCTTAGCGCTTGCGTTTACTATATTTGGATAGAAAGGAATAAGCAGAGGGTTGGAGAGCGCCATCTTCCTCCGTGTACCATTGCGGCCTTTGCTAGCATAGTTCTTTCCCCAGCTGTGACTGGGACTTGGTCTCTTTTGCCTGTAAGGCCATGTTGGCTTGCTAATCCTTCAGGTATCTCAGGGCTTATCCCGGTACTGTGTAGTTTTTCTTTTTTTGGTATATATTCTTTTCGTATATATATAAAAAAAATATATGACCTGCCTACAACAAGAGGAGTAGTCCTTTTATAGTGGGAGAATAAACAAGTTCCCAAGAGACATCACTAGCTTTTAAGAATAAACAAGTTCCCTTTATAGTAAAGGGCAAATACCCTAAAATAGAATTGAGATTCGTGATCTCCCTATTGTTAAGATTCCCCTCCCCCCAAAAAAAAAATACCTTTTAAGATAAAACCATAAAAAATGATGAAATTTAAATTAAATGCACCATGAAGAACGAAAGTATCATACATGCAAGAAGAAGAAAGTAGACAAGAACTTACTTCTCCATTTCCAATCGTTTTGCCCCCAAGAAAAAAGAGGAGCCATCACTAGCTTCAAATTTGGTGAAGTTTGATACATCTGAAGGCAGGTTTCTAGTATCTCACACAAATAACATTATTTCTTTCTTGACAAAGGCAGCCCAATTATGACTATTTTTATAATCTTGTTCTCATCCCACGGACAAGTATCCTTTATAACAACAACATGAGCCTTAATCCCAATAATTGGGATCGGCCATTTGAGAGACAAATATGAAAAAGATTAAGGAAAGAAAAAAAAAAGGAAAAAGATATTGATTTAATTTGTACGGATTTTCCTACGCCACTCATTCCTATTCAAAACCATCTCCTCATCTAAATCCTTAACTATATTATCTTTACAGATAAGTTGTATTAAATTTTCAGCGGTCTACCTCTTTGTTTTACTAAATCTCATATATTTAAATTCTTGGTCCTCCTAATTGGTGCATCTTTGGATCATCTTTGCACTTCTACACTGCCTCAGACGACACTCTCGTATTTTATCCACAATTGAACTAACTCCCAACTTGTTACGAATATCTTCTTTTCTAATTCTTTCTCTTTTAATTTTATCATACATCCACCTAAACATCTTCATTTCTACTACAACTATTTTTTATTCTTATTGTTATTTAATAGCTCAACACTTAGTGTCATATAATAGTGCAGATCTTACCACGATTCGATAGAACTTTTCTTTCAAATGCAGTGGTATCGTGCGATCGTAAAGAACTCCAGATGCCCTTCTCCATTTTATCCAATTCACTTGAATCCTATAATTCACATCCCATCTATATTACCATCATTTTGAATAATATAACCAAAATAACTAAAACATTCACTTTTTAGTACATCTTATCTAACCTAATCGTTTCTTCATCATCTTGATAATTGTCACTAAACTTACATCTCATATACTTAATTTTCGACAAGCTCAATTTAAACCCCCTGAATTCCAGTGTAACCCTCAATAACTATAATTTAGCATTAACGTCCTCTCTAGTTTCATCAATCAACATTATATCATCTACAAAAAGTATACACCATGATATTTTATCTTGAATATTATTTGTGATTTCATCTATCACTATTACAAAAAGGATAAAACTTAATGCCGAATCTTGATGGAACCCAATATTAATAGAAAAACTATTGCTCAAACCCACGCAAATTCTTACATTAGTTACACATCTCTCTTATATATCTCTAATAAGATTAATGTATTTCAAAAAGATCGCTTTCTTCATTGGTGCCCACCACAATGTCTCTAGGAACCCTATAATATGCCTTTTCTAGATCGATGAATATGATATGCAAGTCACTCTTCTGTATTCTGTCTCTATCAAATGTCTTAACAAGTGGAGTGCTTCTGTGATGGATTTTCTTTACATAAATCCAAATTGCTTCTGAGACACATTTATGTCTAATCTCAATCTATGCTCTACCACTCTCCCATAGTTTCATGATATGACTCTTAAGTTTAATTTTATAATTAGAACAATCTTGTATGTCTCATTTATTCTTATATAGTGACACAAGTGTACTTTCCCTCTATGCTTCAGACATTCTCTTGGTTTGCCAAATTTTATTGAAAATAATCGTTAACATTAATCTATCAAATTCACCCAAATATTTCTATACTTGATAGGAATGTCATCAGATCTTATGGTTTTATTATTCTTCATTCTCTTTAAGGTCTCCATGACTTCATGGAGACGAATTTTACGTTTAAAATCTCTATTAACCTCTTCTATAGGCACCTCGATATTTTCTGTATCTATTATACTCTTTAACATTAAAGAGATTATCAAAATAATCCAACGCTTTCTTATGTTTTCGTTCCTTACAAGTATACTATTGATTTCACTCTTAATATACCTAACATGATTTAGATCCTTTCCCTTTCTCTCCCTTAATCTAGCAATTCTATAGATCTCTCTTTCTCCGTCTTTAGTTTCCAATCTCTTATATAGTTTGTTATACACCTTATTTTTTGATTCGTGGATAATCTTTTTCACCTCTTGTTTTGTACTTTTGTATTTTTCATATGTATCACTACTACTATTACTTTTAAGGTTTCTATAACATTCTCGCTTGGTTCAGATAACAGTTTGAATTTTTTCATTCCATCATCATGATTCCTTGCCTATTGGGACCTGAGCCTTAAATACACCAAGAACCTTCCTACCTATATTCTTAATATTAGCATACATCTCTTTCTACATTGTTTTCGAATCATCATTAGCGGACCAATTTGCCGCTTGAATTAATGTCTCTAAAAGTCATCACCTTCTCTCATTTCAGATTCCACCACTTAATTCTTGACTCCACAAATGGACGATACTTCTTTTTCCTTTTAAGCACACGTATATCTAAATCTAGAAGTCTGTGCTGAGTTGCTACACTTTCCTCTAGTATAACCTTGCAATCCTTACAAGTCACCTCTCCTAGTGAGAAAGTAATCTATTTGGCTAGTATTAGATCCATTTCTATACATAACCATGAGTGACTTTTCTTTTTTAAAGAAAGTGTTTACGAGTGCTAAATTGAATATTGTGGCAAACTCTAAAATGATACCTTCTACCTCATTCCTATTACCAAATCCAAAATTTTCATGTACGGTTTCGAATTCTTCATTCCTCTCTTACATATCCATTTAATTCTCCTCCAATAAATAACTTCTCTCCACTAGGTACGGTTTATATAAATTCATTTAAATCCTCTCAAAATTGTTTTTTAATAATTGCATATATACCTATTTGGAACGTATATACATCGACCATATTAACTACATTTTCTCCATCTACTAACTTGATATACATAGTTCTATCCCCCTTCCTTCTTATCTCAACTACATCTTCTAATAGATCCTTATGTATAATTATTTTTACCCTATTCTTAGTTTTATCCCTACCTGTATACTAAAGTTTATGATCATAAGACTCTACTACTTTAACATTTTCCCCCACCCACTTAGTTTCTTGAAAACACATGGTATGAATTTTAGTACATTCATTACTTCTCCTCTCTCTTAACTTGCTTGGTCAAAGATCCTATGTTTCAAGTGATTAGACGAATTCTATCTTCATGCACTAACTTATTAACCTACACCCTAGGGTCCCTTGTTAACTTGTTACTATATTGGGGATCCAATGTAGTGCGCCGTTGAGGAGGAAATGTTTCAAAAATTTTTCTATATTTGTCTTTCATTTTTTCATTTGATAAAAAATTTTACGCTGATTATCGACCTATCGTAACTCCATTACTTTACCCGAGTTTGGACCGATCGTGGCGGAGTTCTTCAAATAATAATATATAAAATGAATTTAAAAATAAAATATATATTAAAAAATGAAATAAAATAAAATAAAAAATATATATAATAATATATGTTATATTAATAGTAATAATACTACTACTAGTGGTGGTAATAATAATAATAATAATAATAATAATAATAATAATAATAATAATAATAAGAATTATAATAATACTAGTGGTAATAGTGAAATAGTAATAGTAATAGTAATAACAATAACAATAATGATAATGATAATAGTATTAGCAATAATAATAATAAATAATATTAATAATAGTGATAATAATAATATTAAGAATAATAATATTAGTGTAGGTAGTAGGACAATGTAATAGTAAAGATAATAATGATAATAAAAAATATTACTAATAATAGTAATAATAATATTAATAATAATATTGATAAGGATAATTGAGACGGGAAAAGTGGAGATCAAGGGAGAAAAGAGGAAGTTCTTAATGTTATGAGGGTGGAAGTTCTTGCGGAGAACAGGGGGCGACAACAAGAAGGCAGAAGGCGGAGAACAGGGGGGTCAACAAGACGTGACAACGAATAGGGGAGAGGTGGGAGTTATTGCAGGGGGGTACGACAGAGGCGACAGAAAATGGAGAGGCAAGGAAGGTGGAGTTCTTGCTGGGTAGAGGGCGGCTGTGAGAGAGAGGGAAAGAGAGAGAGAGAGAGAGAGAGAGAGAGAGAGAGATCTGAGTTTTTCAAACGAGAGACCATTAGATTCGGAATTTTCCAGCAAGTTTGTGGCTTTGGAGGACGGACCTACGTCGAAGGTAAGCGGATCTAGGTCTTCTAGGGGTTAAAGAGAGAGAGAGAGAGCACCACGGACAAGCATCCTATCTCAAGAAAATCTCTATCATTTTCCAAAGCAAAAATATTCAATACTAAAGATCCAAAATCCAATCGCCCCATGCAAACTTCTTAATCTTTTTATTTAAAATAAGAAAACATTGTTTTCACACTAATAAAGATCACGGTAAGAAGGAAAGGTAGAGAGGCATACTTGACAAAGACTATAAAGCAAGGGCAACGCATGCACCAGGACCAGAGAGATGGTCCCATCCAAACATCATATCCCTTAGAATCCAACAAAGTCCTTAATTCCAGCCTTTTGAGGAAGATAGATTAGATAACTTATTAAGATCCATGTTAGATTATTGAAATTGTCTATAGTCATATTGTTCTTCACATGGAAGATTTTCGAAAAAGATCTACCAAGGGATAAGTATGGTTGAAAATTAATTTACAATTGCAAGAGATTCCTACTAAAAGTTCTATTCGAACAGATGCCAATAGACGAATGAGACCTATCATTCTTATAGTAATATTAAGAAGAACTAATAAGAGATAAGGTTAGCTTTTATGTTGTTCAATCCACATCCAAGACCTTAGCTAGGATTTTGTAAGCACTATTCAGAAGTAACAAGTTTAAGATCTCTCTCATCAATGGAACATTCTGAAAGAGAGAAGACATTCATTCACAAAAGTAAAACCAATAATGCTAAGCACCTTATTTATTTCCATATGAATAATCACACTCTTGACATCTTCAACCTCAAAAGGCCACTTTTAAATTAGAAAATTACCACTAAAATTCTATTAATTGTAGAGGTCAAAATCATCTAAAAATTTATACAAAATAAATAAATGCTTTAGACATACACATTGCCATTACTCATAATTCTATATAATTCAAAATTATTTATAATATTTATTGTGTAAGGCATGTATATAAAGGGCAAAAGAATTAGAGGGATTAATATTTAACAAATATTTACAAAAACTCTCTTTTTGTATCAATATATATGCTTTGAAAGTAAAATTTACCCTTTAAGTTACCATATTAAAAGACCATTAAATTATTATCATGCGTTTTATCATTATTATAGGAAGGAAGTTGATCATTTGATTTTATTCTGTGGGCATCATCATCACGAGAGGCTTGAAAGCATTGTTCTTAAATCGGTCAATAGAATGGATCAAGATTTTCAAGAGAATTGATCAAGATTTTTAAGACTTGCTGAAATTGGAAAATGCTATGGATTACAACATTCATTATTTCAACAAAAAAAAATTTCTTTTTGACGAACCTTGATACAACGGTTGAGTTGCTATGGGTTCGAGGCGTGGAAACACTCTTTGCAAAAATACAAGGAAAAGACTGCGTATATATACATCTATTCCAAAGCCGACCCAAATTGTTGGGATTAAGATTCTGATTGTTGTTTTGTTTTATCATTATTATACTATTAATTTTTCTATTAAAAATCTCATTAAATTTCTGTTGTCTAAACTTAACTTTTGTAAATAGGGTCAAAATATTAAAAATACCAAAAAAACATTGAATTTAAATCTAATTAATTGAGCACTTACATATAATATTTGAAGATAATGTCATTCTAAAACACATTGATGTATAATATACTAGTGGTAGTATATGATAAATACAATACAAGATCATAATGAAAATATAGATTCTTTTTTAAAAAAAAAAAAAGAAAAAAAGAAAGAAAGTTAAGTGCATTTTTGCCTCCCAAGCATAAAAAGTTAATAAACTCACCCAAAAAATAGTTTTAGATCCACCTAATAAACATTATAATCAAAAAAATAGAGTAAAATAAATAAGAAAACACAAGATTAAATATGTATTTTAAACCAAAGAAAGTCAAGAAAAATAAAAAAGCAAATATTAAAAGTATAATTTTTATTACACAAACTACAAATGCATAGATTTTATGTTGTTTTAGTATATACTTCCTAGAATGCACTTTAGCAAAAATTAGTTAAATGAATCAATTTATCGGTCCCAATTTCATTAAGAAATATGAATTTTCATTCGTAAATTTAACTGCATGCTCAATTTAAATAACAAATTATCAAACACAAAATTTTAACATTCAAAAAACAAATTAAATAAAACCTAATTGCCAATCATAAACCAAACCTCATCCCTAAACCCCCTTTAGATAGTTTTTGGTTCTCAATCCCTAAAATTATGAAATTTCTCATGGCCTCAGATATTAAACCCAATAGAAAAGCCATCTTCATTAGGCCTACCCAATCACAGACCTCTATAGCTCTTATAAGACTCGTATTTGCACAAACATGAATATACTAGACTCAAAATAAATAAGGGTAATTAGGTATATCTTTAACTCAAAAGGGTGAGCTATAAGAATATCGTTCAACTAAATTGCAATCATTGGAATCTCATGCATACAAGAAAATAAAAGCATAACAAACTCCATCATATTCTAATATTGAAGATCGTCACAAGAACCGCTCTTCATAAATCAAGTCTAATCAAACATAATTCTTAATATTAACTCTATGTCATAACAAAATTTCAATATGCAAGTACTAAAATTGATATTGTATCCTATGCATATAGGTTAAGCATAGGTCAAACAAGAACTTTCAAAGACAATGCTCAAATCCATAATCCAAAATTAAGCATGTGTGTGTGTGTGTATCCATTTTTATGCTCAAAAGTTATTAAAATTATCCAAAAAATATATATGCCAACAAAAACAATGTTTAGCCGACAACAATTCTTTGCTTAAGATCTTACTCCAAGTCCTCAAAAATCTAACTTGCTAATATTCAAAGTATAGTTTTTATTCCACAAGCAACAAATGTATAGATTTTTAGTTGTTCTAGCATATACTTCTTGAAATGCACTTTAGAAAAATTTTGTTAAATGAATCAATTTGTACAGTCATTGTCACAACAATGATATTGCCTAATTCCATCAACATATATGAATTTGCTTAAAATCTTACTCCATGTCCTTAAAAATCTAACTTGCTAAGGTATTTCCTATCTTGTTGCAAATATAATCACAACTTCCAATTTTATCATAGTTTTCCCTTGAATTTTATTTCACTAATTTGTTATCTTGATTTAAAATCAAATATTCTAAAATTATCTAGAGAATACAACCAAAAGGATGGAAATAAGTCAAGATTATCCAAATTCTAGCACCATGATTAAAGTTAAATTAAGTAAAGTAACATAACACTTTGCCCAAGGGTAATCTTTCCTCTTGCTTTTTGGACCAAAAGCTTCTATTTACCTATAAGGTTCAATTTGGCTGGTTGCCAGCTAAAGTAGACATGAAGGGGACAATGATTTCAACACAAAACCAATTCAGATTTTAAAGAGTTTCATTTGCTTCAATTTGTTTAAGAGAGCAGAACCGAAACGTGAATAGACATGCAATCATCACATGATGCAAACATAAAATGAAAAGAAAAAATAGAAAGAAACCATCACATACCATACTTACTGATATCCACACAATGAAATGGCCCCAACAAGTTCATCCTCAGATGGTCACAAGTAGATTTGTGACGCCTGCTGCATTTCCCAACCTCTGCAGAAATTTTAACAACTTGCCGTTGAATCTCCAAGCCACTCAAACTCTGAACATGTAGTTGAACTCTAAAGTAATTTAAAAACAAAAACAATTACATACTTACAACAAAAGGCCCCAAAATTGGCCTAGTGAACAAGTACAACAAAACAACTTAAAAGCCACAGCCATTTTGAACCCGTCAGATATCAGCCAGTATACCTTCACATAATCATTTAACTCATTGCAAATTTTATTTGGAGGGAGGGAGAGAGAGAGCAAGATACCTGATTTAGAGTTATTGCTCCAAGTTGTTAAACTAGTTACTTTCATTGCACAAGAGACTCCACAAGAGTATCAAAGTTTTTTTGGAAAGCCTACAAGATGTTGGAGAAACATTTGATTAAGGTCAATCATTAAATTCACATACCATAACCCAAAATGAAAAAAAACATATATAAAGTACTGGACACAAAAACTAGGGAATATGCTGAATATATATTTTTATTTTTCCATAACCAATCATATAAAGTCGGATTACCAGAAAAGAGTGGATAAAAAGTCTAAAACTCAAGTCAATTCTTCTCGGTCTGAGTTTTCAGAAAAGAGTGGATTACCAGAAAATTTCAAATGTGATGTGAAACATCGTCTAAATCTTGAAAATTGCAAATCGAGAGAAAGAGACACTTCGCCTTTTAGTAGGCAAATACAGAGGTGAGCACTTGTACTCAGGTCCCTTACTGAACAGATATGAAACAAGTTTCTGTGATGCAATGAGCACCAAATGATACCTGCTCACTCTGGAAATTAGGGCTGAAAATCCATGTCCATCAAGTTCCAACATGTGATTGAGCAAATCAAATAAGCACTATGACATATGAGTATAACATGATAGAACCAAGAAAAACACATTCTATTATAAACATAAGATGAAAATTATCGAATAAATTAATTCAATAAACACAAACACTTACTTCTAGATGTGATGATGGCAGTCTCTAATCTGGTAGTGAACTCCAAACCACTGAGAAGGAGATGATGACAAAGAGATGATTAATGCTAGGATTCTTATGATCTTGGCAAGAGTGGTGGGATTAAAGCATGGCAATAACGAACTTGACTCGGTTAAATGGGATAGTCTGTAACTCTGTGGTTTCACAATCGGGATTTAAAGAGATTAGAGCCATGAGGTAGTCCTTTATTTAAATAAGCCACTTCGCTTAAAGTAATACCCGTTCATAGCTAGCTCTCAACATTTTCAATTTTTATTGGGACATGCATGCTCCTAATTTTCACCTCTACCCTTTTTAGTTTCTTCCCCCCACGTCTTCCTAAAACATTTTAGTTCAGTCCTACAAAATTACTCTGCACACACAGGCAACAGCATATGCCATTATTGAAGTAATCTTTCCTGTTCCACATCCCATATCAGAAAAATAAATAAGAAAAATACAATTGTCTTTATGATACAAAACTTGGGGTGGGGAGAGTTGGGAAGAGGCATTTTCATTTGTTGTAGTAAGCAGAATCCAAGGGAAATACGGCAGAATTCAAAACTTTTTTCAAAGCCCATCCATGAGATGGTTTTGGCAGGGGAGGGGTAAAAAGCAAAAAATGAAAGAAATAAAAAAACAGCTTTGTTACTAGAGGCTTAATGGGGGCAAGGGCAGAGACAGGAAGCTGAATAGATGGATGAAGAATAGAGTACTAACAAAAGCCCCGGCTCCCATTTTAATTCCCCCCAAGTCTTTTCTCTCACTCCGAAACCAACCACTTGCTTGCGAGAAAAAAAATACGAAGTAAAAGAATAAAATGCCTTCAAATTCTACCAAGCTTTTCATATGTTATATATGAAAGAAAAGCTCCAAAAAAAAAAAAAAAAGGTCAACATAAACAGGAAGTATTATTAGTGCAATTCTAAACAATTCTTCAAATTGCTGGTCACCTTAAGAAAAATGAAAAGTGAAACAGAGAGACGAAGTCTTGTAGAAGAGGACTGCGGCATCATTTTCTTAAAACTACAGTGGTGGAGCATTCTTTATCTATGTTTCTAGGCTTTGCCCTTTCAAGATTTTTTTGGGTGGGGGGGGGGGAGTACAAGGTATACAGATGAACCCCGGCCTATTTTCATAGATAGAGAAGATGAGACTAGCGCTTCACTTCTGAAATCTTTCTCACCCTATTAAAACATGAAGAAGCAGAATATTTGGTGTCTGAAGTCAATGAAAGAAATGGATAGTCCACGTCATATTTTCTATTGTGCATTTTGTTATCCCAACTCAGCATTTTTTTCTGTTATGCATTTTCTATTGTAATGACAGTGTCACTAACTGCAGTACATCTAATAAATAGAATATGACACCTCTCTTGCAAAACCGTAACCCATATGAAATTCTTTTAAGACAAAACCTTCATACACCCATTTAAAAGTATTTAGATGCCTCTTGCTTTGCTGCTACTTTATCACACGATAGAAAAAATTTGATGCAAGAGCTCAAGCATGTGTCTTTCTAGGTTATCCTTATGGGATAAAAGGATACAAGCTGTTGAATTTGAAAACAAATCAAGTTTTATATCCAGAGATGTCATTTTCA